>OY998142.1:19851650-20306215 GCA_963921925.1 Sphagnum tenellum | reverse complement strand
TTTGCCATTTTTTCTACATCTCCCCATGGATGATTGCCACTTTGGTTACAAACAAAACTTCCTTTAAAAAAATAACCACTTGTTGTCAATGTTTCAAAACTAATGTATGTTGGCATGTGTCCCACCAACCCATTATAAACTAGTGGAGTTGAGTGTATTTAATACTTTCAAAAGTGATTTATGTGGCCACATTTTTTATACCAAAACATCAATTGAGCTCATCATTAGTGTGACATCGGATTGTTACATTGTTAAACTAATCATCAATGTGTGTGTGAAAGATAATGTATGTGCCACATTTTATGTTGAAATATTATGTAAGCTAGTCCCATGATGTTTATTAAATTTCATATGTAATCACAATTATTGTTGGAACAATGATACATAATTAACTTGGTTATCATTTTTTCAAAATAAGAAATACATAATTCTCACGTCTCCATGGAAACAATGAAAGTTAAAATCAATGTTGTGCAATTTTTCCATTTTAAGAGAACCTTTACTCTTGATTCAAACATTTTATATTTCGTTTGGAAGTTTTTTGGGTGTGGGTTTGAGCTAGGTTTTTTTGAAATTACAAATTGTTTGGTTTTAATTTTAGCACATTTTTTCAAATTCAAGATTATTTTGAGCCTAGTTCAAAAACTAGGTGCACACTCCCCAATGCTAGAAAAAATGTATAGGTGTAGGTTAAAGCACTATCCTACTTGGGACTTCAAAAGTTCAAGCCTGGTTGAGAATGAGAAGGGTGAAAATTTCTGAAGCATTTAAGGGGTCCTTTATTTTGCATAGAACATTTTCACATAATAAAAACATTCACCCATTTTAGTAGCTTAGAGAATGGGTTAAACTTTATGAACCCATTCCTAAGTAGGTTCATGGGATTAAGTTCATTCCAAATGCAAAAGGATGGTTTTTCAAATGATTTATGTACAAAATTTACAACAAATTAAAACCAATAATTATATAGGTATATAATTCAACAACTGATTAAACCTAATATTTAAGTATAAAGTTCAACCTACTCATTAAAATAAAATAAAATAAAATATTTAAAAAAAAAAAAAAACTTGGTTACCTAAAGAACCTAACATATGTGTAATAATGTTCATAGTTTAAATTTTGGTTTTGAATTTAGCAAAAGGTTTGGTCCTTGTGTTAGTTCCAACAAATGAGGGTTCACTTAGTTCCAAGTCATAAAAACTAGACCTTGAACATTCAAATTTAAACTTCCAACTAAATACAGTCATAATGTTGGTTAAAATGTTTTTTCTTAAAAAACATTTCTTAAAATAATCTTCAATTTCAAGCTCATTTTGATCTCAATTGTCCCATTCATCCATTTTTTGAGCTATATGTAAAGTGTGGCAAAGTGAGGACCAATCCCAAAACACAAGATAACATTCTCAAATTTGACTACGATAATCACTTTTGTAACCACACCATAATCTACCTTCGTGGCCATAGATTAGGAGCTTATTTAATAGGGAACTTTTTTGACTAAACTACCTTCTACATTAAACACCAAAAGTTCCATAGTTGAAAGTTTGCTATTGGATCCCAAAGATATAAAATGTTACTCAAAACCATAAATAACAAAAGAAATGATAGTTCTTCATTTGCAAAACTTGTTATTATTGGATCCGTACCTACACAATGTTGCAAAAAACTATAGCTTACACATAAGACGAAGAAAAAGGAATATTGGAAAAACCTAAGCTCAAGTAGAAACAAACAAAAGGCACCACCTACTAGCTATTGTGATGTTTGTAGGCATTCTAATCAAGCAAAATTCAATTAATAACCTAGAGAAGATTGATTGCATTTACAATGCGCTTAGTCACTTGAAAAGATCAAGTGTAACGAAAGTTTGTTCACTTATTGGATTTGACAAGTTACATTTAAAGCACATTTAACTCTTGTGATAAAAGGCTTTTCAAAGCTTCATAGAGTAAGTGCACTTTGCTATGAGTAAGCAAATCTTGTTGTTTCATAAAGTAAGCACGTTCAACTATTTTTGACACCCTTCTTTCCAATATTGTAGTCTACTATGTTTTGGATGGGTTTTTTTCCACATGCAAAGGTTGAACATCAACATCTTCTTTACAACAATAAGATTGAACATTTGACCAAACCAAAACCAAAAACTTTGAACCCAAACCTTTCCCCTTCCAAGTTTTCTTGGGTTTCCCACCAATGCTCCATTTTTACTTTCCCCAACCAAAAAAAAACTTCAGCCACAAATGCACACAACAAACAAAAGCTTGCACAATTAGAATGCACAAAAGAAGCATAGACAATGAAAACTCACACAAGTTGAACACATGAAAACAATTGTGAAACATAAAATACAAAAGCTTGTGCACCTCCAACATTGTGCAACTGTTGGGTAACACAAAAACATTGGATAGTAGAGGAAGTTTAATTTGTTGTGGGTTTAGGAACAAAAGCATGTTTCTTTGTGTATTTCTTTTTTTTAGTGTAGTCTTGTCATATGTTTTCACTAATGCCATCAATTTTACCTTAACTCAAGGTTTGTTCTTGTAAAATTTTCAACTTTATGGATAACTTTAATACGTTAATGAACAATTATTTATGAAAGAAGGAAGGTTGTTTGTTTGTTTTTTTTATCATGTTGATATTTTCTAAACCATTATGCTCCTTGTTGTGCTCTTGATACCATTGGAAAGCCTTTGTTGAGTAAGGGTGCAACAAGTTGGTTTCATAATGTTTCAACCTATAATGGGAAAATAATTGAGCATTGAACAATTTTATTCACTAAAAATTCATTTAAATCAAAACTAAAAATGATAAGGGAATTTGGGCACATTTTTGGTATTGTTTGAAAGCTTTAATGAATAGGATTTAATAAAGGTGATATGAAAAATTTAGAATTAACATGCAAAGATATTAAATTTTGAATAATTTTTGTTATCGGAAATTGAATTAAAGTACAAAAATGGTTTTGGAAGGAAAAAATAGTTATTAGGTAACTAATTCACACTTGGCCAATGGTACATGCTACATTAATTAGGATGAAGATAAAAGTTAGTAATAAGAATTTTGACATGGTTTTCAATGTGTTGGAAGGCCCTAATACCTTGGGAAGCAAGGTTGGGGTCAAGGCTCAAATGATAATGCCCTGATATTCAAAGCCTTTGCCTACAATGATTTAGAAAGAAATGGGTTTAAATATTTGATTTGGTTATTTTTACACACATAACTTTTTCACTAGGGATTGCCAAGAGTTCAAGATGTGGATTTGATATACTTATGTTATGTAACTTTTTATGTGTTTGATGTTTAATTCTAGAAAGGCATTTTCAAAAATTGACAAATTGATGCCACAAGATGTTTTGCTAACTTGCATCAACCTATGATTGATTGTCCAATTGTTGATGTTATTGCCATTTTTGAGAAATTAGCAAGGTGACACATTAATGATTAGTTTTTTGGTAAGTTGGGGCCATGATATATGTTTTTGTGATCTAAACTAAAGTGATGAAAGTTTTATGATGTTTGGTTTACAATTTTCCTAGTTAGTAAAAATTAATTGTGTTTGATTTTTAGCAAGTTAATAATGTTGTTTCTTAAGTTGAAACAAAAAGTTTTATCTAATAAAATTGCCATCAAACACCAACATGGAAGAGGATCTTGTTTTGACAAAATATGGCATGGGAGTGATTGGCTACATAGATCTTATTGTTTACTAGAAAATGTGCTACTTATCTTTTTTGTTACTTTGATGACAAATTTTAGAACATGAAGTATTTGAGAATGAACTTTTCAAGTACAAAAAACATTTGCATTCAATACATAGTCACCTACCATTGGGAGTTAGCCAATGTGAACACTACATTTGACCATGTTTTCAATAACTTGTAAAACCATTTGATTACAATCAAAGTTATGTTGTTGATCCCAAGCTTGGATTTACTTTAGCACCAAAGGTGTACATGACAAGTTATTTTCATTATTAGATGCAATATTGCTTGTTATTGTAGACATGTTCTTGATTTAAATTTTTAGGATGACTTGAGACTTGATATGACATTTTACTAAACAATTCTGTAATGAGATTTTGATTTCTATAGTTTCATCTTTTGGAAATGGATTTTCAACTTAAAAATTTCTTTGAACTTTGTTCATTAACGTCAATCCACGCATGTAACCCTGGTCTTTCCAATAGACTAATCAAAAATTGTGATTTTTGAAGATTCACATTTTGGAGATGGAATTTGAATTAGGAGAATTTATTTGAGCTCTTTATTGATGTAAGAAGTAGAACATGGATTTGAATTATTACATTATATTATTTTTTCATTGCGTTGAGTTATTTAAAAAAAAACAATTGGATGAAATCCATTGCAAAGAAAAAAATCAAAACAACAATGTGTGAGGTGCACTTGCCTTGCACACCACAAAAAAGTCACACAAGTCAGTCAAGCTAATCTCATGAGGTAATTGATAACTCCATTTGATTTGAAGTTTGTCTATAGCACATAGGGTAAAACAAGGGCACCAAACTTGTCAAAATCTTTTTAAAAAATCTTTCGTAGTAGTGGGGTTCCCTAACTATTGATTGGATAATCTTCCCCAACAAGGCCGTCCATTAACATGTGACCTAACTTGTAATTAAAATAGTACTAGTCTTTGAAATCTTTTCATTTCATTCATTCCATACATTCTAGATAATCACCCTTCTTAAGTATGTCCGAATTGGTGTGAAGACCTTGTATGCTCATGGGAGGTTGGATTAAAGACCTTATATTTACAATGAAACATTGTATAAGGTCCAACCTCTTCATGTAGCTTTCTGCCAACCATGGGTTCTTGAGTATGAAGAAAATAGTAGTTACCAAAACCCAAGCTAGTTGTGCCTTGGGACATTTGTAGAATCTATGCATAAGTGTATTTGCAACTATGAAATCACACATGGGGTTGGCAATTGCTATGTCCTTGGTGCTATAGTGCCCACAAAAACCTTACATTTTGAAAAATGAAACACTTGTTCCAATGACCATTTTGCTTTTCAAAATACTTTGCGTATTTTTCCCCTTTTTTTCATGAGATACTTGGTTAAATAAACATGATGCCATGAGAAAATATGAAAAAAAAAGGCAATGCTTTACATATGATAACACCTTTGGAGCAAGGCATTCTCAAAATAAGGGCCAACTCAAGGCAATCCAAGGGGGCACTTATATTTTGGGAACAACCCATTCCTCCTCCATGAGTGTTCCTCTACCCTTTCCTATGCCATCCCCCCTAAAGATTTGCATTGTCACCAAAAATTGGCTCCTTAATGTTATGACTAAGAACCCTATATATTTACAATGTTTGGAAGGAACCTCAAAACTTTGGGATTTTTATTGTGGTACCCTAAAACCCTAAACCCATTGTAGGTGCTGCTTCACCCATCTACTGATCCCCATAGTGGGCCCAAACACTAGCAATGGAATCAGATGCCATTCCTTCATGCTTTTGATAGCACCCATTTTGGGTCAGGCACACACAACCCTAGGCCCAATGCGAGTGATACTTTCACACTTTGTTGTTTTTGGTGGTGGTTTGGACTTTGGACATTTGGACAATATTTGAAAATCCATTAGATCCATTTATTATGCTAGAAATATTTTCAATTGTTCTTTGCCCAATTTAAAAAATATTTCTACATTAAATTTTTTTTGATGCATTCTAAGTTCTAATTTTGAGAAATAAAAACTACCTTTTCCTTTGATTTGTTTCAAATCTAATTTCATCAAGATAATGTGACCCTTCCATCCATCCATCCATCATCACCCCCACTAGTGTCCATAGTCCATCCATTGCAAATCCAATCTGATTAAGAGTTGTGTGGATGAACCACAACTGAATCAAATTGGTTTAAAGCCCTTTTAAACCATCCTTTTGTCCATATGGTTAATTTGGATGTGTATGTGGTTTAGTTTCATTTGTTTTGAAATATTTGTCAATGACATCCATCTTTCTTTCATATGTTTTAATGTCCTTTGTGTTGCTTGTTTCACATGTAGTGACAAATGTCATTTGTGTGTTTCAATTTCATCCAAGTTATAATTCATAAGAAGGACGATGTTGTTAATTTCATCCATTTGGTTGTCTTTCATGTAAATTTTTGCAAGGTTTGAAACTTGAAAGTGATCATGGGCATCACATGATGAAAGTGAAATCATACATGCAATGTCACGCACTAAGAGATCTATGAGTATTTAAAAAAATGATTGATGTTTTTGTGAAGATTTCACAAGTATTTGAAGATGAGAGAGTGATACTAAGTTGCACAAGAGGCCACACCCTAATATGTACCCAAAAAAACTACCATGAATTGGATTAACAAATAAAAATAAAAATAAAAAATAAATAAAAATGAGAAATAAAATAATCACAATTTCAAAATTTCACATGTTGATTCCCAATGCATTTACAAATAATTTTCTTTTTCAAAAATTCAAAACTAAATAACTATGTTCAGAAATAAATAAATTCCAATAATAATGGTTAGATTGAAGATGGTATTGGTGAGACATATATAGGGTTCAATTACATCCTAGGAATCTAGGATCATCCAAGTTGACGATTTAATTTTAAAAAAAAACATTTCCCACATCGAATTGCATTCTTGTCCAAAAAGCAATTCTATATTGGAATGGTCAAGAAATTTATTAGAAATAAATAAGTAAATAAAAAATAAAAATAAAAATAAAAATAATTTAAAAAACCTGCATTAATTGATGTTTCTTTCTTCTATTTCTCTTTTTCTCTTTTCTTACTCTTGTTTGTGTCTTCATTTTTTGGCTCTTGTTGCTGCATTATGTATGTCAGAGAATTTGGAGAAGTGAAAAAGGGAATTTGGGCTAAAATGGATGCTTGATTTGTGCCTGCAATTTTGAGGTTATATTCCATAAATTTATGGCAAAATTGAATGAAAAAATAAAAAAAGAAAAAGAAAAAAAAAGCTATGCTTGTTTTTTATGCTGTATATACTTCTTGGCTCACTTGTACTCACATTATTTGGAAACCAAAAGAACCGGCGGTTCTAAAAAAGGACCAGGGGGTGAGGGAACCGGCATTTTCAGTGGCAGCTATTGATTACAGATCTCAGATTTTTGAGATCCGCAGCAGTCATCGTATACAGGAACCGGCGGTTATTTGAGTTTGCGGCAAACCACATGGTTACAAATCACAGACGGACGCCATGAGAACCGCCGGTCATCATTTCCTCAGCAACCTCCCCTTTTTTTTTTTTTTTTTCTGATAACCGCCCAACACACCGCGGTTGGATAAATAAGTAACGCTGCATCCGGGGAAAATAAAGGAAACGAAAAACCCGCGGAAACGAAGGGCGACCCGGCGACACATAAAAAAAACGGCGGATCTATCTCCCCTTTTACCCGCCGTGTTGTTCGCTGGTGTCCCCCTAGACTAGCCTCAACCTAGTCTAAACCCAGGTAGAGTTTAGTAGACTAGGTAGTGAGGTAGAGTAGGAAGAACGTACTCACTAACTCACTAAATAACACCCACCCCCCCACTCTTTCGCTAACCTACCTACCTACCTACCTATATACCTACCTACCTAGCTAGAAGGTACTAGGTACACGGTACATAACCGCCGGTTACCTGTTCCGTAGGGTACTAGGTACTGTGGTTGTCTTCCTCGGCTTGCGCGCGCGCTCAGTCTCTCTTGTGTGTCTGGGTGCGCGGTTGCTGCGAGCTCTGACTCCAGCACCACGACGACGACGACGCTGCTGCAGCTGCTGCTGCGAGCTCTGGCTCTCGCTCGTGCTCTTCTTCTCTTTTTGTAGTGCTCGGAGTTCTCAGGAAAATAAAATTAAAATGAGTTGATCTTGTTGGAGCTTTTGTTTTTTTTTTTTTTTTTAGTTTTTTTCTTTGTTGCATTTTGATGTGATCTGATTTGGTGCTTTGAGCTGTGCAAGTACCATCTCAAAGCATCCGAGTAATACTAAGCGAGTGCTCTGTGGCAGGCAGTAGTAGAGACTCGATTTTTTTTTTTACGGAGGATTTTTGTTACGTTGCCAAAATGCGCTTGATTGGGTTCGGAATTTTGTGAATAGAATTTGTGTAAGTTGGGGGAGTGGCGGGTGGGAGGAAAGAAGAGCTGGACGGAAAAAGCAGCTGGAGGAGAAGCTCCAATTTGTTGTAGCAGATATAACTGTCCTTCACCGCTCCTTCTTCTTCTTCTTCTTCTTCTTGATTTTTTTTTTCTTTTTTTTGTGTTGTTGGTGGTGGTGTTGTTGTCGTCGTCTGTGGACTTTTTGCCGGGCATCTTGATTTGGTGGAATTTGGAGCTCCGGTGCGAGAGATTGCAGGGTGGGTGCTGGGAATCGATGATATCTCAGCAAGCATGTCGCTTACCAGCATCAGCTTCCTCATCATCAGCAGCAGGCTTGCGCAATCTCCTTCAAGCAGCGGTTGCAACGAAATTGACGAAGTGGGTTTTTCTCTTCTCCTCCTCCTTCAACAACAACATTTGCAGCAGCAATTGCTGCTCTTCTTTCCTTCTTGTTATTGCCTTGTACATGCACGGATCTTGCATACAAGCCTGGATGTCAAAGACACCCAATCCCAGATTCCTGCAGATTCTAGCACCCATCCAATCTCAGATTCCTGAGATTCCTTCTCACATCAATGTGATCCAACCTCGGAATGGAATGTGTTTTGTGCGATTCTCTGACGTGTTGGCTTTTGATCTTGACTGAGGCTGCAGTGGCAGCTTGCTTCTCTGAGGGCCGCATTCAGAGCCCTGCAGCTTTTGCATGAAGAAGAGAAGAACAAGAAGATGCGTTGCACCGGCACCAGAAGCTTGTAGATGGCTTCAGTCCAGCAGGACGATGACTGTCCTGCTGATAGCTGAGCCTCCTGCAGCTGCAAAAGATTGGGCATACCCAGTTCATCAGATCGCCTCTTGAAGCTCCAGAGTTTGAGCGTTGGCTCTACCTAGAGCAGAGTTGGGGTGGAGGAGCAGAGGAACTGGAGAGCATTGCAGAGAGTCTGTTGCTTGTTGTAGTTTTGATGATCTAAGCTTGAGCTTTTCAGGCTTGCACTGAGAGTGAGTCTTGGAGAGAAGAGTCTTCTTGTGACTGAAACTGCTCTCCCATCCATTGCCTTGAAGAAGATGATTACCGGAGGTGACCTCTACAGTGTGCTCAGTGCAGTAGTACCTCTGTATGTTGCCATGATGCTCGCCTACGGCTCTGTAAAATGGTGGGGCATCTTGACGGAACAGCAATGCATGGGTGTGAACCGATTCGTGTCCATCTTTGCTGTGCCGCTGCTCTCCTTCCAGTTCATCTCTGACAACGATCCATATGCTATGAACTTCCGCTTCATCGCGGCAGATGCTGTGTCCAAGGTGGGTCTGCTCCTGGCACTCGCAATCTGGGCGAGGTACTCCAAGGCTGGGTCACTGGATTGGATGATCACCATCTTCATGCTGGGAACTCTCCCCAACACCCTGGTCATGGGGACGCCACTCCTGGCTGCTATGTATGGTGAAGGTCCTGGTAGTCTCACGGTGCAAGCAGTGGTACTGCAATGTATCATCTGGTACACTCTCCTGCTTGTGATGTATGAGTACAGAGCTGCAAAGATCCTAATCATGGAGCAGTTCCCAGATACTGCTGCCTCAATTGTGAGCTTCAAGGTGGAGTCGGATGTCATGTCACTGGATGGGAGAGAACCTGTGCTCACAGAAGCCGAGTTTGGAGATGATGGCAAGCTTCATGTCACAGTGCGTAGGTCTGTGTCTGCTCGCTCCCCAAACATGATGATGATGCAGTCCAATGCTGGTGCTGTTGGAAGCAATGTACATTCTAGTAGATCCATGGGTGTCATCACCACTACCAGCTCCAAGGCCTTGACACCACGACCCAGCAACTTGACTGGAGCTGAAATTTACAGTCTGCAATCCTCTAGGAACCTCACCCCTCGAGACTCGAGCTTCAACCACAACGAGTTCTACAGTATGATGATGCTGTCAGCAGGTTCAGCTGCTAGGAGCCCACATCGGCAGTCCAACTTCACATCCTCCGATATCTACTCACTGCATTCTTCCAGGGGACCCACACCCAGAACCTCCAATTTCAATGAAGAAAGTTCCAAGGAGGTCCATGCTTATCCCAAGGGGACCATGAACATCAACTCGCCCCGATTTGTGCCTTCGTCTGTATTCAGGGGAGGAGGAGGAGGAGGAGCTGCTGGAGCTCGTATGCACATCAAAGGGGGACATGAGGCAGGAATGGGAGGTGTTGGAGTCATTGTTGATGGAGGAGGATTGCATGCCACAAGCAATGGTGATGCAGCAGGCAACAGCCATGGCAACAACAACAACAGCAACCCTGTTGCCCCTCCTCTGCAGCAGCAGCAGCAGCAGTCATCTCCAATTGTGTCTCACAGCTCAAGGATTGTTGCCATGAACTCAAGACCGTCCCCCAGGCGTGAGACTAGAGCAGCATCACCTAAAGTGGATGAGGATGCCAGGGAGCTTCACATGTTCGTATGGAGTGCAAATGCATCTCCGGTATCAGAAGCTGGATTGCATGTCTTTGGGGGAAACAGCCCTGGACGGAATGAATTTGATCCCAAGGAGGTGCGAATGCTGATGCACCCACAATCCGAGCATGCTTCTGATGCTGCTGCAGGTGAGCAAACCTTTGTTGCCACAAAATAAGCAAGAAACATCTTCTGACCATCTTGCTGAAATGTGTCCCTCCTCCTCTCAATCCCTCTCTCTACATGTCTGGCTGTCTGTCTGGTCTGGTCCAGTCTGCTTTCCAGATCCATGCAATCTTTGCATGCAAATTACCAAGACTTGTTCATGAAGCTGAAGCAAAAGCTCCTGAACTTCATTCCTTTAAGGATCTTCAGAATTCTTGTTCTGAGAATTCCTTCTTCAAGGAGTTTCTAATTCTTGAGCCACAATGGATGTGCATGTTGGGTTTTGATAGGTTTGGCAGAAGCGAGGGCGGCAGCACAAGCGTATAATGATTACTCACGTGAAGACTTCAGCTTTGGAAACAGGGAGAATTTCAAGGTGGAGAATATAGATGAAGAGGATGAAGGTGGTCCTCGCTTGGATAAGTTTGGCTCCACATCTACAGCTGAACTTAGACCTAAACTCCCACAGGAAGATGATGACATGAAGAAAGGCATGCCTCCCACTGTTGTGATGGTGAAGCTCATCTCTGTCATGACATTTCGCAAGCTCATTCGCAACCCTAATACATACTCCAGCCTCATTGGAATCATTTGGTCCCTGATTGCCTTCAGGTACTTTTGTGCTCAGAAAAAAGATTTAACCTCAATTTGTTCATTTGTTTCTAGGATTTTGCTTAAGAAGAGAGTCTGGCATCTGCGAAATTGAAGAAGGTTTTGGGTGTGTCTGACCTCTGTACTGTTGTTGTTGTTGTTGTTGTTCCCTTCCATGTGCAGATGGCATTTCCAAATGCCAGTGATACTGTACAAGTCTGTGCACATCTTGTCGGATGCAGGTCTTGGGATGGCAATGTTCAGCCTCGGTAAGTGTTTTGCTTTTTCTGAGAAATGTACAAGAAAAAATTTTGTGAGTTCATTGATTGATGACATTTTATCTTCTCAAGGATCTTCTTGGGGATCACATGATCAACTGTAGTTGACAGATTGTCTGCTCTTGGTGCTTAGGGATCATGCTGCAGAAGGTGGTCAAAACATTAATTGGATTTTGTGTTGATGGATTTCTTGCTGCTTTTTAAATGCTTGATGATGTAGGCCTGTTCATGGGATTGCAAGAGCGGATTCTTGTGTGTGGGACCTACTTCGCTGTTGTCGGGATGGTGCTTCGGTTCCTTCTTGGCCCTGCTTTGTTTGCAGCTGCTTCTGCCTTGGTGGGCCTTCGAGGAGTCAGTCTGCGTGTTGCCATTGTGCAGGTACTGCAACCTCAATACTTTACCTCTCTAGTTGTTAAGTCTATGATGTGAGAAAAACCTGCTGAAGTTTTAGGCCTTACATACCTGCTACATTTCTTTCAAATATCAGCACATCATCTTTCTCATTTCAGCCAATGTCCGAGACTTACGTTGCATATGAAACAAAAACTTGTCTGTAACATAAACTTTGAGGGTGGTGTTTATCACTAAGTTGGTAAAATTGGGTGGTCTCAAACAGGCTGCATTACCTCAAGGCATTGTTCCATTTGTGTTTGCAAGGGAGTACAATGTACATCCGGACATCCTCAGCACAGCGTAAGAACTCTCTTTTCACTCCTCCATACTCCTTAGATGTGGAGTAAAACACTGATGATAAGAGAGGTGATAAAGGACAGACCAAAAACAATATTTCTTGACTCTTTTCCAGATTTGGCAGCTCAGGATTTTGCACATTCTGGAATGATGGGAACAATGAACTGAGTGAAGCTGTGTTGGTGGGGTTGAAATGAAACAGGGTGATATTTGGGATGCTAATTGCGTTGCCGATTACCCTTCTCTACTACATACTCCTCGGGCTGTAAAAGAGTTTTGCAATGCCAAATTTTTGAGTTCAGCAACTGGGTCTCACCCCTCCTTCTCCCAGAGGGTCATGGTGTTGTTGTATGCCATCTTTTGAGTTCTAAAAAATTGTACACTACCTGGCCTCTTCCTCCTTGGGTTCTAAATTTTATTTTTGGTTGCCATTTTTAGTAGGTGCTCAAGTTTATTAGAACAGCAAAAAAGTGAAAGGTTCTTCTTTAGAGTTGGGAACTCCAAAAGTTCTATGTACTTTGGAGATCAGCTGTAGGGCAATCAAAGGAATGTGTAGCATTGCCATGAATTGAGAGTCTGCAGCTTGGGAGGAGGAGGAGGAGGAGGAGATCAGAACTTATTTCCTCTTTTCCTCCCATTGACAAGATAAGATTGGCTTCCTCATCATCCTCAAGCCTCTGTAATCTATACCAAACCTGGTATCCATCTTCTTACTCTCTCTTGGGTAAACCATCATCAAATGTCACACTTTCTTTTGGCTTTATTTATCTTCTGAGGGTGGATGATGTTCCTCCTCTTCTCCATCTTCCAAGAGTTCTCAAAAATTAAATTATTATTATTTGGTGGGCAGGTTCAAATAGTTTGAGGATGAAATCTGGTCGCTGCTTGTTTCAATGAATTGATAATCGAAGGCACAATGTGAATCAGTTCAGATATGAATCTAGCTTGTTGCAGTTTTTTTCCCCCATTGTTTTTCCAATAGATTTGACACAGTGATTGAGATTATGTCAATGATTTCCGGAACCTGAGATCAGACTTGAGATGGGTTTTTTTGCAGAGGAAGAGGATCTCCAATACCTTGGGTTGTTTTTATCATGATTTTGAAACACAGAACAAATGCAATTTTGATAACAATCATATGTACAGGTAGTAAAGGCAATGTCAAGGCTGGCCTATGTTCCTGTATAGATGAATACCCCAAACTATAATACAAAATGGTGTGTATAAATCTGTGTCTCTATACATGAGGGGTTTCTATATACCAGCCAAGGAAAGTACAAAGTAGGTAAGTAGATCTCATAACAAATACAATAACAGAGTTTGACTCTTAGTGATTATTGTAGTACTCTTATCAATTCTTGTGATGGTTTTGGGGTGGGTGGCATTTTCATTTATTTTTACTGTCTGCGACTTCATTTGTTTTTGTTTCTCAAAGATTCGCTGCTAACATCCTCAATGAAAACTGCGAGAGCTCTGAATTCCAATTTTGTCCCTTTGTTACAGGGCACCAAGTCTGAAGCTTTTGCTGACTCTAACCAGATCTTCTGGTTGTTGTGTTGAAATTATGTTGTCAACAATCACATGTTTGTAAAATTTTTTTTGGAGGTTGACAGTAGTTGGCAGGTGGGTAGAAGATGCTCCTTTCTGTTGTTGTTGTTGTTGTTGCTGGCAGCAGCTGCTGCCCTCTCTGAAGCCCAAATCTTATGATACAAAATACCATGGGCCAGAGTGTGAACCAATACCCACCAGTGCAGCATCTAACCCAGTTGACTTCAAATCTTACCTTGGTAACCTATCCTGTAGAAAATAGGTCTTATATGTAGGTGGGTAGGTAGGTAGGTAGGTAGGTAGGTAGGTAGAAAATAGGTGTGTATTAGGTAAGTAGATGTGTATAAATGTTTAGTACAAGATAGGGGGTAATGGGTTGTGAGTAGGTAGGTAGGTAGGTAGGTAGAAAAATAGGTGTGTACTAGGTAAGTAGATGTTTATAAATGTTTAGTACAAGATAAGGGGTAATGGGTTGTGAGTAGGTAGGTAGGTAGGTAGGTAGAAAAATAGGTGTGTACTAGGTAAGTAGATGTGTATAAATGTTTAGTACAAGATAAGGGGTAATGGGTTGTGAGTAGGTAGGTAGGTAGGTAGGTAGAAAAATAGGTGTGTACTAGGTAAGTAGATGTGTATAAATGTTTAGTACAAGATAAGGGGTAATGGGTTGTGACTAGGTAGGTAACAAAAATATGTGGCTATTAAGGTAGTTTGGTAGAAAAATAGGTGCGTACTTGGTAAGTAGATGCATATAGATGCTTAGTACAAAGTAAGGGCTAATGGGTTGTTAGTAGGTAGGTAATAAAAATATGTAATTATTAAGGAAGGTAGGTAGAAAAATAGGTGGGTACTAGGTAAGTAGATCCATATAGATGTTTAGTACAAGGAATGGCCTAATGGGTGGTTAGTAGGTAGGTTAAAAAAATAGGTAGCACTGTAGATAAGTAGGTGTATGTAGATGGGTATTATTACATAGGTAAAAGCTACTAGTAGGTTGTGAGTAGGTAGGTAATAAAAGTAGCTTGATGGTTATTAGGTATGTAGATAATGCATCAAGCCCTTCCGTATGTACCAACCATCAAACTCACCTAATAGTTTAGCCACCTAAAATGGAATGATATTTGGGGGTTTTCCATTGACATAATTTGAAATGAAAATTAATAAGTATTTTGCCATATTTTTTAAAATTTTGGCTAAATCTTCTTGTGGATGATTGTCACTTTGGGTACATGGGGGGAAATGTAATAATGAACTACTTATTATTATTCCCTTATATAGCATGTGATGGCAGGGGACTTACTTGATGAATCAAAAGAAGTAACTGGCAAAAGTCCACCCAACAACAACAAACTAACTAACTATGAAGGTTGTTGAAAGAAGGTTTTGTGTTTGCTTTCTAGCTAGCTACTAGGTCTGCCCTGCCTCCCTCCATTGGGGAGATTTTGTTTGTTTTCTTCCAACTATGTACATAATAACTCTTACAACACAGCTTTTGAAGATGGTGCTTTTGATTGCTTGATTATGAATTTGCTGGAGAAGGCCATACATACTTGTCTGCCCTTTTTTTAGCAACCTGCAGTCTACTGACATATCCATCAATCAAATGTCCTCCTAGATGCACTCATGAACACAAAAATCATAATAATAATAATAACATAATAATAATAATAATAATAATAATAATAATAATAATATTATTATTATTATTGTTTTCAACTGACATTATTAAAAATGAAATTTACCTAGAAGTCAATTTTTTAAAAATGTAGCTAGATTTCTTTATTTTGGTTGTAGTAAGTAATTAAGTAAGTAGCCAAAAAATGTAAAAAAGAATTTATTCAACTTTTGTAATTTCATACCTCATTTTTTTTGTAGCTAGATTTGGCTAAATGGATCTTCTTATGGATGATTGTCACTTTGGTTAAATCACAAAATTCTCTATAAATAATTTTTTAAAAAAAATGTAGAAGTAATGTGCAAGAACCTCTTGTCTTGGAGAGTTAGTTCACTCAAAATAACTAGGAAAATTAATTTTGAAACCCACCAAATCCAACAATCCCATTTGCCTGAAAAAAACATGTAAACCCAATGGGGGCCAAGACAGACAGGTATTCCTTCTAGGTATTCCTCTTTCACAAATGACAAGAAAGGAGGTAGTAAGACATATAAAACCAGTTCCAAACATCCCAAAGGAATGATGACTATGGGGTCCAAAAGCAAAGGGTACCCAAATTTGGTGGGGTGCATATATAACTTCATATCTAGTATATAAAACTTCATATATGGTGGTGGTCCCACTCTAGCTTGTAAAAAAGGTAAGGACAAAAGCTCCTCCAAACCCTCTCACAAGCTTTGCAAAGCAAAGCACTTTCAATTTGTCTGAGTTGCTGGCTGCTTTAGACAGTTTGTGAGAGTTTTGGTTTGTCTTTTTATGTCAAACATAAACTATTAAACATCCCTTCCTTCCTTCCTTTCTTCCTTCCTTGCTCTCCAGACCAAAGCCCTAAATGTGTTGTTGGGGGACCCACTTTTGGTTTGAGTCAGGAACATCAATCCAGCTTCTCCTGGATTTTGGTTGATTCTGTCCCTTTGCTTTGGCCCATGCCTTGCATTAGTAGGGATACTGCACCATCCCCACACCACAAACAATCGAGTACTTGCATTACACTGGCTTTAGAAACATGGAGTGCTCGGTTTCAGAAGAAAAAGGGAGGGGGGGTTGGAAATGGAGGGAAAAGTGTTGGAAATTGACAGCAAATCAATGAGAGAATAAAGATGATAAAAAACACTCAGTCTTTATCATTATGAGCTCTCCACTCAATCTTAGGAGCACACAAATGTTGGAAATTGACAGCAAATCAATGAGAGAATAAAGATGATAAAAAACACTCAGTCTTTATCATTATGAGCTCTCCACTCAACCTTAGGAGCACACAAATGTTGGAAATTGACAGCAAATCAATGAGAGAATAGAGATGATGAAAACACTCATGTTTATTATTATGAGCTCTCCTCTCAACCTTAGGAGCACACAAATGTTGGAAATTGACAGCAAATCAATGAGAGAATAGAGATGATAAAAAACACTCATCTTTATTATGAGCTCTCCACTCAACCTTAAGAGGACACAAATGTTGTAGTTACAAACCTGTGATCCAATCAATCCCAAGTTCTTGCCTAATCTAAATAGGAGGTGAACATTTCATGTAGATGTTATCTACCTTAGAAAGCACATGGACAAGGTCATCATCTCATGCATCTAAATATTTCATATTAAACTTAATTAGAAATATTTAAATAAACTTACTTAACATATCTCATAGTCCCAAAAATATGTGCATGTAGCACAAATTTTTCAAATAACTACAACATGGTAAAAGTAACTTATATAAGTTGGAATGGATTTGATATCCAACAACAGGAAGCCTAAGTTTTTTTGGTTCTCCCCATTGGAAACAAATAAGAGATTAGACCTACCCATTGGTGTAAGATTTGGATTTTGGGCATAAAATTTTGCTTCAAACTTGACCTAATGTGTGTGTGACATTTGGAATATTTATATGTTTGCATACGATGAATGGGCATGTTCCATATAACCAGAATTGGGTATTTGACTTTTGAGAATTGTGAGTGTGAACCCTAAAAACCACCTTGATACCCGATGAGTGATTTGGTGAAATTTCTAATAATCACCCAACATTGGGTAGACTTGTATAGGAGGGGACATTTATAATGTCTAGAAGCAACCCAATTTGTTTTGGGTTTTTTCCATGGTACCATTCTTGGTTTTGGTGAACCCACCTTGGGTGAATAAGCTAACCACCATGGTAAAACCCAAAATTGTTTTTGGGTTGCATTTAAACATTATAAAATATTGCACCTCCAGACTAAGGTATCCTTCCTTATTTTCATGTGAATAAGGATGTTTTCTTATTTTATTTACAAACTAGTGGGTTGATGCCATAAAACTCTCTTTGTTGTTTAATTTAGCCGTGAATGTATTTGCAAGTGCACATGGTGGATGATATATGAATAGTTTCATTGTCTATTGGTTTCAAATTGAAAGGTCTTATTATGTGTAAAGATTTTGGGTGTAAACACACAAAAAAAGACCCACCTAAGGTGTAACCAATGTTTTAATTATACATGTTTCTAAGTGTTATCTTAAGTTAATATTGAAAATGTTTAGTCAATTTAAAAAATAAAAAATAATGAAAAAATCACAATAAGTTTGTAAGAAATCTAATGAATATATCGCCTTGTTGCCTTGTGTCATCTTTCTTGGCATCTCCCACCATGAATTTGATGCCCCCATCATCCACCTTGCTTTCTCCATTATAAATCTCATCCTTAATCCAAATGCCCTTGGCATGTCCTCCCAAGACCCGGTAGCACCCAATATTTTTTGGCTTGTCTTGACGTTCCCAATGGTTCCTATTGTTGTTCATCATTTTCCCAATGCTTCTTAGCACTTCTTGGTGCAAGCCAATGCCCCATTAGCACTTGCCATATTGCTCTTGTCCCCTTTGTCTTGTTGCATGGTCCCTAGTGTGTGCTTGTTGTCCCTTGTCACCATCCCCATCGTCTCATCGCCAATCTCATCCTCCTTATAGTTGTCATGACATTTTCTCAATGTTGTCCAAGCTAAACTAGAACATCCCCAAACCTCCCATCCCCATTGGGAGCTGAAATTCAATCATGAATACTAGGATCCAATGCTTGGGAGGTCCAAATCCTAGTCTGGGACATCCCATAGGGACATTGTCAGCTAGGAACCATAGTAAAAAGCATTGCTTCCATGGAAAAAACAAGAGGAGCTCAAGAGGAACTTTTCACCTTGGTGATCAATGCAAAAAACTTCAAAGCTCACAAAGATTTTAAATCATGCAAGTATAAAAAGTAGAGAGTTTAGATTCGATAGTGCAAAGTGTTGTATATAACACAAAAAAATAATAATGCTTAAGGTTGGTTCTCTTGGAAGTTCGCATGCACATCATTAGAAGGGAAATTGCCAGAGCAGGCTGGAGATTCAATTGAAATCATGAATCCATCATGTGGCAGGTGAAAAATGTGCTTATGGGGTTGTTGGAAAATGGGTTGTAATAAGGTTTGAAGCTTTTAAAGGAATGCTGCTCTTGCTCTTGGATGGGCATCTTTTATATAAACCCTTTCCATATACAGACAAGGATCTAGTACTATTTAGTTAGAAAATTAACACAAACATAGAGAGGGTTATGTGGAAAGGCTAGCATTGTGTCAGGGGGTGAAAAACAAAAACAAAGGGTACTTATGTGTCTAACTATTGAGATTGTTATACAATTGGAGAGTTGAATTGTTTTGAGGAGTTCTCTTCAGCTGGCATTTCAATGTTGTGCCTAATAATAGCTTCATGTTGTAGTAGCCTAGGTGTGAAGAAGAAACAAATAATTGTGGTCAATGAAATTGTTGAAATTTGTGCCTTGAATTGCTTTGAAGATCAGTTTGCCTTACTAAACTATTATTCAAATGTTGCATATCTTTTCTGCATGTGGCCCCTGATGCCAAAAATTGCCTATCTTTTTGCAACGAACTTTTAACAAGATTTTGGGAGCCTTTTAACACATGCTTCTCTAATTTTACAGAGGTGTGCACAAACCCTAACATTCACTTCCTCGTACTAACCAATGTTGTTGGGCGGTTCTTGTATTTTACAGGGAACCAGAGGTTCTCGGGTTTTGCCATTTTCAATAATTAAGGAGGACCTTTTGGTTTGGTCTGGGTCTATTCAATATTTTCAAAATGCAAAACCCATCAATTTGAGGGCAGGCTTGAATTTTCTTGATCAACAGTTCCAGGTTCAATGGTTTTTTGATCCTTATAACAACCTGCATTTCTGGGTTAGTGGGAGCTCAGTTTCAGCTTTTGAATAGGAACAATTGCGGCACCGACTTCAAGGTGAAAATGTGAATATTTCATGAAAGTGCAGCATGACTCACTCAGACATGCTCCTGCATTAAAATGTGTCAACCCATTTCACAAGAAAGCAAATGAAAAGCAATCCAAGATCAAGGTCACAAAGTCGGCACAATGACAACTTGAGGTCGTTTGCAGTAAACCACATGAACAAACAAGTGTAGAATACATTAGAAATAACAAAGACCTAATTCTGTTCATAATTTACATAACTCTGCACAAAGTCTAGTGCATATAGCTTGGACCATCAAAATAACCCTTCAAGAAAATCTCCCTCAAAATTCTGCATACAATGTTCACACATTAGCAAGCTAATCAAAGTATTGCAACACAATATGAGTAGATAGATTAGGTCTCCCCAATCTAAATATTACTGGATTCCGAGAGCTGGAAGAGTTGTGGAGGTTGTCCTCTTTCTGCACAGTCTTGCTATTACTTAGACTGGAAGCACTGGAGAGCTCCATGGCAATGTAGAAACACCCCTCTTTGCAGTCTAGAGGACATACAGAAATGATCACTGTGACAAACATGGCTCAGAGATCACAGCTTTTACTACATCAGTTCATACAAAATCTAGTACCAATAAAGATTCATTATTGGAGCTTGCATTTGGGTTCCAAACCCATCAAGCAAGCTCCAATTTGGTATCCAGTCTATACCCATGTTCACTATACATTTCCAATTGTTACTCAAAAGCCTATGTTGAGAAGCAAGTGCACATTGGAAAGTCATCTTTTGTGATATCCTGCTGGGAAGCTTACAACAGTGACAATGGATGATGATGTTGCATACCTCCAAAAACACATTGCGAGATGCTGGTAGTTCACCAACCTTACACAAACAACTGCACAATAACTCTGATCATTTCAAGCTAGAACATGCATGTGCAATGAACTGAACTTTTTTTTTTTGGAATAAAACCTTGATCTTTTTCCAACTAAAACTTGCATGTACAATGATCTGAAAAAGGAAGCATAAAATTAGGTCAAATACAAACAACTATTGTATGAAGGAAAGCTTTACATAGCCCAAAGAACTTCAACATGGGACACAAAATTGGAAGGATGTTTTGGTGAGGATCTTCTAGTTTCTATATGGTTTCCAAACTACATTTTCCTCTCCTGTCGCTTGTGCTGTCCTTCACAACCACCTCTTTTGTGATATCTCCGCCAGGCCCAGAATTATTCCACATGACTACAATGCATGATCTTCTCCCTTTGCAGAATCCTCTTTTGTCTAGTACTAAATTTACCATTTCAACACTCATGTTTCTTGGAGACTTCTATACCAGTACAACTAGTGTGGCCAGTGCTGTTGGCCAAAATGTTACCGCATCCTCAACTGATTTTTCCTTCCAAAACCTGGTTTTTTGGAACTTATTTGAATTTTCAGTGGCAGAAATCATTTCAAAATCAGTATCTCCCACATTCTGAATCCAAATCTTACCAAATAGATTTCATTAAATCCTGCTCATCAAGATCCTTCCAACAACACCAAAGGCGCATTCCAATTCCTCAGAAATTTTCAGCTACAATTTAATTTAATTTAATTTTCAGTGAAGAGATCATTCAATACTCAAGAACTTTTGCACTGCAAGTCCAAACACCATGAAACCAAGCCAATGCACCCCTCCTTCTGAAGAGCTTTCCAAAGAGACCAAGAACACAATCTGAAGCATCCCGGTTTGATGTATCTCATAAGTACAAACCAAACAAAACGAAACAAAACAATACAAACAAACTGCCTTCATACCCAAGCTTCTTCGTTTTATCCAAATTCTTCACATAGAGAGAGACATGCAGGTTGCTGCTCTTACTGCTTACAACATCCGCTTAAGAGTGATGCATTCATGAGCCCATATTGCTGAGCCTTAAAAAAACTTCCCAAATGAATTCCTTTTGCCTTTTCAAATGTAACCGATGGGCTAATCTATAAATCACAGCTTTCTTTTCTCAAAGGAAAAATAATGAATGAAAACTTAAAAAATATAATCCATGAGAATTGCTCCACTGAAAACTTTCCTGCATGGTGGTGGTGATATTGTTTTAGTTTTTTTCCATTGTCGAGACAATTTCTTTAAAAGCATGTTATCAATTAATGCTAAATTGACAAGCCTGTTGTGGCACAAGAAGCTCTGTTCATAATTGTAAAATAAGAAAAACATCATAATATGTAACTTTAAGGAAAACAAGATTTCCAAAGAAATTCAAAGTAACACTTAAAAGCAAGATTTCCATAACAAATTCAACTTCATTACTAATTTGACGAGTTCTTTAATCAAATTCACATAATTATTTCAAAGGTTTATTCATTCATACTACCTCCATCATCTCCACACTCTATACTCATCCTGAAAAATTTCTCACAATGCCTCTATGATCGATCTATCCTGAGTTTAGGATAGAACCAAAAAATAAAATGAAGCAACATGAGTCTCTTGATGATTCAAAATCTTCAAATTCTCTCCTTTGTTGAAATTGTATCTTGACAATCGCAAGAATTAACAAGTGAAAAAAGCAAACATAACAATCTCCCATATCTAACTTTCATATATAACTTCGCATCTATATATGTAACACGTGTGTGTGTGGGCCACTTGAAACCATGGACTGAGGATAAATCCAGAGATGAATATGATAATAATAATAATAATAATTTCTTCCCTTCAAGTTGTTTCTCCTTTGCAACAAAAGTGCACAATTCTATAATTTCAATGCAAATTCTTCATAGTACAGTTGTGTCAAATTGGCTTGAATCTCTGTGCTTACGGACAAGCTCAAAGTTCCTTGAGAACTTGCCCACTATTCTGAGAGTCTTGTTGCCTCCTTTGGGCAAGAACTTTGCAACAGAACTTCTCACTGCTTCAACCGCTTGTTGCTCTTGTTGCTTGAACAAGTCACCCAGCATAAGAAATTGATCCTTCAAGGACACCCCACTGCCACTGCCAGCAGCAGTAGCAGTTCCTTCTGGAAAAGATGCAAGTTCAGAAGAAGCACAATTTGAGATGGCAGGATGATGTTGATGATGATACCTGATGGACCTGATGAAGACCAGCTTATGCATCTGAGGAGAAGGAGTCCCAGGTTGCTCTCTGGCATGCTCATCATGCCATGACAACATTTCTGTAGCTGTAGCAAGTTTGATCACAGACTCAGTTGTCAAGGAATTCAGGGCTTTAGTGTGCGGCTGCAGCACATGATGAAGAACTCCTGGAGCTCTGCCTCTGTTGTTTCTGTTGTGAACCTGCATTGTTATAGAACGCTGCTGCTGCTGATGATGAGTAGTAGTAGTAGTTTTACCTCCTCCTCTTGTATGATGCACTGGTTGTTGTTGTTGTTGTTGTTGCTTCAACAGTTGCTGATGATCCCGAAAGAGGCCCCTTGGGAAGTCACAAGATTTGAGAACTCTAGACTTGCAAGCTTCAGCAGCTCTCTCCCAGATTTTCAAGTTGTATGCAAACATTGTGGTTGCAACAAGCTTGTTCTCCTTTACAAACTCGCACTGTTTTGAAATCATGAAATCATCATAGTTACAACCACATGTATACGTTCTTCAATGATTGCTCAGGTCAATGCATCATGGGTGAAAGTTTGATTGGGTGGACCCACTAGGAACGTCACATTTTCAATTTTCTGGACCCATCCAACTTTGGAAAAATATAGAAAATACTTAAAGAGAGGTTTTCAGTGGGTGGGTGTTCATGAGTCTCATTTGTGATTACAACAATCTCAAGATCTATCAAGAAAAACTTGCACACTCACCGCAGCAGTCAAGGAAGGATGGGTTGCAGATGATTCGCTGCTGCACGTGACAGCCAACACCTTGGGTGTCAGTCGTTTCCAGCGAAAAATTTCTTGTCGTAAGCAGGCTGCAATCACGACAACGACAATAACCCCACAAACCGCCATTGAAAAACAAGCACCAGGCTGAACAAACAAAATCCGAGGAACAGAATGCGAGGAACAGGTCTGAGCCTTAAAAACATTAGTTACGGCATGCCCAGTGAGATCTCATACTGGCGCACAACAAACTTTTTTAGGATTCCCTGTGGGACCATCAAGAAAAACTTGAATTTCCCTTATGCAAACATGAAATGGCTTGTTTGACAACAGGAAAATACCGTATTTCACAATGAGAAAATTTGAATAAAGAATTGAAATATCGGACCCACAATTCACTTGAAGAGTTTTCCTTGTGTTTTGTTAATTCAACTCCAATTTGTTAGAGGTTTCCACTCTTTTCCCTACAGGGAATGCCAAAAAAGTTTGCTGTGCTGTACATAAGAAGTTGAGAGCTTGAAGTAGACCTGAGCAGGGTTTTTGTTTTGGATTTTGTGATGTAGCCACAGTGGTGACCATATCCACAAGAGGAAAGAGTCAAATCTGGCTACAGGTCGTACAAGAGGACAGTAGATATTTTCTAGAATCCTGCTATGTTTTGGCGACCTCCCAGAATGCAGTGTCTAAATATGGCAACTTTCATGTTTTTCTCCTCGGAATGTGCTGAACTAAAAAGCATCTAAAACAAATCTTGCTACAGCCAAAAAAACAGCAAAATGACGGAAAAAAAAAACACTGTTGCGTAGATATGAAATTTAGCCCAAGAAAATTTGGCTGCACCTCAGGGAGATTCAAATATACCTTTGCAAGGGTTCAGCTCTCCATCAAAACTCCGAGCAACGGTGAAGAGGTAGTTCAGAAAGTTGCGATTGTGTTTTGCAGATGTTGCTGATGATGATGATAGTGATGCATGTTTCTGGGCCTCGACAATATTCTGTTTTGTTATGAGTCTTTCCACCCCTTGTATGATAATGTGGCTCAGCTGCTTCTTGGTCTGTAATTGATGATCCAAGACAGTAAACCCAACAATCAGCTCAAAACATACAGACACTATGCACTCGACTAGTAAGATTCAACAAATTTTCTACAGACCTGTCTGGAAACAAAACTGCTTTCGGCCTTCTGCAGGAAGGCCCTGACAGCGCTATGTCCATTGGGAAAAACCTACATCCACTGGGAAAAAACCTAATTCGCACGACGCACCTGTGCAAGTTTGAAGAGCCATTTCCTGTCAGCTTGCGATGGAACCCGACGTTTGTGGAAATAGTTGTGGTAATGCAGCGGAGATGGTGGAATTCCTAAGCTGTTGACAACTGCCTGTGGATCCATAGCCGCTTTCACAGGGTTGATCTTCAGTGCTGAGAATGCCATCAGGATGCCAATCTTTGGATCACTCAGGAAAACATCACACTGCACGTGCAGGCAACAGCACCACAAACAGCATGGATGATCATGATGGAAATCTCCACACCTCTCTAGACAGTATTATGTTCTCTATCTATGCCTGCAGAATTGAAAGAAGAATCAAACAGATGCATGCATGGCGTGGGAAGAATATCATGTAGAAGAAGACTTGAGACATCCTATTGCTGCAACAGGAACGTACTGGTAGTACTACTCACAAATTTCTGTTCACAAGGTGAAGACATTGAATCTGAACCGGCCTGAGGAACGTCGCACAGTTGCTTCACGATCTCCAGCTCCATCAAATCCCCCACCATGTATTTGAGATTCTTCTTCAAGGCATGAATGCTTTGTGTCTTATGAGTAGACTCCATCATTCCCTCCAAGACGATCTTGGTCACAATAGAAGCTAGCTTCTGTCGCAGTGTAGTGCATGCAGGGCCTGCAGGAACGTGATGATCATGAGATATTATGCGGCCGTCCTGCTGCAGGTGCTTGATCATGAAATCATCATGCACCACCGCCGCGTGCTGCTGCTTCTTCTCCTTCTTCTGCAACTGCTCTGCATGAAGAAGCTCGACCTGCAGGTGGCGCTTAGACTCGTGACCAAAGAAGAAGTTGGAAAAGAAGGAAGCAACGCGGTGGAAGAGTCTCTCCAAGAAGAAAATCTTCTCATTCAACCTCTCCTTGATCAAGCCTGAGGTTTGCAGTACCGTTTTCCAGCAGCTTGCAGGTTCGGAACTCCAACGACGGTGCACAACCGCTGCACCACCAGTTGTACCCTCGGGCCCGGCCTCTTGATGTTCTCCTTGTGCAGCAGCGGCAGCAGGGTCAGGATCAGAACTTGTTACGCCGCTACGTACTATCCAATTCTTGGCGACAGCCCTGAGAGATCCGATCCACCTCAAGGAATTCATCATAGAATTTGAAGAAGCTCCATCAATTTCACCATCACCGGAAAAATGGGGACTATTCTCATTTTCAATTGCGAAATGAAACGGCAGAGACGAAGACGACGACAAAAACTGTAAGAGCAGGAAGCACACAACAAAAGACGACGTCATGATCTCTGGGCCGCGGCCGCTTCGACTGCAACCCATCCTCCTTGGTGCAAAGTAATAGCTGGGTATAAGATATCAAACCGTTTCTAATTTTACATGGCAGGATGCGCAACTTGAATGCGCATCTAAAGAGCCTCAAAACTCGGAATTCGGGCGATGCGAGCTTGGAGAATTGGGGGCGCGAAGTGGGCAGGGGGGGAGGAGAATCGAGGAAGAGGACGAAGAAGAACGCCACGCGAACAAAGAAAGGAACAACAAAAGAACAAATAGCTGCGGGAACAAAGAAAGGCAGAAGCTCGAGACGACCGGACTAACCGGTGGAGTCTGACCGGGTACCGGCACATAACGCCCCCCCAACCCCAAAACGCTCCTCTCTTGAAATTTTCTTGAAAAAACTGTTGAAATATTTTTTTCAAGAAAATTAAAAAGCGAAAAATGAATCCTGAATTTCTTTGAATTCTTGACTTCTATTTTATGGGACCCAGCCAGGCGACGTAATACCAAGATAATTAAGAAAACAAATTTAGAGCACCACCAAATCCAGCAATCCCATTGGCCTGCAAGAAAAAATAAATTTAAAAATAAAAAAATTCAGGCTCACACACAACCCCATCAGGCTAAACACTGAAAATAATGATTTGTTTCTAGCATTTCCATTATTGAAATTTATTTATTAATAATACTGGGGAAAATGGGGCACCCCACTTTTTTTTTAATTTTTAAAAAAAGGTGCGGATTGCACTCCCGGCCACAATTTTTCACTTTAATAAATAGTGTCCAATGTACACGAGCTTTTGTTCATACCAAGCTTTTAGTTCTTTCCACACCACCGAGCGCGAATGGGGGCTTTTGTTTCTCAATATGGTATATGCCCCCCCCACCCCCCTCCCCCCTTTCTTCTTCACGGTTGTATTTCGTTAAGGTACATGGCAAAAATAGTTGTTGGGTCCTGTTGCACGAAACGTGTAATTGACCGATCCTCGTCCCTCCTCCCAAATTCTTGATGGCGTGCTCCAACCAAAATCCAGGCTTTGGTTTTCCAATATGTATGTGTGTTTTTGTTGTGCTTGAATATTTCCGGCTCTAACTAAGTTCCTTGAAATGTTTTAGAAGTTATTGATTAAAATAATTATTATTTTGATTAGCACGATTGAAAATTTTATTAAAGAAAAAAAAAAAACGGCAAGCATTTTGTAAAATGAAAAATGCCCTTCGTAAAATGTAATGTTATACAACAAATGTTTCCATTTTTCTAGGGTTTTTTGAAAAAAAAGGCTTTCAACTCAACTTTTTTATGCGATTATGCAATTGAAAGCTTTTGGAAAAAAGCTCAAATGAACTCAAAATGATTTGATGTCTTGTCATTTTGCCACTCACAAGGCACACTTACTTGGTCAACAACACAATGGGTGTTTTGTAAAAGAGGGGGGGGCGGGGGGCTCCTTTGTGAGGGGTGCAACTGGACCAACTTTGAAGATATTCCAATTTTTTTGCACACATATGGTTTGAGCTCCGGGTTTGTTGCGAACTTTATGTTTTTATAAAAGTGAAAAACTCTATGAAGAAGATCTTAGTAGTTCCACTCAAATGGATCAATCAACTCAACTCTAGGGTGGTAAAAAAAGGCAAACGCTTGCATCCAAAGTTTGAGACTTCATTGACAATTTGTGTTCACCTTTGTTGTCTATATGGGGGGGTGGCCGGGGGACCCATCTTAAAAACAACCAAAAGCTTCAAAAAAGATTCACACCAAAAGCTCTTTTTTCTCTTGTGCTTATTGTGTATCTATGGCAATCCAAAATGGTGTTTTTGTTGTGTGCAATTCATTCATCGGTCATCTCTCTTCAATGTGCAAAAAAAAGCATTAAAATTGTGAAAAAAAAAAAAAAGGATGCTTAACAAGTGTGTATGTGCATGTAGTAGTATTCTTCAACCGAGTGAAATAAGGATCCAATGCACAACCACCACTAAAAAAGAAATTTACCCACTAAAAGAAGTTTCTTTGAAGATTTCTGTTCTTTTCTGTTCTTTTCCCTAGTTTCTGTGTAATGGTACATCGATGCTCTGCTCTGGTAGTGACCGTCCGTAACATTATCAAAACAACTTTGCATTTGTCCTTTCCCTTGAGATATACCAATGGGTAAATACTTTCTTTCTGAATTACATTACCCAGCTTGTAAATGTTTCAGACTTCTGCCTTAAATCTAACCCCGGGCTGTTAAATATTCATTCAGGTTGAGAATTTTGCACCTGACTTTGCTGATGTGTCTCTTCCTGATTGGGTGTCCTTACCCCGGTTATATCACATACTTAACGGGTGGAACCACACAACCGGCAGTGACAAACTCGGTAGGAAAGGTGATTCATGGAGGTAATAATCGTGGGGCTGCCTTTGTGACTACCACATGAGAGTGAAGGGAGTGAGGTGTTTGGCTTAGTCGAGCCGCCGAGGTGGACGAAACTCATGTTAATCGTAGTGTTGGACGGTTATTTGATTTTTTTTAACAATAACCAACGGATTCTAATACCTGCACAACATCGGTTTATAGGATTTCGAGGCTACCCCGGAATCCACACAAATTTAGGCCCTAAAGCATCCGGTAACTTCTTGTGGGTGTGGATGAAAAGTGATCCATATTCACATACATATGGATGAAAAATGATCCTTATATTCATATATATGTATGGATGTAAAAGATGCCGGTTTTGTCGGGTAATTTGCTAGTTATGGAAAATAGTCTGGGCACTCCCCATGCCTCAATTATTTTTTGGTAAACAGCCGGCCTTGCTTATTGTCGGTTACCTTGTCCATAGTGTCAATTTGAAGAAAATATTATTTCAAAACACTTGAAAAGAATATTATATACACATAGTTGGGATTTTTTCTTTTTTTTCGGTGTTCTAGCATGTTCAAAAAATACTATAGTATAAGTTGGTTTTTTTGGGCAATTTTTTTCAAAATGGCGAAAAATCAGTTTTTTTTTTTTTGGTTTTTTAGTTGCCAAATTTCAAAAAACTTTATTTTGGAATTTTTTTAGACTGCCCAAATTCTATATTAAGTTTGAGTAGTTAGCCAAAATAAAATAAAAGGATGCTTCAATTCTTTTACTTTCATATTTTGTATAGCCAAATTTGGCTAAATCACCTTATGGATGAATCACCACTTAAGCTACATTCACAAAATTGAAATGAAAAAAACTTAATTCATAATAAATTTAACTATATACTTCTTGTACATTTCCAAATTGAGTCAAATTTTCTTTTTGTAATGTGTCCCTCCCTAGTCCTACCTTAGCTTTTTTTTTTTTTTTTTTTTTCCCTCAATCATCTTCAAACATGAAATTTGGTGGCTAGTATTGCAATTATTTTTAGGAATAGTTGGTGCATTCAAATTACATATGATAAGAATGTCCAAAAAAAGATATTACTTTATTTTGTTTTATTTTTGCTTTTCTCAAAAGAGAAAGAGAGAGAGGGAGAGGGAGAGGAATACTACATTGCAACTTGTTTTGGTTGTTAGAATGGCTTGAAATTGTGTTTTTCATGGAATGTATGTGTATAGGTAGTGCATTTTGTAAAGTATGTTGGTATTTTAACAAGAATTTATATCTTTGTAAAACATATATGACCTTTTCCCAAATAATGTACAATCCCCTCCTAACAAGGTTACTTTTTTCAATTTCTTGTGATCAAAATTTGGTGAATTATTAAAAAAAATTGGGGAAATAAGTTGTATTTTTAATTTTACAATTGAAAAAAAAAAATCCAAAATTTTCCCAATTTTTTTGGTCAAAAAATGCAGAGGGATTTTTTTAATTAAAAACTATTGTGTTTTTTGGAATTTTAAAATTATTCTAAAGAAATTTTTTAAGGGAAATTTTGTTATGTTTTTTGGCCACACTACTAATGGGGAGGAGTTTTGGGGGGCTTGCATAGTGGATGAAAATCCAAGGATACACGTCCCTCACTTGCCCCAGAAAAAAAACACAAAGAGAAGTTCCATAATGGATGAAAAACTTGAGGAAGTTCGCTTCATTTCTCTAAGGGAAAGCATTTGGGAAAGTTTGCCATAATGGATGAAAAATCTCACCAAGTTTGCCCAACTTGGAACCTTGGACCAGCATGTAAGGGCAGGGTATATGTATAATAACCTTGACCAGTAAATTCCACAACTCAATATAACCGGGTCTTACCCTTCATCAACTGTTCTCAAAAATCATAGAATGATGGGTTTTGGACCTTTAACTCAGGTTCAATCAATTAAACCAAAGCTTTGGGTCAAAGAACCTACCCAAAACCACCAATTTCTTTGCCAATTATTTCATGAAATCCACTAGTTCTTTGAATATTTCCAAAAAATAAAAACCAAAAGATTGTTTGATTGTGAAAATTTCCAAAAACTCAGAAATGGAGGTTTTCTATTCTCAAAATTTTAAAGAATATAAATCTGAGTTTATGAACAAAATATTGTTGTATCATGCAAGGTTAAAAGAGTTATCATGGTATGGTGTCTTTCTTTGCAATCGATTTTTGTATTTTTTTCAAAAAAGGGGAAAAAGCACAAAAGAAAAAGAAAAAAAAAAGAGTTATCATGACATTGAGTACATTCAAAAAAAAATTGTGAAAATAAAAGGCTATTGGGTTCTTGCCTTGTATTGGCATTCAAAATTTGAGCCCATTTCCCACATTTCATTTAGTGCGCAATTGGTATGCTAGGTACCACCTTGGTATGGAGGTCATTCTTTGTATGTCTTTTGAAGTACTTGAGATAAAAGGAGTGTTTTTTTTTTTGGGTATGCTATGAAAGAAGAATTGGATATTGAAAAAATATTTTATTGAAATTGAAAATATTTTACATATATTCTCATAGAGAATTTCAGGCATCTTATTTATATTTAAGTAAATTATAATTTGTATCTCTTAATGTGTTAGACACACTTTGTAATTTTCACCATGTTCCCAATGGTCATTCCTTGTGTATTTAGTCTCTTAATAGCCTTTTTGGTTCATTGTATTCCCAATGGTTGTTCCTCACCACCAAATTACAAACAAATTGTTCTAGAGTTTTGCTGTTGTTTGTGTCTACATGTTGAACATACCATAGGTTTGACGCTACAAGTAATGTAATATATATATAGGAGAATTTTAAATTCACACCTTTTTTGGTCAAATTCACACCCTTTCTTCGCGTGTTTGATTATATGCAGATTAAATTTGAGCGTGTCTGCGCCACCCCCTGATGTTCATTTGACTTAGGAAGCATAATATTATATATTATAATATTCTGTTTCCTAAGTCAAATATATAATATTATGTCAAATATAAGTCAAATGCACATAGGGGGGTGGCACAGACACACTCAAATTTAATCTGCATATAATCGAACATGCGAAGAAAGGGTGTGAATTTGACCAAGAAAGGTGTGAATTAAAATTTCTCCTTTATATATTATATATGTAAAATCACATGGGGTCTTGACTCAATACCTCTAATATAAGTAAGTTGTGGAGCTTCAAGAAAAAGTTCTTATATAATAGAGTTATGGGTGAAGTAACCCTGTCTTCACCCTGTTTTTGTGCCTCCTTTCACACCATATACCCTCTTTCAGTGGTATCTGCAAAGTAAAGACATCTTAATAAATCTTTGTACGAAATGCTAAAACTCAGCATTTAATGCACAAGGTTCGAGACTAATTATAGTAGTTCTACAGTTAGGAGCAATGAAAATATATGTAGCAGCAGTGGAGGCGCTCAGGAAAAAGGAAAGACATGGTGAAACTCAGATGGTTTTTTGAGCTTCATCCCTGTTGAATGCTAATGTACTTTTTTGCAGGGTTTTTTCTAGGAAATTTTTTAATTCACACCCTTTCCTCACGTGTCCGATTATATGCAGATTAAATTTGAGTGTGTTTGCCCCACCCCCCTAATGTTCATTTGACTTCGGAATTTATATTATACAAGAAAATTATGATATATTTGAAAAAAATTGTATAAAAGAAATTCCTAAGTCAAATGAACATTAGGGGAGTGGGGGCAAACACACTCAAATTTAATCTGCATATAATCGAACGCGCAAAGAAAGGGTGTGAATTTAACCAAAAAAGGTGTGAATTTAAAATTCTCCTTTCCTTTTCTTCATGATCCAACCAAGAATCCAACTCTCAACCCTAAATCCTTAGACATGGGACCTGCCAAACAATGAATGGTAGACTCTGTCATCCTTTCCAATTTCTTTGATTGTGAGTCAAGGAAAATGAAAAACATGACTCCTACATTATGTTTTATAGCTTCAAACTATTGTCCCCTACACAATGGAAAAGAGTTTTAGATACAGGGTCTTCTTGTGGAACATAGAATCACACACATAAAAACTTCATAAAGTGGACTTATTTTCTCTTAAGTTTTGCGCATAGATTCCCCACTTAAATCCTCTTCAAAACTCCTTATCACAATTCTCAATCACACTTCCTCCATGCAATGCTTCCACACAATTCTTATATACCCAACACACCAAACTCAACAACAAACCATGTATAGAAGATCCAATGAGTAATGGCTTCTCTCTTGCCAATTGCCATTGTCATAACTCTTCAAGAACTAACAACCAACACATCCCCATGCAAAAAGGCAAAACCTTAAAGATGTCTTGCATTTTACAAGACATACCTTTAGGTTACACCAGTTCTAGAATTTCAATTCCAAGTCCAGTTTTTCAAAAATATAAATTTTGACTTAGGTTCTTTTCTCAAGATCAGTCTTGGTTTTGCAAATGGTTCTTATTAATTTAAACAGTAATTGATGCATCTTACCCACAAAAGCAATTATCCACCCAACACTAGAATTTACCATTCTTATGTGCTTACCCAAGTACTCCGATTATTGAGGCCTGGTTTCGATTCTAGTTATCTGAACTTACCTAGAATTGAAACAAGGTTTTAAACTTGGGGAGAACCAAAAACCATGGGTATTTGCAAGATTTAGAACCAAGGGGCAAACTGACCCCTTGGTTCTGAAAGGTTCATTTACTGGAATCGGAATTAGTTTGGTTCCACAACTAGCATTAAACCAGAATTGAATCAAATTTATTTTTCAAAATTGGTTTAGGTTTTGGCTATTTTTAGGGTTTAGGGTTTGTGGCTGACTTGTTCATTGTCATTGTCACTTGTTGGCTTCAATTTGTTTTTGGTGTTGCTTAGCTTGTTTGAAGCTTCTTCAAGGGCCTTGCTTCATGCTCATAAGCTCACAAAACTTATAAAACTTGTAGGTTGAGTGGTTTAGGATTGAGTGGTACACCATCATTGTGCAAGGGTCCATTTTGTTTTGTGCTCACAATCTCACAAAACTTTGAATGCTTTCAAGTAGTTACAAACAACAACATTACACAATTTTTTTCGTAGTACACTATTCACTAGATTTGTCCTCTTTTTTATCGTGATGGTGTTCACGATCGCCTTGCTCATGGTCCTCTTCTTGACCATGTTCTTAACCATGAAGCTGATTTTTTTGTGATGTTTGGCAATGGTGGTTGTCGTAGTAATTCATCACATTCATTGTCATCGTGATGGCAAACAATGCCTGCTTTTTTTTGGGTAAGTTATTTTTAGTCTTCTTTCTAATTGAGATGTTGTTTGTGATTTCTTTGGTTTTGGTCTTCTTCCTAAGACTGTGTTATTTGTGATTGCCTTAGTCTTGGTTTTTTTGTTTAAACCCATGATGATGTTCATGATTGCCTCACTTTGGGTCCTTTTCCTAACCATGATGATGTTTTTTTATCACCTTGGTCTTGGTCCTTTTCCTAGTCCAATGTTACTTGTGATCACCTTTGTTTTAATTTTCTTCCTAATCATGGTGTTGTTTGTAATTGTCCTACTTTGGGTCCTCGTCCTTATTGCAATATTGTTTATGATCGCTTTACTTTAGCTCCTCTTCTTGATCATGATGTTGTTTATGATTACCTTGCTCTAGGTTTCATTCTTTTGGTTGTTTTTAGAGTTTAAATCCATGGAGGACTTGTTAGTTCACCTTGAAGAGGTGATCTACCCATTGAGCTTGAATTGGAAGTTGATTATTATGGTTTTGCATGATGTCCAAAGTAAGAACGGACACATTGTCCTTGTTGCACATTTTGTGAATGAGTTTTAGAAGCCTAGTTATTTAATAGTTGATTTTGTCGAGACATTGAAATTTTTTGGGAGTGCAATGGGTAAATGAAGTACTTGCAAAACATGGGCTTAATGCTTGGGTTATTGCATAGGTTAAAGATAAAGGGGCTAATCTCTTAACTATAACCTAAGTTTTGATATGTGACAAGTTGGGTTTGCACAACCATTTGTGGAGTCATATTGAAGGCATGCTATGTTTAAATGTTGTCAATATGTCATTGATAACTTCAAAGTTTGAAGTTATTAGCCAATTTTACTATTATGCCAAATGTGAATGGATTGTTGCACACTTGATTTGGTGAGGCCCAGGACTTTGATAGTGAAATCCTACTACAATACATGCAAAAACAAGTGATAGTAATTATGGAAGACTTCCCTTCATTCATGCTTTCTTTTCAACCTAACAAAGCTCATAACCTATTGACATTAATGCTAGATTTTCAATACAAGGGGTTGAGGTTGGTCATTCAATATGTTGGCAAGCAAAACGCTTTTCATATTGCAAGTGAATATGATAAATAGATATTGTTCCCACTCCTTTGTACATACAAGATTTTAAACCTAATTAATGTAAGTGAAAGAGGTCCAGGTAGCTTTGAATTTTAGAGTTCTTGATCTATAAGTTTGTATGATGTCATGGAAAATGATAATGATATGACTCTATTAAAGGCAAAAGCACAAGTAACCTGTAAAGACAAGAAAGTCAATGAAGAGGAATGCATAAATCCATTAGCATGGTGGACAACCCATGAAATACATTTTTCTTATGCTAGGTTTGTAGCCCGACAAATCTTGAAGACGGTGGGATCTCAAATTGAAGCAAAAAGAGTTTTTAATATTGTAAATATTTTCACAGACTTATGAAAATACAATAAACCTTAATTAATGAGAGTGAAGATGTCATAGTGTCAGTCAATGAATGAATCATAAAGTTTATGTAATTTTGTTCTCTTCTCCTTGCATCTTTCAATTTGCCATCTATTTTCTCTCGAAGTTTGGTATTTGTGATCATCAAATTGATAAAATCAACTTGTGTTTTTTGGGTTGTCATAGGTTTTCAGAACAATGTGTGGAGCAAGGTGGTTGTTTTAAGGCTGCCCAAACCCCAAACCTTAAGATGACATGATGAAACCAAAAAAAAAAAACTTGATATGCCACTTTGCATGAGTTTTTCTAACATGTTAAACTTGGCAAAGTTAGAGCAGATGATGTTTAGGGGTCAATTTTTGTGGTTTTGGAGCAAGATGTTTTGAGATGCTACTTTTGGGAGGGCAGATTCAGAGATCAGTTAGGAATGTTTCCAAGATGAATTCAAGAGTGCCAAGATGACCCATTTGGAAATTGGCATACAAACACACAAGATGAGAGACTGAAATCAACTGGCATAATAAAAATGGTTCTGATCCACTATTAGTGTAATTTAAGTTAGTAAAAGTAAATTAGATTGATTACATTCGGCCTTCTCAAGCCTTGGTGATAATCAACCTTGTTTTTTGAAATTATTTTTTTTCTTTATTTGCATTCCATCCAATGATGTTCTAAATTTTGGAACCTAACAGGAAGGTTAACTGCAACCTACCCTCCTAGAACCAAGAACCTCCCTATTTTGAAATAACCCTATAACTGAAACCAAAACCAACTTTCAAAAAACCAAAACCAAATCCCACATTTATAAATAAAAAGAACATACCCAGAACCAAAACCAGCCCTATAAGTTTTTTGGAATTGGAACCAGAAGTTCCTTCTAGAACCCAAGAACAGCACAACACTGATATTTACTTTATATGACTCCGTTTCATCTACTTCCAAGCATTGTAACAGTTTGTGCAACCATCTTCTTGACCTTAAATTCTGTGTTGAGATACAGATTTCACATAATTATCACCCTTTGCATGAGCATGGATTTAGATGGAAAGACCTGAAAGAATATCTGCACACCATGTTGTCTAATAGAGGTTCATTTAGTTAAAATAGTTATACATCCATTGTGAGTTAAAACCCCAGCTCATTTAACAATAAGAGAATGATGAGAACTACATGTTGTGAAGTTCCTCAGCTGTAGAATTCAACCAGGAGTTTAACTGATCAACTGAATAAGAAAATCTGGGCCAGTTTCTTTGGAGCCTTGAACCAGGATAGAACATGATATTGCCACCAACTGGAGTGCATAACTGCAATAAGATGTGGGAGCAGAGGAAGTGGATTCCCAGTTGCCAGGAGAGAGTCAGTTCCCCCTTTTCAATGTGAATCAAAAACTGGCCCATGCTCTTCATTGTCCTTGGCCTTCTGAGCAGCTGCAATCCTTTTTGAAGCCTCCAGTCTGCATTCACAAACAATTGAAAATTTTTACTGCAAGTTAACATTTTCAGGAAAGTAAGACTTTGCTGACTCTTGAGGCCATGTTGGAGCACAGATTGATGTCTATGACCTCCCAGTTTTCGTACAGAAAAGCGTCCATCTCAAGCTAACCCTCAAATGGAGGGAAATCTTTTGAATCAATTTTTTGCTACAGTTCTGGGCATTATTTCAAAGCTTCCAGGTAGAAGTGTCATCAAAAATCTCTGAGCATGGTCCACCAATGGCACTAACAGGGAAATCAACTGGATTGTTAGACTTGCTACTGCTGCAGGACTAATGAACCCTGAGTTTTCATTACAGTAAAGCACATAAGAATGGAGGAAGAGTGAATTAGCATACTTCACACAGCGTGTAATCCCATCACCATCAAGCAAGCCAACCAGCTTGTGGTACTGCCACTGTGTGCCATTCCGGGTAACCACTGGCAATTGCTGAAAGCCATGCTGTACCATGAGCTCTTTTGCCCTTTGCAGATTCATTTCAGGGTAGCAAACCACCAAGTTTGTACCATTGCCTTGATTCTCACCCTTTCCAGTGCAGATTGCTGCCACTAGAGTGTTCTCTACCTGCCATGGATAGCACTCAAGATGAAAGATTATCAGACCAGCATCAGATGTCTCTTGTGGTGCATCTTTTATGATTGACAAAGACCTTAATCTAGTAATGCAAATACAGCTCTCCCAAAAGGAAGTTCAACTATTGGATGACTCTCTTTGCTATAGCTGAGCATAAACATGTCTCCAAACTGTCAATCCAACATCCAAGTTCCTGGAACCTTCAAACATGAGCAGCTTGGATAAACACCAATACCTCTACATCTCTTGGCTCCTCAGAGGAGACAAATTCCTTAGTTGCCTTCAGGACTTCGCCTTTCAAGTCACTAGGGGTCAAGATACCCTCCAATAAACCATTCTCATCTACCACCAGTGCACAATACTGCCGGGCTGCCACTACTGCACCAAGAGTTTCCTTCACTGTTGCTGTTGCATGCACCTTCACACAGTCCCTTGACATTGCCTGAGCCACCTGGATAGCCAAATTGCAAAAGACATCAGTCAAGAAAATCCATACTCATGATTTAACTGACCAGGTTCATATATACCTAACAACTAGCACTGCAATCAAACATGATCTGTACTGAAAGGAATGCTGGCTAAGCCCCTACAACTAAGGAAACCCTGCAAGAGATCACTTACCAGACACTCCTCCATCAATACATCTTGAGAAATGCATAACTCTCCTGGGTTGTCAGAGCTATCCATTGTGCAAAGCTCTACCTCTGCTTCAGAGTTTCCTCTTCTACGCCATACATGCCCACTATTCAACCCAACCAGATGGTCAACTTCAGAATTCACCACACCAGCTCCTGAATCATGAGGTCGAGGCCTCTTCTGCTTCCCGACTTCAGCCACCCATATTGCAAGCCCCACAGCACCCTGCCCAGTCCATTGCATACAAATCATGATGGCTATGCTATGTCAATAGAATTCATATATACTGCATCAGTCACTGAGGATAAGATAGCAACAATATAGACCTAGCCTATTTTCAACAGCAAAGACAAAAAAGGTGGCCAGTTCCAATAATTATCTTGTTGGATTGACAATAATTCGATCTGATGGGTTAAAAACTAATGATCTCACATAGATCAGCATCTTAGTGCAAGGTTAATCAAATATGTTATTGCAGAGAGGAAACTCCCAAAACACCTAACCAAACAAATGTTGTGTCAGTTCCAGGCAAACCAAAACAAACACAGCAAGAATCAGCGCAGGCAAGACTGCAGATACACCTGGAGTTCTATAGGGACAGCTCTAGATCATGCCAAGTGCCACTGACAGTCACCTTGTGTCACTACTCAGTTTCTTGGCATGCACCCAGTGATCATTAAGGTCCTATGCTATATAGCACCATGTGTGCCCCTAAAGCTGCTCTCTTGCCTGAGTGCAGTCATAACCTAGAGAGTGTCACAAAGTATCAAACCATCAGCTTCACTATGAATAGCAGTGACTCTAGCTGCCATTGCTTCTTACTAACTTCATGGGCTTCTGAAATGCATAGCAATAACTATAAATAATCTGCAGCATCAAGCAAAAAGCTCAAGTAGTTGGGAGCCCTTGCAAATGGCTATGGGTCCACTTCACCACCAGGCCATGCTAAATGTAACCAACTATAGCCAACCCAGCTTGAGTAGGTCACTTGGGTCACCCATATGGGTGTCAAACCTTAAGGGAGGGTTGGGCAACAATATTGCCCTGCTGTACTACAGCAGATAGAACCTGACCACCTCCAAAAGGAGGGAGTCAAGAGTCAATCAGTCACACCCACTTGACACCCATTTTAGAAATCTAATCTGCTCAAAGCTTAGGGGAAACAATTATACAAAACTCTGCATCCTGAGTTTCTGGCACATTTTCAGAAGCAACAGGAAGACTCAGTCATGATGTCAGCTAGCAGTCCAGGATTTTTTTTAAAAACTAAAATTTTAAAAATCCAATAGTATCATCATTCAAGCTGTAACGTGTAAAGGTTAGCTTCAATTCAGTTTAGCTTGCCACTGTGCAAACATGCATTCAAGCCAAAGGCCATAGAGAGCCAATAAATCTGAGATTTATCAAAGGAGGTTGAGGTTGGAGCTATACCATGAGGGGAAGCAAGATGTGGTAATCTTTAGTAAGCTCAAAGAGGAGAAGCACAGATGTAAGAGGGACTGAACATACTGAAGCAAGAAGTGCTGCCATACCCACCTGTTACATCCCCCACCAATCAGCAACAGAAATGTGTTAGCAGGCCAAAAACTAAAAACTGTTATCTGATTCTCATCCTGACCAGAAATCAAGACAAAAAAAATTATGGATCCTTCTTACACGTAAAAGAAAGGATTCTCAGAGATGCAGGAATTAGCTATGTTACCAAGGCATAGGCCTGAGGGTGGGCAACAGCATCATGCCCCACCAATGCAACATTGAATGCATTCCCAACAATACTTCCATAGACAGCGCCACATGAAGCCCCTATGAACAAGCTGGGGGCATACAAGCCTCCTACAAGGCCTGAACCCTTGCAAAGTGCTGTAGCCACTATTTTCGCAATAGTGAGCTGTGCTAACAATACTTGGCCAGGAGCAGTTGCTGTAACACCTGTCTTCAAAATCTCATCTACATTTGTAAAGCCCCAGTACAGAACTCCAGGATATCCTAATGCAATAATGCCCACAAAGAGCCCTCCAATTGCTGGGGAGACTGAAAGAGGTATGCCAAAGTCAGTCTTCAAGAAGTCAAACATCCGTGTGAACCAGGCAACAAGGCGGGTAAAAACTACGCTCATAACACCGCAGATGCCTCCCAGCAATATATATAGTGGCAACTCTGCACATACACATTTCAGAGGTTTCTGTGAGATTGGGAGATGAATAAATACTCCATTGATATGTTGAGGGAGCCCTTTTGCAAAGTATTAAAGCATACATATGAGATTACTGACAAAACTCCACAATAAAATGTTGAAGGTATTCTAATGTCAGTTCCAAGAAAACAAAACAAACACAACAAGAATGAGTTGGTCATAACCTTGTGACTGAGAAAGTATCAGACCACTACCTTCGGCTTGAATGGCAGTGACTAGCTGCCGTTACACCCTACAAACTTTGTCAGCTTCTGACAGTGGGTGTGGACAAGTATACAATAATCAGCTCAAAATATCAGGGAAATCACTATACAAAATCCACCAAAGCTTCTTCAACAGGAAATCCAGATCATCAAACAAGCCCCTCAGTGTGAAAATATAAGCTACTCTGTGTACTCTGGGCAGGAGGAGCCAACTGAGAAAAGCAGATCCTGCAAGTGATAGAGAGAGGACACACCAGCAGCAGATCGTAACTCATAAGGTGGTACTGTGAATGCAGCCTTCTCATCAAGCAGCACTTGTGACACAGTCGAGGAAGTCACTGCTGCCAATATGATCATAGCTGTGGTGAGAGGAGGCGAGTTTTCTGCATGTTGGGGTCTCAATACAGTTTCAATGGCGAAGAAGGTCCCTGCAACAGGTGCATTGAAGCCTGCAGTGCACAATGTCTCGATTCAAGAATGCAGTTGGCATGAAACTAGACCTGGGCTACCACTAGTGAATTGAGGCCATGACTGAGAGTAGTATCTACAATGCACTCTACATGAATTTTACCAGCAAACCATACAACTGTCTCTAACCTGAAGCAATTCCAGCAGCAGCACCAGCAGCAACAAGTGCAATCCGACTCTCTTTGCTGTTCTTCATGATTTCTGCAAAACCATGAGCCCAAGACCTTCCAATATCAACACTTGGACCTTCAGGCCCAAGGGAGCAACCTGTTCCCAAAGTTGTTGCTGCCTGTACTGCTTTGATCACAGGTTTGATTCCTGCTAGCCAGTCAATTCTGCCACGGCTGGATTGCCGTGGCTGTGAGGACTGAATCATGTCCAATATTGCGTTAACAGAGTGGAACATTCCCACCACTACACCACCAAAAACTGGAATCAACAGAATTCGGTGCCATGTTATTGCCAGACTCTGTGTGCGCAGCCATGCTGCTCCTTCATGGGGTGTCCCTGCCCATGCCAAGTCATGTATAAGGTAGACCTGTCCAAATAAAACACCTCCCACTGACCCCATCACCATCCGCGCCTCACATGTATCCACAACAAAGAGAATTCTGCACCAGACCTACAGAGGGTGACACCCTGGTCATGTGGACAATCGTCAGCTGAAGCAGGCTTACCCCTTTGTTAAAAATCACCACACTTATGCCACTGGACAAGCCGAGCAGACAACCCACAAGCAAGAGCACCCACTCTGGAGGTACTCTGTCTGACATTTGTGAAGCTATCGAAGGGCTGCTTTGTGACTGAGGATGATTCAATGTTGAGATTTGTCTTTCAAGAGCCCCCCCATTGGCTCTTCGTCTCTCCTGGGATGAAGAAGATTCAGGTGTTATATCATCAGCAGCCATTCCTCTTGGCCGTACAAGTGCAGTAAGACGAGCTGCCACACTTTTTCTCTCTATCTCTTGAATTCCATTTCCATGTGTTTCACCTGGTGTACTTCTATCTCCTCGTAATTCTCCTGCAGCTTCCACATCTGCCTCTGTATCAGATTGTGACTTCAATAGTCCATGAAGAGAAGTGTCTTCCACAGCTGATTTCCAATTTGGTAATTTTTTTCCCGCAATCCTCAAAGTGGCATTGATCTCTGGTGCTGAAGACCAGAGACTGGAATGGCCATCACTATCAACACCTGGAAGGTTGGCAGCGGGAGTCCACAGAGCAGCAGCAAGATGGTTCCCATGTACTGCATCATCTTCTTCTTCAAAACCTGCTGAAGAAGGCAGAGTGCGATTGTCTCGTTTTCTGTTGTTGTTTGCAACAGCAGTCTTCTCACTCTTCCCTTCCACATGTATTTCAACATCTGATTCTGAATCAGAAGCCGGTGACCACAATAGTGGAAGCGTGTCTCCTTCTGCCATCCTTCTCTGCTTCTCATGCAGCAGCTCCTTTTACCTCTGACAAGACTTTTCAATAAACCCTATTACAACATCAGACTTTCCGCAGACATCCTCAAACTGTGAACAATGCTGTTGTTGTATCATTTCGCTACCACTCGTTTGAAGTTGCTCTTTTGTTTGATGGATGTGGCTTCACGGCAATCTGCTTCAGGAGTCTGTCTAAACACATGCCACACTCTGAATAGGATGCCGTGAAAGAGGATTTTGCAGGTTTCACTGAGCTATCAACAAAAGCTTCATCCTGGTTACCACCTCCTTCTGGGCTGTGCAGCAAGCAGATCATGCACTGCACTAAAGTTTCAGTAAGATTCAATCCTGTAGCAGAAAACCATGGAACTCGGATACGAGTCTGCACTTGCAGAACCAGAACTTGGTAGAGAAAAAGATTCTGTGGCTAACAACTACCACCCTGAGTAAGTAGGTACCTGTTGTCCAAGACTCGCTGCTCTCGTCATGCGATTCGATCACGTGGAGAACAATCATTCTCTAGCTCCTCTGTTTTCAGGATGCAGCAGAACCGTCACAATGCCGGTGCTAACCAATCCACCAGTTGGCCAGACTTACAAAACGCATCTTGTGCAGCACGCCCCAAGTACATCCTCCCCGACGCACGCAACAGAATTGCAAATTTTTCCTACTCTCTCTTCTTGTCTACTTCACACAATCACGCACACTTGCATTGTCCTAAATCTCCAGAAACAGCAACAGCTCCGATCCAGTGCAGGAGGATCCCTCTCTTCCTTCCCGCCATCATCCGACCTTCCAAACAAAAACGATCCGCCACCAAAAACTAAGATCCTATCCACTGCCACCCCGTGCTGCGATCATAAAGCAGCAAAGCGCGTTGCGATTTTCGACAGCTAACTGGAAGACACGGACAATGATCAAGAAAAACAAACAAACGAAAAAAAAACACGCGACGATGCAATTGCAGCCGCAAACAAATGAATGTGGAGTTGAAAACCTGGAGCTCTTTTGTCTGTCTGTCTCCTTCGTGTGCTTCTTCTTCTCCGCGTCTTCCCCGCACCGACATAGCTAATTTATTATTCTACAAAGCCCGAAAAAACCGTATGAGAAAGCGCAAAGCATCTCCCCCGTTTTACCGGATCGTAGTCTCCACGGGACCGTTCCCCAAAAAATCTTCGACGGCGAGGAAGCGGCAGAGTGCGCAACAACTGCGCCAGCAGCACAGCCCTGCCTTCTTCGTCTTCTCCCGAGGCCACCGCGCTACGACTGACTGACTGACGCGCCGTCCGTCCGTCCGTCCGTCCGTGCGTTCGTTCGTCTGTCCGTCGCCAGTGCCCAGACTGCCGTGTCTGTCGTCCGGAGGCCGCTTACGTAGTCAGAGACGGTCTGTACACTGGGATTCTTTTACATCCCCGTCAACCGTCTTTTCCTGCTCCGAACCGAACCAATGGCAGGCGGTTCTTTGAGCCTTCCACAACCAAAGAACCGCCGGTTATGATGATTCCAAAGGCTTCAAGAACCTGTGGATTTGATGAAAGAACTGGCGGTTCTTCGGTTTGATCCAAGAACCAGTTTTCTAACATTATATATATAAACCACAATTCTCAAAAAAATTCCCAAAAAAAATCAAATAACCCGCATGTAAAATCATGGGGTTTTTTTTACATATCTTCTTCCATGGGAAACACTAAGTTCTTTTGCCGGTTCTTTCATGAACCCCATTGGTTTCTTTACCGGTTCTTTCATGAATACCGTCGGCTTTCCAAAATAATAAATAGAACCAACACTTGTTTGATTCCAATTTCTTTCCAAGAATGGAGCTTGGGGATTTTTATTTTTTTAATTTTGAAATATTTGAAAAAAATATCAAAATTGACGATTTCAATAATTGCATTGTGGTGGTATGTATGTATGTATGTATGTGTGAGACCTAAATTTTTTCAATTCCATGTTGGTTTCCATCATTCTTGTGCTCGTTTTGTGCTTGATTTGCATTATTATGGCAAAACTAAACATACAAACATGCTTGGATTACCATGTCTCAAAGGGGGGTCTATGTTATGTTGCACATGAATGTCGTGAAAGAAAGCAATTATTCAACATTTAGGCTCCATCTACACACAAGGGTTAACCCCAATTTGATGTTATAACAAACCAATTCTATTGGGCTTAAAATTGGGCCCAACCAGGTTTACACAAAGGTTGAGGCTCCAAATCATAGAACCGACATATCTACCTAAGTGGCACAAATTTTAACATCAAAAGTTTGCATGAAAGAGAATAAAAGGATTGTTTATGGGATATATTGGGATCCAATTTTCTCCCTTTGGTTCCAACAACCCTAACAATTCAATATTACACTTTTAGGACCATCCTAACCGTAGGATCAAAAAGGTCACTTGGGGTCTTGAACATGGAAAGAAGTGCAAAAATAGAAGGGTGGTTGTCTTTTGTTCATGCTTTGAATATTATTTTGCCAAATTATTTTGTATGTGTGTGAATGTTCAAATTTTATGTTTTTTTGCAACAACCAAATGGTCCTAGATCACTAGGGAAGTTCACAATGTAGAAAAGAAAGTTAAAACAATGGGACACATGTGAAGATGTCCATTTGTGTCATTTTTAAATGATTGTACCAAGGAAAAACATTTTGTTTTCACCAATCGAGTATCATAGCAATATTATTTTAGGAATTGATTGAACACGTGAAGGAAAATATGGGAAGTTGAAAACCAATGAGAGAAAAAAAAAAGGTAAAACTGATTAAAGATGGCAAACTTGATGAAAGTCTAGTAAGAATTTCAAGACATATGAAGGTACTAATTGAAAGGTCCATGGACATCAATAACAAAACAATGAACTATGTAAATGATAGTTTTGAATCTTGATTGAAATTATAATCTAATTGGGAGGCCCATGAATATCAATATATAACAACAATTGGACATTGTAAGCGACTAAATGGATCCTTGACATCCAAACTGCAATCTAATCTAACTAAGAGGTGACACCATGTACAATAATGTGTAATTAAATGGATTGTCAATAACAATGTTGATAATTTATGGATTGTAATCAAACCTAGACACTAATTGGGAATCATAAACATTTTAATGTTCAAACAAATGGACTATATAATGACAATTTTCATTTTTAATGGACTAAACTAGACATATGTACATTGATTGCGAGTTGAAAACACTAATGTAATTACAAATGGATTGCAAATGATAATTTCAATTCTCGATGGATTACACATTGATTTATATGGACATCATATGTATAAGAATATGTACGTGTTTATGTATGCAAAGGGACTCAACTTAGAAATAAGGAATTTAAGTTCAATCATGTGAACTAGAAGTTGGAACTTATGGACTTTTATCCATGACCATGTAAAAGCACGTATTACTAACCCTCCATTTGGACAAAGTATAGATTCATATGTTTTATAGTGGATTCAGTTTGACTATCAAAGGATTAGTCTACCTAAAATTCATCTTAATATATTATAGTTATGCACTCCTATGGTCATGTTAGCTTTACTTATCCATTATGTTCAATGAGATAAAATAGTACCCACATAAATGCACATCTCCACATTGAAACCTACATAAACCTTAATTGGGACTCATGACACAATTTTCAAGTTGTTCAAGGCAACATTTAACAAGAATCACCACATTATGGATTGTTTCTTAGATCCATTTTTTCTTAGTATGTTGAGTTGCATAGAACAATGTATTCATGCAATACACACCTTCAATTTCAACATAAAAACCCCAATTAATAAAAAAAACCCATGTTTGAAACTAAAAGTCTAATGACCACCTTATGGACTATCTATAATCTAAAACATGAAACAACTGAACTAGAAATGAAAGATGGAGCAAAAAAGGTGTACTTGACTTTCCGTGAGATAATGTGTGGAGCGTTTTTCAAAAACACCAACTACAATTCTCTTTTGTGTTACATATTTCTTGTTTATGCTAACATGGGTTTCCTAAGTCCACCAATCTATGACAACTATTTGTTGCATTTACAAATCATCAATCTATTTTCTTTTAACATTCAAAGACTATAATGTTTTACCTTGGTGATCTATGACCATTCATCATGATATTACACCAATAATGTTTTTGTCATGCACTCCAAGATTTTTTGCTACTATTATAACTAAAGATAAGGTGTGAACATTCACAATTGCAATTATTATGTTTGTTTGGTTGTAAGCTTCACATTATTATTGGCTACTTGGTTTTCCTTTAATGTTTTGTTAAACCCTGTAATGACTTCTTAATACACAATAACAATCTTAAGAGGCAAAATGTGATTAGGCAAGTCAATAATAACTTGATTATGAGATAAAATATGCCCCAAGATATTTTTCCTACTTATAGGTCTTGGGCAAACAAGATGAGTTTGGGAAATGAATTCCACAATACCATAGGCAATGCATTTTAGTTCATGTTCTTCCATTACCTCTTCAGTAGATGCAAGAGTTTCAAAATGAAATTATCTTTGCAAATCAACTTCTTTACGTTGAGCTTTTGATAGGCGTGCCTTTCATTTTGACAATGCTATTTTTTCACAACTTCAATTAACCTTTCTATTTTGTGAGGCCTCTTTTCCTTGGCTCTTTTTGCTATATTCTTCTTTGATCCCATTATGATCGATCAAAGTTTTATCCTAATCATTTGGATGTTACACCTTACAAAAGATAAAGCCACAAAAACCCAAAACCCCACAATCCCTAATAACTTAGAATATGCAACAAACTTCAGAAACAATGTAATGCAAACAACAAAACTTTCAGTTTGAAAAGAAACAAGAAAACAAAAAATTGATATATTGATCAACTTGAGTGAGAACCTACATATTGAGCCTATGTTGTTGGGGGTAAGCTTCAATAAATCAACTAGTCCCCAACATCAACCATGAACATCTTCAACTTTGACGTTGTTATTTTCGTACAAAATGCCAAATTGAAATTGAAGAAACATAGTAGTAGGGCAAACATAACAGGAGGCATGCAATAATTGTTTTAAGTAGGTCACCAACATCCCAATTTAAATGAAAATTTTCTTGAAAGTGATTATATTCACTTACGAACAAACAACAAAGTGTCTAGAATCTACAAAGAAATATGGTAATCAAGGGCAAGGTTGTTGTAACAAAATATGTCTCTAGATTGGAGATGACAAACAATTAGGTGTCACAAAACTACACTTGCAAATACGAACAACCTCAACATTACGTGCAAACTCCTAGAAGCCTATAACAATATACATATCAACCACCAAGTGACCACAAAACCAAAGGGGGAATTGCCAAGCATTCAAATCATGAAACTATATAATCAAAATCTACCACATGGCAATGACATCACTTCTTCTGTTATGAACATTTTTGTAAAAACATGTTTTCCCAAGAAATTTTTTTTGCCCTCCATTCCTAATGTGTTTTACAAAATATTTTATGAAGTTTCATCAATTTTAAAATTTTCACATAGAAAAAGTCTAAAATAAATTTACACAATTATGAAGATAAAAAAGTACATTAAATGCATGCTCTAACATGTAATCACATCCCTAATAAAAAATATTTAATCTCATTTTAACCATACAACCTAAGATAAAGTCCCATAAAACCTTTGATTTAATATTCCACAAGTTATGAATTCATAAGCAAATTTGTATGAACTATGACACAATATAAAACACAAGTTAAAAAATTTCCAAAAACTCAAAAATGATTATTTGATTTTTCTTTTGTATGATTAGTTTCCTATAACAATATAAATTAAAAACATGAGGCCCGTTTTACATATTTCTTTATTAGTTGAAGTTAAAACACATTGCAATAATTAAAGGTATTGGATCTTTTGCCTTGTGACATTAGAAAATGGACAATGTAGTTTGCTTTTACCCAAGTAGTTAAACCTATAGCTACCACCCGACTTAAGATGGAAGATGTTTGCATCCTTTGCAATGTGATTGAGATTTTTTGTCAAAGAAAAAGTAACCAAGGTAGAAAGAGGAGAGCCTTCTAGCCTTCTCAAGCTCCAAATGGCATTGGCACAATTGTGTAAAAACACATCAACTTGTTTGTGTAAACATCTAAATACTTTAACTACTAATCGGATGAATTGATCAAAGGGTTGTCAATCGCAATAATTCTTTTCTTTGGTTTGCATTGCATCAGAGGCAACAAAACTTTGAGTTGTGTAAAGTTGGGGAAATAAATATGCTTGCATTGGGTCGACAATGACAATGTCAACTAGGGTGCGAATGCCATCTTTAGTGAACATAATGTCGATTTGTTGATAACAGGAATTAAACATGGTTGAAGGAAGCGCATGTAGTTGTTTTCATCCCACATGGAAACCAACATCTCACATGATGGCAACAAAGGTGTCATGAACTAATCATGAGTTCCCATGGCCTCATTATCATGAGCGCAATGTAAAAGGTGAATACCCATAGGGTTGATGAGGTATGCACACGCACTAGATGATACCTACAATTGAAGGATGGAATAGTCCAAATTGTGTTCGAAATGCTATGAAAAAAATTGGGGAAAATAATCGAAAAGCTGGGAAATTAGTTGAATTATAAGTTAATCGCCTTCCCTGGGTTAGAACATGATAAAACTCGAGCACAATGGGTCTTAAATATCCTATCACAAAACATGTTAAAAAGGGTATAATGGTGCAAATGCTCCAAGATGGAATCTTGAAATTGAACCATTTATTGTTTGATGAATTGTTCAAACAAAGGAAGACACATGGGGATGGTAAACGATCACATGTTACTTTAAGATGTTGTTGGAAAGGGAAAATGTTGTTGTCAACTCGTGGTAAGGCTTTAAAAAAGAAAGGACAATGATTAACCATAAACCTAGTAGCTATGATCAAGGTTGTAAGGGCCCAATTCCTTAAATAGGTTGTTGAAGCGATGGTGGTTATCGATATGAACCTAATGCCACTGAATGTGATTGGGAAAAAACTTATTTACAAGTTAAAAGTCCTTCCAAGTTATCAAAGGATCCTAGACCCAAATAACACCCAAACATTTAAAGGAGGGATGAGTCAAAAGAAGTAAGGAAATTTATGAAAGTGGAGGAGGGAGGTGTGCATTGTAAAAGATACAATGGCCATTGTATGAAACAATGCGTTAAAATTCCAAAGGTTACTTGAACATCAGTCATTCTAAGTAGAACATCCTCTAACAAACATTTTTTATGAAAGATGATGTGAATAATGGGGTGCCCAATGGAAACCTCAAGATTTTAATTCCTTCTAATGAGGTGGTAAATTGGGATGAGGTGTTAAAATCAAGCAGTAGGTTAGAGGGTGACCATGCTACACATTTATAATGTTAAATAAAAAGACTTCATTATCGCATTAAATTTGATTTGAAAATGTTCATATGCAAATGATATAATTGAAGGGGGACCTATGATGTGCATGTTATCTATAATGGATGGAAATAGACTAAAAATAAAATTGAATATAAAACATAAAGTTTTAAAGTGGGATAAAACGAATAGTGCTTCTCCCAAAAGATCACTTTGACAAGTTCCATGACAAATGGGATCATTGTGGCATCGCTTTCACAATTATGATGACTATAAAACAAAAGAGATTCAAATGCATAGAATGGGTGAAAAAAAAAGATGAATTGTATGGCGTTTTCACTTATTGCATGAAATTCTTGAACTATGACCATTTTTAACACCGAATTGGAAAGTTGTGACAAATTAATTGGTATTAAAGTAAGACTTGGAAGGTAAATTCAAATCATGTTGCCATATTTCAAAGAAAGAGGGTGAAAGATGCCTTGACTTATAAGGATAATGGACTTTTATTGTATTTTTAAAAACTTTGTACAAGTGTAATAGATGCATGTGTGGTGTTGTGTGGAAAAATCCAAAGGTAAACGTGTGGGTGTTTTAGATGATTTTTGTGTACATTGACAATGATAGTTGTTTGAATATTAGAAAAGGGAGATACAAAGGGGCATTATGCCACCTTAAAAAAATCCAAGAAAAGGCATTTTGATAATCCAAGGATGGTAGATAACCTCAACTTCTTTTTTTGGCGTTTTCTTTATTTGTTTTTCATTTTTCTTCCTTGGTTGTAGTATCAATACTTGTCCAATTTTGTGAAGTTATGATGGATTCTCAAACTTATTTATAGAAACAACGTTTTTTGGCATGACCACATAGGCTTTCCTAGTCTTCTTTATATTTTGTGAGTTTCTCAAGCTGTTGTTTTTGTTTCATTGGTTCTAAAGCTTTTCTTTGTTTTGTAAGTTTGCTTTGTCTTCCCAAGTTTTTAGGCTTTAAAGGTTTACATTTCTTGAATCAAGGATTTTTTAAATCTGCAACTTCTCAAGCTTTTAGGGTTCAAGCATTTGCACTTCTTGAGTCTTGAGTTTTCTTGAAGTTTACAAGGGATCTTTGTGGCTGGCTCTCTTTGGGTGCTTGTTGTTGTTATATTGTTAGATTGCTCCTGTTGTTGAATGTTTCCCTTGCATGTAGGTTTCTTTGAAGGCTGGAACTCTGTCTTATTTGTTCCATGTTCAGCTCAAGATCCAGACCTTAGGGATCTAGCTGAAGTTTTTTTTTTGTGCTGAATATTTTGTTGCTCGGGTTTAGGGGTTTTGAGGTTTCCTGGGGTTTAATTTTGCCCTTTTATGTAGCACTTATCATATGAATGTATTTCACAAGAAAGTATTAATATCCGACTTCCATACTGAGGGATTTTGTTGATGCTTGGCAGGACCTGCAAACAGATAGAAATCACTATTTAGGATTTGTCTACACCACATTCAGGAATGAGCAACTTTCATCTCACATTGCAATATTGCCTGCCAAGCAAAGCATTTCAATGACACAAAACTGGCCACAATTTGTTGCACCATCGTTGCTGATGAGAGTGACATGAGAATGCACACTTCAAGATCATGCAGAAGCATTTTGAGCTGGATCCTAATGTGTTGGCATTTGCTGACACGATGAGGAAGAAAATCACCATGCCTCCATAGTTGATGTACGATGGAGATAACGACCATCTATTTGATGATTTCTCACTAGTTGCTCAGAGAAATGGGTTGTAAATTGCTCTGGAGTACCCTCCACAGTGCACAACATTGCCTCACATCCAAATGCTTCGTGAGAGCATATGCGGGCCAAGGTAAAGAAAGGTCCAAAGATAGGACGTTTTAGCTGGATCTTCAACAGAAGGTTGCTCTTCTGTAAGTGGGTTCTCACTAGTTGTGTCAATCCATCAAAGCAGTGTATCAAGCCTTCTTTGGGATGTGAGGGACCCACATGATTGCCCCTTGATGTCCAGCCATCAAGGTTTGTGCTTACCTCAGAAGATGCCTAACAAAACCCTCACAGAAAACAGACAGACAACTGCAGTTCACCACATATGTAAGTCCAACTTGTGAGTATTTTTTGTGAGCATATGTAAATGTGGACTTCCAATATATTGCTCTTGGTGCTGCCTAAAACACAATGGTCTCCACCAATCTTACAGCTGGTATAGGAGTATCACCTTATCTGTTGGTGTATGGTCCACACTAACGGCTAATTTGGATCTCAAGGCTTGGGAAGTGCAGTTGAAGGATGATACAAGATGGCTGTATTTTGAGTGTTTCTTCCCCCTTGCAGCCACAGAGAGTGCAATTTTTTTTAGAAACAGATCTGGAACTGGGGAGCATATTCTTCTTTGGCAAGGTTTGAAGAGTTAAAGATTTCTAACTTCACAGTATAAATCAATTTCAGTTGCAATAATGAAACATTTATTCTATGATCAAATGGTACATTTGGACAAGAATAATGTCTGGAACTTTCCCTGACAATACATTTGGGCATGCATTTCTCTTTTCCAGTTGGTGACGTGTTAATCCTACTCACATATCTTTATCTGGCATCTCTTAACCTGGTGTAGTCAGCTTTCTTCTCAAGACTTTCCTGAAACTGGTTCAGGGAGCTTGCAGATGTGTTTTCAAAGGTTTCCTTCTTTGGCATCAAAATGATGTTCAATCATGATCTCCAAATGCCTCTTCACATTGGACAATTTACTACTAGCTCTACATCATGTAATGCATTGTCTCAGGTATTCCAATAGACCTGAGATTGCTCTCAAGGTACACCTGAGAAAATGCATTATTTGATCTCTAGCAGCAATTACTGTAACCTTGATTGCTCTCAAGGTCGTGCTACACCAATTTCAGTCTCAGCCCATAAATTTGTCTCAACCATCATACTGTTGTTACCCTCCTCCCCGAAGAACATCCCAGGTGTCCCACAAATTCGTCTCAACCTCCAGGGGATCATTGCTGTCTGCTTCAAAACTGGCCTCTGGTACAAATTTAGGTTCTGTTGCACCATCCATCATCAAATGCATCTCAAGAAGTCCGTTTAACACCTCAATCTGTTCCAAAAATAGCACAAAGAATCTCCTTAAGAACACCGCAACACTTGATTTGGACTAATTCTATCACAACAGACAAAATCAATCTTCACAATTACAATGCAATCAGAATGGACAGTTCATCAGAAACTTAAGTTCATTCCAAGATCATCATTGAATGCAAATACTTTCAATTGGGTGGGGAACTTACCCAAACCTTGAAGTTCATTGGCTCCATATTTTTCACAATGTTTCTCAACAAGAGGAGGGTCTGCACAGGTGACCAAAATGATAAAATCAGGAACCCTCTCTTGATAGATCTCTCTTTCTAGGTCTATCAAATTATACATGGTGCACTAAGTGGTTTTACATGTGGTACTAGCTTCTTTGGCTTGACCCAAAATCTGTGCTTCTCAATGCTTCTGAATCCACCACATTAGCTGTCATGATATATACGATGCAATGTACATGTCTTTGAGAAATAGATCTCTAGATTATTCTAGGGTTTTGCTTCTCCACTCAACAAAAACATAGATCTGTAATACATACTAGTAAGGTTCAGCATCTGTGCACTTGCAGTTACACACATGATTTTTCCATTGTTGAGTCCGGCTGACTATGTACACATGTGCAAACAAGAACTAGAAATTAGAAATTACAGAAGGTGGTGGAACAGTAAGAAGGCATACAATTGCTTGTTCAATTGAGCACATTTGCTTCAGCCTCCTGTCAAGGTGGTCGCCAGGAATCATGGCGCAATGCAACAAGGTGCTGAGGAAAGCATATACCTTGGGGAAATTGATTGAATCTGGGCAAAATCAGCCAAATCCACCACCACCCACTGTAGTAGTGAAGAAGAAGTGGCATCATAGTAGTGAACACCAAATCCACTCAACTTGGTTGAGGAGGAGGAGGAGGAGGAGGAGGAGGATGGGAGATCCATCATTGAACTTATTTTTCAGACTGGACAAATGAGTTTCCATGCAGTTTTGAAAGAAACTTCAGTTTCCCAGACTCATGTTTCAATTGTACATGGTGAGCCATTCATTGTACATGGGTCTGTACCTTGCCAAACATCATGGGGCTGAATGCCATTGTCATCAGACCCATTGGGGAGACTGGGGCTGGCATTCTGAAAGCTCGAGTTGGCACTCGGGTCAGAGATTGACATGAATTCTGGATCATTATAGGAAATCAGCATGTACCCGGATCCTCCTTGAGTCTTCTCCTCCTCATCATCACCAATTCTCACTGAAATATTGTGAACAGATACTACTGTGTAAGTCCTTTACAAACAAATTCTGAAAAACCCCATCATCTTGAAGTTTTTGATGCAGCAGGGCTAGTCTGATCTCAAAACAATTTCTGTGAGTTCCTAAACTCCAGAGTCCGAGCTCAAAGACACAAGATCATGGCACGTATGATCCGAAGACACATGTATGATGGCGATGGAAAAAATGAAATCTACCAGCTGCTTTTTTTGTTGGAGGATTACGGGGATAGGGATGCGAAGCCTTGCGTTTGGGCCGCGGAGGAGGAATCAAGTGTCCTATGCCCTCTCTCTCGCACTTGAGGATAAACTTTTGTGCATGACTCCGAATCTGCAACAACAACAAGAAGTTCACCATGAATTTGTTCGTAACTACCAATCCCCAAATTATTCTTCATGCTGATCTTCACGCCTCTGATAATTATATACTTTGCAAGCGGTAGATGGTCAGCTACAGTGGTACTAGTTAGCTGCTACCTGGATGATGCTCTTGGTGGCCACATGTGATTGAATCTTCTTCCAGTCTCTTTTGTACCTGCATCATCGACACTAGTAAGTAAGTTAGTACATGAAAACAATGGGATCGAGAAACCCACATGCTCAAGAAACAACATGATCATGTGCAAGCTTTGTTTATTACAACAACAATGATTGTAGTTTCGGGGTAACAAAAACAAAACACAAAAATAACAGGCTTACATAAAAAAGCCCTCCATGAATCGGATTTCCTCCGCCTTGGACCACACTTCACGATGCTTACTCATGCTATACGATTTGCGCACACGCGGGCTGTTATTGTTGTTGTTAGTGTTGTTGCTCGCAGGTGGTGCCGTCACTGGAGCCCCGGGCGCCATGGGCTAGCTTGCCGTTGTCCTTCCTGTCCTTGTTGTTTCTCGCTGATCTGTAGCTTATGCCAATTTCCCAAATGTTCGCACTTAAGCTCTCTCTCTCTCTCTCTCTCTCTCTCTCCCTCTCGCATGTTATGGACGAAACCGGAGTAGAAGAGAGCTGAAAAACAAGGAGAGGATTAACACTACAAACTCTGATTTGCTTGTTTCTTTCTCTTTCTTTCTTTCTTTCTTGCTTGCTTGTTGTCAGAGTTATAATTAGATCTTCTTCGCAAATCTGTGTGTTTCTTCAATGCAGCAAAATCTCGATGCATGCACATTGTTGTGTTCAGTCACTTTTCAAGCTCCGTGAAGATCAATCATCACGACCCACTGTCAATCGCCAGTTCGTCAACTGAACGTTCACTCCCAGTTCGAGACTTCACTCGCAGTTTAGGTGCTAATAGTTCTATTTCTAGATGAGGATTTTTGAAAGAGGATATTTTGGCTTGTGTTAGTTATTCAACTTGAGATGAGTTATAGAGTTATAATATCTTGGAAGTATTTTGGTTTAAGGTTTGGGAATTGGAAGGGTGGGGGGAGGGTTAGCCAAATTCATTTTTTCTTGTGTTACAATTAAGTGCCATATTCAATTAATCAAGATAACAAGACTAGAGCTTGGATTCAAAGAGTGTACATGACTTGTGTATGATTCATGAAGATTATATATCTCTATAACTCTATTTGGCCCAAAAGTTACTTAGTAGCCCAAAACCCAAGATAAATTGGGCCCAGACCTTCATGTAAACCAGAGCTTTTAGAACAGATTAGTGAAAAGGTCGAACACATGAATACCAAAAATTCTCTACTTATTCTACCAACTTGTAGCATGAGGGTAAGTGTGTGAACAATCAATCCTTCTAATAGTTTGAATGCGTGATGAGCACACACTTCACAATGTAGAGCAGTAGAAGAAGAGCACTGGTTGGCTGTGTACCCAATGACAATGAATCATAACATTGTATTTTGTGCCAGATAAACAAATTTTGTTTCTAACACAGTGCAGAGGAGGGAGAACATGATTTACCACACGAAGAAGCTGACCCACTTGCATTTAAGCTTTGTCAGCTGCCCTCCTCCTGCCACTCTATTCCACACATTCAAGAACCTTCAAAGGTCAAACAATGCAGTACCTTGCCAACAGCAGCAGTCTGCACCCAGAAAACTCGAGAATCCATCGGCCATGAACCTCAAGTATGTATTAACTATTTTCATTATGTTATAGAGCAGGGAAAGAATGCTTATCATATGATGAAAAAGGTTTTATATGTTTTTGAGTTAACCAGCAATGGCAGAACATATATACTCCATTAGTTCTGTCGAGAAAACAAATCAGTTGCTGCAGCTTCATGGAGCAGGCTGAGAAACAAAGTCCCAATGTCACAGCAAGATATGCAACAAGTCATAACCTCCCAGATTTAAAGACAGAAATGTCCTTGTCAATTTAAACATCAGGAATTGAGCAACGTGGGTTACAAAACTGGCTCTCCAATCGTAAATACTACTACCTCTGCAACCTTCAAGTTACTGTGAAACCAGAAACTTGTCAGAACGTTCCAAGTTGCAAAATGAGGTCAATCTACATCGTTCTTTTTGCAGACTAACTCTACAACTGTCTGCAATCAACCCTAGAGGCCTTTCTGGATGCCACAACAGGCTACACTAAGTCTCTTCCTCCTGTAGTAAACTGAATGTGGTGTGGGCAATGGCTACTTCTGCAGTTGCAGAAAATGATGAATCACTTACTTTAGTAGTCCATACCTCCCATACCTCCCATACCTCCTCCCCCCATGCCACCCATGCCAACCATCTCTTTCTCTTCCTTAGGGAAATCAGCCACCACTGCTTCGGTAGTAGTCATCAAGGATGACACACTGCAACAACCCAGACACAAGCACACTGTTAAAGTTGTCTAAACATCCAGAACCACTGGAGTTTCCAAGTCACAATTTTCATAAATAGAGGAGAAAAAGTTGTTGACATAGCTTACCTTGCTGCATCTGTAAGTGCAGTTCTAATAACCTTCACTGGGTCAATAATCCCAGCCTTCACCATATCCACATACTCATCTGCATTGTTACCAACCAGCATCAGTGCTCAGCTTCCAAAAATGTGGAGGTGCCAACAATACAAGGCTCCATCCAGGTGCTCTAGGCTAACACTTTGGTGGAACAGGTGCTTGATAGAACCATTGTTTAAGAACATGCCAGTCTACGATACCACTAAGAGTCATTCAGACCCTGATCTACAGTAAGATCGTCAAAGAAGACTAGAAGATAGGAAGAATGGATACAATGAACATGTTGATTGCATGCAAAGAGGAGCAACAGACCTGTGGCAGCATTGTAGCCAATATCCAGACTGTTCTGCTCCAAAAGCTTGCCTACCACAACTGCACCCTCCACACCTGCATTTGCTGCTATTGTATAGGTTGGCATCTGTTCCCAAATTTGCAGAGTCAGGGAGATCCCAACGATTCATGCACTTAATGCACAAAGACAAGAAAACACTCCAAAAGCTTCAGAGCAGAAATAATTCTCCTTGGCATTTCATAAGCTGCTACTTCCAAATTGTACCAAATTCCCAGGTCTTGCAAGAAACAAGTGACTTTCATGGCTGAGTTTTCAGATACCAATAAGGGTTCTGGAGGTGTAAATGGTACCTTAAGTGCATTTTGGATAATCTGAACACCAACTTTTTGATCAAAATTTGCGGTTGGGATCTTATCAAGATCTCGTGAAGCATACAGAAGTGCCACACCTCCACCTAGACAAATTCTCATACAAAAGATGATTTCACTAAACAACATTATGAAAACAAGCACAGAGACTTTGAAGTAAGACAAGGGTACAAAATCTACTTCCCCTCTTTACCTCTCACAGCCATGCAATATTGAGTGATAGTGGTCTGGGTGAGACTCATACCAGGAACTATGCCTTCCTCCACAGCTGCCTTGGTGGCATTCAGAGCATCAGTCACACGGTCCTTCTTCTCGTTAACCTCTACTTCACTTGCTCCACCAATCTGCAATCAGTAAAACCATGTATGAGACCAAAAAGAAGTTAAGCACAAGGTTCTATGTTTCAAAGCACATTTACTTGCACAATTGAGAGAACATTTGCAAAGGTTGACAACTTGAGCATACCTTAAGCACAGCAACACCCCCTGAGAGCTTTGCTAAGCGTTCATGCAGTTTTTCCTTATCATAATCTGATGTTGCAACACTAATAGCCTCCCGTATCTGCATCAACCATCAGCACAGTAAGTCACATTAAAGGTGTAAAACTTGTTTTCTCCATGTAAGAACTGCGACTGAAACATGTGATTAACTTTTGTTGGGCCCCATGTTCTGAAGGTGGATTAACACACACCTGCAGGTGCTGTAATATGAGCTGTTTTCCAGACAAGGACTCAAAATACACAGGTGCAGCAGCAAGCTGAAACACAAACAATGCCCACCTCAAACTAGACAAAGATATTAATACCTGCTCACACCGCTCCTCAATGCCTTTCTTGTCACCTCCACCATCCAGTATGATTGTGTCATCTTTTGAAACTGTGACCCTCTTTGCTGATCCAAGCATATCTGGTTGCACCTTCTCAAGTTTAAGACCCAAATCTTCACTAATGAGCTGCAACCATACAACCCACATGAACACCATCAGAATGTACCAAGTGGCTCTATTCTTGCAATCCAGACTGCCCATCTCTGAATAGCTGTAAACACATCACTGTCAGCTCACATTGGATGATCCAAGTCAAGCCATGGACTCTGAAACTATCACTGTCAAATTTTACAACCTGCTTCTGACTTCACAAGTTCTTGACCTCTCCTAGTGGATTCAGTGGATTGGTTTCAGGGCAGCATGTTAAGTGCAAACCACCCAAAGCATCTGCAACACCTGATTTATAGACATATGATAAGATGATTGAATACCTGACCCCCAGTCACAACTGCAAGATCTTGCAAGTTTGCCTTTCTATTCTCACCAAAACCAGGTGCCTTGACGGCACACACCTGACAACAAAGCAGTTAACCATTTAGTGAGATGAGAAAATGTAAAGCTTTCAAGAATACCAATGTCAAGCATAACTGTTAGTACTTTGCATCATTGCTCCTGAGATTAAATAGTTTGAAAACTGCACAAGAATATCCATACTATTATGTTTGAATACATCCAACACATGGCCTATGGGTCTTCTCCTACCAGACACTAATTGTTAAAGTTATGATCGTGAAATTCCTGCTCAAACCCAACACCATGTCACATACCTTGACACCACCACGAAGTTTGTTGACAATTAATGTTGCAAGAGCTTCACTCTCCACATCCTCTGCCACAATCAGCAATGGCCTTTGATCCTGAAAAATACGAGGCATTTAGGGACTGGTAAACACATGAAATTAGCATATTAAAGATAAAACCCACTTAAAATAGCATGGACTAGATGGAGATGACTCACCCGCACAACCAATTCAAGAACTGGTAGAATGCTGTTTATACTTGAAATTTTCTTCTCATGAACCAGGATCACAGGATTTTCAAGTTCCTGAATCATAAATTGGCAAGAAAGTGTAAGTAACCGTAAACAACCAAAACACCAACTCCATGAGAAATTCAAGTTAAGATGCAATATTCAAAAAATACTTTAAAAATGAAGAAACAGCCTAGCCTCATACTTACCACTTTTTGAGTCTTGGCATTGGTGACAAAGTATGGGGAAATGTAACCTCTGTCAAGCTTCATGCCTTCCACCACCTCAAGTTCATTGTAGAGAGTTTTCCCATCCTGAGCGCAAGAATCCATAATTATCAATGCATGCACATCACAGGGGTTGGCTTAGAAAGATTGCACAGTGAGAATGATAGATACAATAACAACAGGAGGAGCTGAACATGCATGCAGTTCAAAATGATTTCATGTGAAGAACTGATACACAAACACAGGACTTACAGAGACAGTAATGACACCATCCTTGCCAACTTTCTCCATAGCACGTGCAATCAAATCACCTATTTCACGGTCACCATTCGCAGATATTGTTCCAACCTGCATTTGTCAACATCGTGAAACTTAGTATCAAGGTATCATCATTACCATATATGGTTGAGAATTTGTGCACATTTGCCAGATAATAACTAGAGTTGCCAATCGGCTGGAAGCCAAAAGCTTATGCACACACAGTAACAATAACAAGGTAGACATTCTCCAACAGTAAGTAATTACTTGGGCTATCTCCTCCGATGAGCTTATCATTCTTGCTCTGCCCTTCAAGTGGTTGACCACAGACTCCACAGCAAGGTTGATCCCTCGTCGTAGATCCATGGCATTCATTCCAGCTGCCACTGACTTGCAGCCTTCCGCAAAAATAGCCCGTGTGAGTACCGTTGCTGCTGTTGTACCTGCAAACCCCAAGATCATCAGGGGGTTAACACAACCTGACAACTGACACTTGAAATCCTGTGTGTAGCAGAGTCCTGGATTTTCAATTGAATTTAGGATTTTGGCATCATCCATCATTCATGTAAGTTCACTCTCCAATAGCAGATATGATGTCCTGCAGTTGCAGTCACAACTGAGGTCACTACCAGGTTGATGTTCACAAAGGGTGGAAGCTATACATTACTTATCAGGGATTACCATCTCCAGCCACATCATTGGTGGCATTTGCAACCTGCTTCACAAGACTTGCGCCAAGGTTTTTCAACTTGTCTTTGAACTCTATACTCTTGGCAACTGTCACACCATCCTTTGTGACCTTTGGACCTCCATAGCTTTGCTCAATCACAACATTCCGCCCCTGTGATAATTGACAAAAAAGAAAAATGAGCAAGTATTGACTTGCATACCATAGCCAAATAAGCAGTTTCTGAGTTTCCATGAAATCGCCACTTGCCTTGGAAGCTAAAAAAACTTAGTTGGCACAATCAGTTCCATACCTTGGGCCCCATAGTAACCTGGACAGCATCTGCAAGTTGCTCCACACCTTTCAGCATGAGAGCACGAGCTTCGACACCAAATCTGATGTCCTTAGCAGAGAATCTCCGCACCCATTGCACCTGGCTTATGTCCTGTTTCAGAAGAAAAACAATCAGGTCTTGAAAATCATGATGCCCTCTCTCTCTCTCTCTCTCTCTCTCTCTCTCTCTCTCTCTCTACACACAAACCTATGCAGGCAATGTGCTTTCATAAAAATTTTGTTTGTAAAAGACATCATTTCAATCAGCATCTTGCTTGAAAAAGACAGCCCATTCACTCTATTAAGGTTCCACATGTTAGGAGCTACAGAAAAGCAAACACTTTGTGCACGGTCAATTACAACCTGAAGAGAAAAATTAGGCGAGGATGATGATAAAATGTGCAAGTGATAAGGAGCAGAGAGGAGACACTTACTTGAGCCCGAACAGATTGCCTGTCCTCATTGAAAAACAGAATCGAAACAGAGGCAGAGGATACATCAGTGGCTATCATGATAAAAAGAAACAGGAATTTCTGGATCAACGACAATATGACATATCTACAGCAGATCCTAGAAAAGCTCTTTTGCATGCATTGATAAACAACTTCCAGGCCTGTATCTTTACCATAACAGGAAGGAGATTTCAGGCTTTTTCTGAAAACAAACCACAAATGGAGCGCATCAAAATGCACCAAAATAAGCAAAAGCTGTCAGTGAGATAGAAGAACAAGGCCTTCTCACCTGACTCCAGATACCAATGTAGTCAATGCACGAAACATGATTGCTCTTACTTCCTCAATATACAGAAACGAAAACGAATGCGTCGTATCTTTTTTCCTCCTTCTGCTACACAAACCGATGATGATCACCACGTGAACTCCATGAATCAATCCAGCAGCAGTTCTTGCAGGGAAAAAAACAAAAAGAAAACACTATCTCTCTCTCTCTCCCTCTGTGTGTGTGTGTGCTGGTTTCCTACAAATGCACAGAGAACGAACTGGATTCTCCAGAGTGACAAGTAACAGGAATCAAACATAGATTGCATGGTGAGAATGAAAACCTGGTAAAAGCGTGCAACACTTCGGCGGCGACAATCCGATCAGCCTCCTGGAAAGAAAACTGATCAAGAAATTGGACGTGACGTTGAGCGAGAACAGGAGCAGAAGAAGAAAGAGAGCACAAAAGAGAAGTTCAGCACACAAGTACTTGCATTCTTACAACGCAGCTGCTGCTGCCGCTACTGCTGCTGGTTCCAGAACCTTCAAAGAACCAAGGGATGAGATACCGCATCATACATCCATCCACTATTTTTCGTTCTCTTCCAGAATCCACGAAGTTCGCACATGACAAGGCTTTTTCGTTCATAACTCGCGAAGAAATCCACGAACAGGATGAGGTTTTCGTTCAAAAGCCTGTCAAGAATCCACGAAGAAGACGAGCTTTTCGTCCAAAACCTGCCGCACAGTAACTGGCTCGTTGTTGAGCACATTCTTCATCCAACTCGCTTCTGCGTGGTTCTCGAAACGCGAAGCACGATGAGGAGGGTTTAGGGTTTTAGGGCTAACGGTCAGCACGCGCACTACTAGGAATCGCAGCAGCAAAGAGACAAGGACACACACAGACAGAGGACGATGATCTTCAGATCCCCCTCTCTCTCTTTGGAAGAGCTTGCATCAGGAGAGAGAGAGAGAGAGGAAGCAGACGCGCGCAAAGCGGGGTTCTTTGCAAACTAGACACAAGGGGAGCTTGGCTTGGTTTCCGACCCAAGGTGATCTGTTTTAGGGTTTCGAGGGTTTTAGAAGCGCAAATGCAGACGATGCTCAGAGCCATGGCATCCACAAGCCTGCGGCAGGTATTGTAATCTCTATCACTCCCCATCTCTATTACTACTTCTTCACTCTTGGAGATTTTCCCCTGCTGGCTGTCCGTCCGTCCGCATCTCACTTCCTCTGAAATTTGCTCTTCGATGCAATGCTTTTTCTTGCTTCCTGGAACTGTGACCTGCATTTGTCATGATGCACAAGTCACGAACATGAGAATGTAAGACTCAATGCGTGCACTTGTGTGATCGCTGTCCTTTTGGGAGCGTCCACTGATGGACCATTGCGGAAGCTTCATCTTTGGTAGAGTAGAGTGCCTTTGTTGGTGTGGCGATGGTTGAGTCTAAAGAGCAACAACAATTGTAGTGTTGTGGAGCTGATGGTAAGAGGGGGTTTCAAAGGAAGGGTTCTCCCAGTGCCTGTCAAACTGCAGATGGAGATTAGGTTTACGGTTTAGGGTTTGGAGCCTCCAATGGACATTGCGCAAGCTTGTCTTTGGTAGAGGAGACTGCCTTTTGTTGGTGTGGTGATGGTTGAAGCTGGTGGAGCCTAAAGAGTTGGTTGAATTGGAGTGTTGTGGAGCAGATGGTGAGTGTGGCCTTGAAAAGTAGAGCACTGGCAGTACCTGCCAAACTGCAGATGGAGTTTGCAAGTCCATTATTGTCTTCATCAGTTGCACAGCAGCAACCATGGTGGCGACAGGCATGTAAGCCAATTTGGTCCTCCACAGTTCAGGTGCATTTGGTCTCTTCTACCACCTTAAAACTCCTACTTCAGAAACCACAATTTTGTTTAAGGGCTTTTGTGCATCTGGTGACAGATTAAGGTTCATTTTCTCAGGTTTAGTATTTTAGGTTCATAGTTGTTTAGGATCCAGATCTTGTGGTGAAGAATTCTTGCATTAGTGGATGCAGTGGCAAAGTTTTGAGCACTGGGAAGTGAGAGATGTGCTTAATCATTTTGAGTTGATAAGATTCCTGGAGAATTTCAGTGTCTTCCTTCCATTCTAGCACTTCTCTCCTTGAAGCTAAAACTAGCATTGTCTGGAATAGCAGATTATTGCCCCACAGAATGCAGCAATCTTAGCAGGTCTGAACAAGTCAAATATGTTTGCTCAAACAATCTGCACAACTCGAGAAACAGAGGCTGCAGCTGCAGTGAGTGCTGCCATTTCTTCTGTGCACACACTTGAGGCTGATGAGGATGCGCCCCCTGCAACCCTAAAAACAAAAAAGCTCACTAAGAGTGTCAAGCACATCATGGAAGTGAGTTGAAGAGCACAACAGCATCCTTTTTGTGCAGTGTCAGTATCATATTGATCTTTCTGTAAGCTTCCAGGAGGTATCAAGCATGTAAGAGGATTGATGTGTTTTGATATTATTCCCTTTTTTATTCTCTGTGTCTCTTGAGTGCTAGCCAGCATCATGACTGAGTCTTCCCATTGCTTCAAGAGATGTGACAGAAACAGATGTATCATACTGATCTTTCTGTAAGCTTCCAGGACACAGATGTTTGTATAATGGTTTTGCTTGACATTTTGTCCGGATTATTGTATACTTATCTACACCTGCCGTTGGGAGCTGATGATGTCAGTGGGAAGTCATGGCAGTTCGTCACTGCTATTCATATGATGGAGGAGGTGATAGTTTGATACTTTGTGAGTGACACTCATAAGGTTATCACTGCATTCATTCTTGTCATGTTTCCTTCCAAGTGTTGTTGTGAAGTTTCTCCAACCACATAATAGGTTATTATTCCCTTACAATTTGAGCTGGCATTATAATCAAGCTAAATATCTCCTGTTTTTGGTTGGTAGCTTTTGGACAAGGAGGCAGTTGAAGCTGCAAACAAGGTGAAAGTTATTCCAAATATCAAGCCTGGCAATGTGGTTCAGCTTAAAGTTGTGAGTTTCTGCTTGCTTCTTTGCCTTTTCTTTCCTTTCATACATTATGTTTGACATTCTGTAACAGGTAGCCCTTAAGAAGCTTGGCAGCCCTACAACAATCTTTACCCTATATTTCTTTCCACAAAATCTTGTATTGAGTCAGCTGTTGATTATTTTCCTGATCCTGGTAGCTAGCACCTGATTCTTCATCCATGGTCAGATTTGAGCATGAAAATTACGATTCACAGTATTCCGATGGGGTGTCAGGAAGTGCCAGAAAACAAGCGTAGGGTGTCAGTGCTAAGGGGTATTGTAATTGCACGACGCAATGCTGGGTCCCATACCACCTTCCGGATTCGGAGAATGATAGCTGGAGTGGGAGTGGAAATGGTCTTTCCTTTGTAAGTTTCTATATCAATATCCACAGAACTCGAACAGATTCGTGATTCCTGTGCAAGCAGGGTCCCATTTCAAAAGCAAGCATGTTCTTAATGCAGAATCTGCAGGCAGTTGGAGTACTGGGGTGCTATATGTGCATATCACCTAATTCCCAGGAACTTCAAAAAAGAATCCATTAGTTCATCAGTTGTCAAGTTGAACTGAGACATCGAGAAAGCTAAGAACAGGCTCCAACCTCCAGTTCAGTACTTGCACCTCATTCTATTGGATTGGTTGAACCCTCTGCAATGGCTTTGCATTGTGATGTTCACTAACATATGGGTCATTTTAGTCAACAATTCAAGAGTAGATTGACCTTTATAGCTCTCTCTGTTCTGGAATTTGATGCTTGAAAAGACAGCAGAATCATGGGTTTTTTGTTGTGGTGTTTAATGCCTGTATCTTTTATGAGAAAGAGCCAGGATCTTTAGATAAGTTGCTCTTTAGAGCCAAAGGGCTTTTCTGAAGCTTTGTGAGCAAAATGTCTCCCTCTGAAATTGCCACCTTTCTTGTCATTCATTTTGTGCAGGTATTCCCCAAACATAAAAGAGATCAAGATCCTTGACAAGAGGAGAGTTCGGAGGGCAAAGCTTTATTACTTGCGTGATAAGATTGCACGACTCTCATCATGCTGAATAGGTGTAGCTATTGTCCTTCTGAACAGAATAAACATCAGCAGAGAGCACTCTTTTGCATATTGGTTAAATCTCTTCCAATCCAATCTTTTGTAATACCCATGGGTAAAATGGAGGAAACAGATGGGAGCGCCTTGTTGACCTTTGAAATATTTTTGGGAGATGAGCTTAATCTTTGCTTTGTTATTTGTTTCAGGGTTCTTAGACGGTGAATTTATTTCAAGGATCAGATGGACCAAAAAATGTTTTGCATTTTAAGTCCCTAGCATTCAAATGTAGAGAGTGAGTCACCCAGTGACAAAGTTAACACTAAGTTGCTACCCTCTCTTAGTATTATTAAGAAACCCACTAAATAGAAGTTTGAACATAGGGCTTGACAAGCATTGTTTTGTCTTATTTGGTCTTCTTGTATGCAAATAACTTTGGACTTTTAGAACTATTTGTTTAGAGTGAGGTAGCCATTCTAAAGAGGGATAATGGTAGTATGCGTGTACCAAATGTTTAGCTGATTTCACCAAAAAATACCATTAACTAACCTCACTCTTGTCCACATACAGCCAATGACAGTTGCTTCTGACATACATTTCACATACATTTTACACCTAGGACTCTTCATAATGTGTTTCCTTGTAATCCTATGATTAACCAGGAAATATAAAAGTTCTTTTGCAGACAGTTATATGACACCAAAGATCTTTGGTGTCACAGAAGATCTCTTTAATAATTTCACATATGATTGTACTTCATTGAAACCTTGTTAGACCTTACTGAACCAGGGTTTGAATGGCACATAGTGACAAATAACACCATCCAGGAATTGGCATAAATTGTAACAAAGTTACAAACTTATTCAAACACTGAGGTTCCTTGAAAGTGTACTTTGGGACTGTGATTGAACTAAAACCCCCTTATACCCTTCAGCACATGTGGACTGGTGCCACACAAAATCTGTCTAAATTTTTCACTTTCTATAAGTTCCACCAAAAATAAATGCATTTAAGATAATACTCAATTTTTTCCAAGTCACAAGTTTCAACATCCTAATGCCTTTGGATGTAGTCCGTATGAAAACTCCTTTTATCATTTGCCCTTCTTTTCTTTTGATCAGTTGTGGATCCAAGTGTCCCCAAAATTTGGAATGGAATTTGCGTCTTTTTCTTAATTGCAACCAATGTAGTTTGGAATTTATGTTTCTTTCCTTAATTGAGTTGCAACCAAGCTAGTTTGGGATGTAATTCATCCCATGCACATCTCTTCAATCCCAAAGGATTCCCCACTTAGGCTTGACTGTCAATATATACATAGGAATGGAACTTGTTTCACTTATTCAATTGAATTGCAACCAAGGTAGTTTGGGATGTCATTCATCCCATGGACATCCCTCCAATGCCTCGGCTTGACAGTCACTACATACATAGATATACATATGACATACATCTGGACAAGTCCATTTGATAGGCCAACCAAGACTTGGTGATATTTCTTGTGTATAACATATCCTCCAATTATACACTAGCATTTTCTCTGACACACTACATGTTCTCCAAGAAAAAAACATGACTCTGGCATTGGCTCAACACTTGTACCATGTTGAAAGCAGCCAGCAAACATCAAACTGATGATGATATTTGTCATGATATTGGAATGATGATGACAAAGTGCAAGAGTGATAACAAACCTTGTCTTTGTTGTTAGAAATGGTTTTGATCACCTTCTTGAGGCAGATTTTTGGGATGCTAATTCTCAGAATGACTAAGATTGGCTACAACATCCAAAAATGTAATACTAATCACAACCAAACTTGCAGTATGTTCTTGTACCTTCTTCATTTTCAAGTATATAAAGTTCAATGTATATTAGTGTGTACAGGTAATCAAATATCTATGAAACAGCAGAGAAATCTCAATGACAACAATTCACACGTAACATAACAATGAGTGCAGTCATAACCTTCCAAGAGCTGCTCACAAAGTGTCAGACAATCACATTTTTCATCACAAATATCAGTGATAAGGCTCCCATGACTACCCATTGACTTCATCAGCTCCCAACCATGGGTGTAGATAAGTATACATTACCCACTGAAAATCACATGTACAGGGAATCAAATTACATCTGTCCCTTGTGTGAAGTGGCTGAAAGAACATGAGCAAACTCAGATAGCTTTTAAATATTCAGAATAAGGGATAATCAGGAAGCTCATACGTCTTCTATGTACAGGAAGATAATGCAAACAACTTTTCATCATTATCAAGTGCATGACAAAAGGTCAAAGCTAGGTGAAAGCTACATAACCAATCAGCCAACTCTTCTCACACAAAGCTTGAACTAGATAGTCCAGCTCCTAAGAGGCAGAGAACAGAGAAAGCCAGAGTCTAAGGACCCTCCAGAAGCCTTACCAGTAGCACACCACTGCACTAGTTTTGCTGATGCTATGAAGAAGACAGGACAGGAAAAGTCCATGCAGGAAGTCAGCTTTGCTCAAGGTCATTGAATGACACTGGATAAAGCATAATCCTGACTGTGACATAGCTGGGCCACATATATACACTGTTAAAGGCCTCCCAAAAGTGGATTTGTCTGACCAGATGGCTTGGCTGCTCTTTCTTGTTCTCATCGAACACTCATGTTGTAAACTAATAACTGCCCTGGATGAAGGAGCTTAGGCGCTGCAGTTCTTCACGATGCTCATCAACTACAGCTCGAACGACATCACCAATTGAAACCATCCCCTTCATTTCCTTATTTTCCACCACAGGAATATGTCTAATGCGGTTGTCTGGTAGGAAAATCACAAACATAGAGAGACAAATCCCATCAGAATTTGCCTGGAAACATTTTCTTCCCTATAAAACTTAGCACAAACCAATGCAGTGACAAGCTTTCAAGGTCACTTCCCCTCCTGAACATACCAGTCATGAGTTCCATGGCTCGCAAGACCTTAGTGTCTGGGCTTACTGTAATAAGCTTATTCTGCACGATCTCCAATCAAAAACTATTAGAGAGGCAGCAACCTAGCAGTCTTGTGGACAAGCAGAATTTTGTCAAGATCCATTGTCAGACGAAAATCCCACACAAACTGTGAGATAGAACCTCTCCTTTCAAATGCAGACCAGTTTGAATGAGTGCTAAACCTCATTAGCAAAACACATGGCAAGACTCTTCATTATGACTTTCTTGTCACACTCAAATGCAAATCTTCTGAAACTGGCTTTCATCACAGTGGTCTGAAAAACAAAGAGATATTACAAAGAAGCATCATACTGTTGTCACATTTGAGCCATGAGGTTGTAAATCCAATCAACAAGAAAAAAGTCACAAGTAACTTGCCAAATATACCTCCTCAGTCATAATGTCTCCAACTTTGGTTGTCTTTGATGACCTACCCTGAACAATGATCTTTCTCAGATAATCTGTCATAATCAGCCATGTAGTTAGGCTACCCTGCTAACATACCATCCTTGAAGTAGCTCAAATAGTAAATCCTGAAGACCAAGAGAAACATCTTCTGAGTTCCAGCAGAGTAACATTCCACCATATGGCTGACCACAACTTATCCTGAGCTCAACACAACACAAAGACCAACTCAACCATAAAAGAAACATGAAGATTACAAGTGAAAGTAGAAAAAACTACTGATGGGTGTGACAAAAGAAGAATGCTGCCTTTGGTTTGCCCTTTTTTCAACAAGCCTATCAATTGTGAATTCACACAGAGTTTGATACTGGGACTCCAAGAACTCACCCCTCTCTGTAATGATACCAGCCAGTGCCTTTGCCTCTCCCGGTTTCACCACCAAAAGTGCTCCAACATTGTGTGAAGTCATCTGCAACAATGCAAGTGTCAGCACATTCAATCAAAGAGCGGTGTTCATTGTGGTGATAAGCAACAAAAATCAGGCAATTTGTCCAATGAGAAAGGAAAACAGACACAGAGTCCTGTTATAGTGATCTAAATGGGTCAAGATGTTCCATTCAAGCATAAAATTCATCATTACATGTTTCACAGCATCATAGACCGTCTCATCTACTGTACACCAAAGCCAAGAGCCATCAGCCTTCTGCCCCTTCTCTTTCAAAATGTCAGCAATGGTGCTCCTCTCAAAGCCATGCTCCTCCAGACTATCCTTGCTGGGCTGTCCAGACTCCTTGCGTGCCTGGATGGTAGAAGAGAACGCAGAGCCTTCCACTCGAAGGTGTTGCAGGACACTCCCAGACAGTGCCCTCCCTTGAACCTGGACCAGTCTTGCTAGGCCTTGCATGTTGGGCGTAGGACAGTTTCTTTCAAGTCGCCCCCTGAAACCGTGATCAAGAAATCAAAACCTCCCCGGCCCTGCCACGAAATGCCACACAATGAACACTTTGCCGTAGGACCGATCTCCTAGCAGGAAAGTCCAAAGAGACAGATGACCAAAATAAAGGAAATACTGCAAAGATTTCTTTCGAGAAACAAACTAGCTCCTCTCCGCAGAGACAGCTGCAATCAAGGACAATTGCGAAAGCACTGATATATTATCAGCAGGCAAAACAATAAAAAGCATAGCTCCAAAACATCATAACATTTGCCGCAATTTTCAAAGCAATCGACCTCCTCTTCTTCCTCCTGCCGCCCCTTCTTCTTCTTCTTCTTCTCGGATGCCAAAGACACAGAGGAGGAGCTCAAAACAACCAGAAAACAACAACGATGACTACAAACCTCGGACAAGAAGAAAATGTATCGATCTTTGCTTGTGATCGCCTGCCTGCACAGACGGGGATAAAAGAAAATTTTGAAATGACAGCAAGACGAACGTCGATTCAGAGATCCAAAGTGTAGCGGCTTCAGCGATTTCGAAAGCAGCTTGCTCCTCACGAACTCCGCCCCTTGTGCTACAAGATTCTCGAGAGACGAAACAACAAACGCCACGCGAAAGGCCAAGTGCGAGGTGGCGACGAGGGGGAAGGGGAAGACGAAGAAGAATAAGATGAAGAAGAAGAAGAAGAACGTTAGTAGCGTTGGGGAGTGGGATTCGCTGGTGGGCAGGGGGGGATGAGGAATACGGTACACCTAATCCTGTATACGGATAAACAAAATACACGTATACGTATAGGAGCTATTTACTTAGGTGAAATTACTGAACGCTCAAAAGAAAGCCCTTTTTCTTTTTCTGAAAATAATTTTCTGTCTTTGAATTTTCAACAACAAATATTACTCAAAATTCTATATATTTCCCACATGGTAATTCAAAACATTACAAAACCAACTCAATGCACCAATCCTAACCATTAACAGATTTTCAACCATACCGAGTGAACTATGGCCCAGCGGGTTTTAAATTTGAAAGCCTTTGATGCCCTTCCTAGCCTTACAAAACTTCTAACTCATGTCAAGTGCAACTTCCGGCCTTAAAAAATAAATAAATGTAAATTTTTTTCCAAAGAACTTCAAAATGTATGCCCATTTGTTTTCCAAAAGTGGCCTTCAAAAAATATATATATATATATATGGTACATCAAGTCGGCTTGCACGGGCCAACCCGCTCTCCATGGTGTGCAAGTGTCACATAGCCTTGAAAACTAGTGTGGTCTACCCAATGTTCCATTCTTGGATTGTGATCAAATATTTTTGAGACATGAAGGAGGTCAAGGAAAGAAGAATTCTTCCAAACTTATAAGAAAACCAAGTGTGCAATTACATTATTTAGTTAGACATTTAGTTAGTATTGTTGATTATTGGAAACAAAAAAAAAAGTTATTTTTTAACATGAAGATGTTGTTAAGTTTACATTTTTGTTTAATTTTCTTAATATTACATAAATTGTTTGTTTGTTTGTTGGCCTTGCATTACCAAGGCAAGGATATGTTTTTAGATTCATTATAGAGTATAGTAGGTTAAGAGATTTTGGCCCCTATGTAATAATAGGTCTATTTTTATATGAGGATTTTGTTTGAAAGATGATAATTTTGGCTTGTGTTGAAACTTGAGATTAGTTACAGAGTTATAATAATATCTTGAAGGATTTTGGTTTCTTTCAGAGGATTTTTAAAGAAGATTAGGTTTATTTTTGCTATGGTGAAATATTTGAGTTTCCATAATTCTTCTTTTGCCTTAAGATACTTTTTTTTTAATGTAAATGGCAAGGCCACAATGTGACACACCCCTTGTTTGTTTATAGTGGACAATGGACATGCTTGGAAGACGAATTGTGACAAAGTTGGTTCGGTATTGTTTGGTTCCAATTTAAATTTCAGAGCTTGTTGGCTTATTGCCTTCAATGATTTTAGTTCTTCATTTGTTTTCTTGAAGCTCAAGATGTAGAATCCTTTGTAATAGTAGTATTCATTTGATTTTGATGTTGCTACCATCTATGCATGTTCAATAAAAATGTAATGCATTTTTGTGTGACTAAATGTGTGACACATGTTAAACATGTGAGCCCATGAGGATTGTCTCTTATCCTTGTGAAGGGCAAAATTTGTTTATAGGCTAGACAATTCACTCCGGATGGCCATTGTTTTTCACCAAGCTTTCATGGTATGGGCAATTTTGGGAAGGGAAGGGTGCCGTGCAATTTGGAGACTTTATGGGCAGCACCACAATGGTTCTGAAGATCTCAATTTGACCCAAAATAAAAAATAAAAAATTGTTACGGTCTTTAATATTTAGATCTACACGTAAGACTAAATCGGGTTCTCCCACTCCAAATTTAACTATTCCATGGTTGCATATAGCCAGCCGGTATGAGGCCTCAGTCAAGGAGGTGAAAGTACCGGGGTTGGTGCTTCTTGACTCCGGTTGGGGGAGAGGTCGGGGTCCGGAGATCGGCATGGACAATGGGACTTATCCTATGTCTTTTTTTGGTATGGGCTTTGGCTCTTGGCCCCTAGGTTGTGGCGGGGAGGCAACCAAAAGGACCAAACTGATTGCAGAGTCCCATCATCATTGCCACTCTGGTGTATGATCTTTAGACAATCGTAACGGCCCAAGAACAAATCGAAATAAATAAATTATTACCAAAATTGTGGAAAGAATCCTGCAATCCAATCTCCTACCCCTCCCCGCCCTCCCATCACCCCACCCCACCCCAAACCCCCCAAGAAGAGGGAAGACCACACCACACAATCAAACCAAAAAAAAAAAAAAAAAAGAAAGAACAACAATTGCTAAAGAGAAATCCCATTTGCATGACTTTTTCCTCCCATTAGGCTGTCCGGGGCCCTACTTGTGGGTGCCCATACGACCCTCCCTCCCGTCTAACTCAGATGCACGTGCGTTATTATTCTATATCCCTTCTTCATTTAACTTAGGGAAGGAGTTTTAATACCCAAAAGTCGCTTTGAACCCAACACAAATTTTTGTCAAAATAATTTTTACATAATAAAAGATCACCATATTATGCCCCCCCAACCCAGTTGATTGGCCCATCTCAAAAAAAAATCAATCAAATCATTTTGACAATAACATGAGGTGCTATTGGGAACATGTTGAGGAATGCATTTGGAACAACAAAAGTCCCGAAAAAAACCCACCCCCACCCTCCCCCAAAAGAAAAAAAAAAAAAAAAAAACATTGGAGCCTTTGGGTGCATGCTCCATGGATCACCTCATTGGCAACCCTACCTCAGTTCTTTACCACTTTTGCTCGGGATATAGGTTTTTTTTGTTTTGGCCTTGCCTACCTAGGCAAAGATATTGTGTTTAGGTTCACTATAGAGTATATTAGCTTAAGGGATTTTGGCCCCTAAGTAATAGATTTTATTTTTTATGAGCATTTTTTTTTAAAGATGATTTTTATGGCTTGTGATGAAACTTGAGATTAGTTATAGAGATATAATAATATCTTGAAGGATTTTGGTTTGTTTTAGAGGATTTTTTTAAAAGAAGATTAGGTGTATTTTCACATGGTGAAATATTTGAGTTTCCATAATTCTTGTTTTGCCTTATTAACATACTTTTTTAATGTAAATGGCAAGGCCACAATGTGACAAAATATGACATAATATTGTTGATAACGATTGACATCATGTTCAGTATCTGTGTCCTAAATGGAACAATCTTTCTTCTTTTTCTGGGCTTTCAAAGATAAGGCTTTGCATGACTCATGCCACCACCAATGCATGCGTCATCAAGAAGAGCCATAGCAACAAGGGTGAAAGCTATAGCTCTTTAGGATAGGAATTTATTATTGGACTCCCAAGTTAGGTGAATAGGTAGGTGGGGGTACAAATGTGACAAAAGAAATTTTTTTCCCCTCATGCCCAACTGCCCAATTATTCACGAACATTACATATGTATTCTTAAATTTTATTTTATTTTTCTGGCCCCTTTTTTTCCCCCCTAAACCCTAACCCCCCACCCTCCCCTCCCCCGCACCCTTTCAATTTATAGTTGAGGATTTGAACTAGAACGAGAGTTCTTTAGAGATGAATTCGGTTTTTATCACGGGTTTCTTCATAAATTTATTAAATTTTCCACCCCAAATGCCCATTATGTTCGGTAAGGTAAGGTGCCAGGTGCTTCTTGCCCATTACGGTAAGCCAGGCAAGGCATCCAACATCTACATGCATCTACCTAACCCTTAACCATCGTGAGAGTGAGAATTTGCACTGAAAAGCAGCCCATATGGGGGGCCTGAGGTTAACTAGTAACCACGTTGAACACACAAAACGTACCCAAACAAAAAATACCAACAATGTAAACCATTAAGACAACAATGTAGACATTCAAGCTTCAAACCCTAAAAAAATGAATCGTTTGCAAGGTGATGATTTTGAAGTTCGCATCTAATGCAAATATTTGTGAGTGTCAAGCTTTTTGATTCAATAGATGACAAGCATCCTTTGAAACAACACTTGCTAATCAAACAAACACACAATGTGCACACAATCACAATCCAAAGCAAAGAGCCAAATAACAAATTTCAATGTAAAAAAACAACGAAATAATAGACATCAATGTGAAGAAAAATAATGAAAACACAAAAGACCTTCACCTTACACACCAAAATTGACATTCAATGAAATGTCAAAAATGAAGAAGAAGCTGAGAACTTAAAAGCTGACTTGGTTCAAAGCATAAAGGAACAAACAATGAACAACAATTGTGTGCTTGGAGCACAATTGATGTTTAGAATACAATCAAAGATTGAGAGCTTAGTTAGAGTCAAAGCTCAAAGACCTGGAGTTCAAAATTGAAACTTGAAAATAAAAACGCAAAACTTTTTAAACAAAATCAAATTAGATTTGTAGCAAAGTTAGATTTGAAGCTTAAGTTGAAGCTCAAAACAAAAATTACAAAGAGAACCAAACAAGATGCTCAGAACTATTTGAAAAGATTGAACGATGAAACCTGGAGGAGCTTGGAAAAGTGTTGGTACCCATTACACCACTGGGCTAACTTAGCTCATTTGCAAAGCATTTGATTAAAAGCAATACTTTGCTCAATTGCTTTGTAGATCAGTTAAACAAGTTAATAGTAGACCCAAGAAGATGTACCTTTTGCTCATTTTGTTTTTGCTGGTTTCAAGAGCAAATTGATTGATGAGAAGCTTGAGGGGATTCCTTTCTGATAGGATAGAAGAAGAATGTCAGTTTGAACCTGAAAATAATCAAAAACATACTCACCTTTTTCTGGTTGGAACTTTTCATTCACATCTTTTACCTGACTTGAATCATTCATTGTGTATCTCTTCAAGATTTTCAAATCTAGAGGTAGTTCTAGAAAATCACCTTTACTTCAATACTGATTGATTCAAGTAGTACTGACATAGGGTGTTTTTGTTTGGTTGTAATAATTAATTGTAGGGGTATCTCCAAACTGATTATTTCTTTTTGGTTTACAAATACAGCCCAAATAATTAACTAATATATTAAAAATTAAAAATCAGGCAATAGACACTCCCAAGCCAAAGATTTTGTTGCCTACTTAGCATGAAGATTTTATGTTAAGTTTTTGACATTCACTTACCATTAAGTTATCATCCAGTTAACATTGGGTGCCACTTAGGATGCCACCTAGATTTCCACATAACACTAACTTAACATCTTACTTACTTACTTACTTACAATTTAGCGTCATTAAGTGGGCCATCAAGTGTGAATGCACCGTAACAATTTTGGTTGCACGGTGCACGACTAGATTGTAATGGGGGAGGGGTTTGGGGGACATTAAGTGTCACTTGATTTCACAGGTATCTGCTCTGCAAAGCAACAACAAGGTTCTATCTACTGAGGCTCTTTAAATTTTTTATCATTGTTTTCGACAGGTTCTTCATCATGGGTCACTAAGCAATCAACTGAATTCATTCAGTATGGGTACACCTTATAGCTCTCTTTGTAAGGTTCAATATATCAGCCATCAGCTTTCATTCAGTACTGGACTCAGCAAGGCTTGTCAATATGTAAGAAGAAGTGGTGGTGAAGTCATTGGCCAGAGTGAACCAACAGCCATCAGAGCACCCACCCCATCCGTCCATTGAAAGCCTCTCATTAGGTACCAGTGTTGGGTGGTTCTTTAGTTTTTATGAATAACCTTCGGATCTGGTTTAGGGTTTCAAAACCCTGAATCCTAAACCCTAAACCCTAAAATAAGTTACCCAATTCCCTGTTTCACTCATACATAGAATAGGGAATGCAGATTTGGGTCCAGTTCTTCGAAAAAGACTTCTGGTTCTGGTTTGGGTTTCATTCGGTGTTGAAAATCAAACCTGGTTCTAGACTGGTTCTTACTAACCCAAACCAGAACCACTGATTAACTAACAATTAATCCCTGGTTTGAGTCACATTTTTCTTTTCAAAATTCTTGGTTCACATTCTAGTTCCAAGACTAAGAACTGCAAAACTAGTTCAATGTTCAGGTCTCTAAGAAAACAAGGGGTGTGTCATGCGGAGGCTTGGCTTGCCATCTACATTAAGAAGGTATCTTAAGGCAAAAGTAGAATTATGGATACTCAAGTGTTTCACCATGCAAAAATATGATCTTCAAAAAATCCCTCAGAAAGAAACCAAAATCCTTCAAGATATTACAACTCTAAAAACTAATCGCAAGTTTCAACACAAGCCAAAATATCATCTTTCAAAAATTCTCATATAAAAATAAACCTATTATTACCTAGGGGCCAAAATCCCTTAAGCTACTATACTTTAGAATGAATCTAAACACAATATCCTTGCTTTGATAGGCAAGGCCAATAAATCAGTTTTTCAATTCCTATTCTAATTCCAAAAATCAGACCTATTTCCGAATTGATTACTACTAACTGGAACTCGTTCTTCTTAGTTCTTTACCCACCAAATTGGATACCCACCCAACATTGGTTATTAGTTAGGTAGTTTGTAGGTAATAGTGGATTGTTGGTAGAGTGGGGGCACATTCCCAAAGTACTACCTCATCCAAGGCCCCACATTTTTGGGAGGTGTAATGCCTCCCACATTGGGGCTTACCTTCTCTTTAATTTTGGAAAAACACAAACTTCACTTAGTCATTTATTAGCAGGTTTACCCTACACAGATACTTCACTTAAATAGTTGCAGTTCTAATGGGAATGTTCAGAATATGATTTGCTTCCATCACCCTGGACAGCATCAGCAGATTGGTGTAAACAAAAACAGAGATGAAGAGATGCTGAGTACTATACTGTTTCACAACTTTAATATAGATTGCTTCACACAGTTCACAGCCATCAAGAACTAACTACATTGCTTTCAGATTGCTTCACATAGTACAGTGTCGCACCAGGATGATTCACAAAACAGAAATAACCAGTGAAGACTGCAATTGGCTACACAAGGAGAGACTTGACAATAGATTTCACATTGAGCTTTTTCAGGTCTGTGTATGTCTGACCACAACCCACAAACATGACTGGCACACCTGATACGTATACCATCGACAGAGCTGCTCCAACCTGGAAAACATCCAATACCCCTCTCAAGTACTGAGTATCTTGTTTGAATCAATTCCTCACTTTGACATCTTCCTCTCTCAAGAATAAGCAACTTTCAACCCTTGATCATGTGTAAGCAATTCACGAAGGAAGAGATGAGTAAAAGCACAAAATACCTTGTCATCAATGGTATCAAACTTTGTGAGCAAAATGCCATCAATCAAGCGTGGACTGCCTGTGGTTGAGAGATCCACCAGTTTCTGTGCCATCAGAACACAGATCAAGAGCACAATTATCAATTCCTTCTCATGCATAATCCCTCTCAAAAAATAAATGCACTCACCAGATCTACCCTCATCTAGCTGTGTCTTGACACTGGCTAGAGACTGGGAATATGCTGACACTTTCCCATATCTTCTTGCAGTTTATTGAGAAAAAGTGAGTTACTGGCTTTGCCAAGTCTTCTATTAGTGTTTTTCAGCCACAAATCACACGCTTTGAGCATTGTGAAGCAGTATGCACAAGCTTACCTGGTTGAATTTGGTGAGCTGATCAACACCATCATTGCCTACTAGAGCTTCGCCAACAAAGAGTACCAGGTCAGGCTCATTCAGATTGATGAGCTTTGACAGGGCCCTCATTAAAGGCTCATTGTCCTGCCATCATCCATTTTCCATCACAACATCAATACGCCACATGGAGTTTGGCTTATAGGACATCCCTTCCCTCATTTTCATGCAAGCCACCTCATCTATTTGTAAAGACATGCCTTCATACACAAAACCAACAAAGTTCAAACAGCATTGGGAAATGCTTATCTCCTGTAATGACCAGGTTTTTGAATGTAGGTGCTAACGTCAATCACTACCAGGAAGGAGAGGCCCCATACAATACACCAGCATCACTTCCTGAAAAAAGGCTCCAGTGTGACAGTACATACAGTATGGGAAAAGCTTAGCCTGAGACAAGCAAGCTGTACCTGCATGCGACCAGCTGTGTCAACTAGAACAACATCCTGCTGTGTTCGCACAGCTTCACGGATGGCCTCCTTTGCTACCATAGCTGGATCCTTCTCATAACCCTTCTCAAATATGGGAATCTATCATGCATCATGCACATCCATCAGTTCATTCTCAGGGAGCTCATCATCTGAAATAGAGCTGAATTCCAGCTTTAAATATAGAAAAGTCAGCATGTCATGTTTGTAACCCCAACCTATCAGAACCACACAATTTCTTCACCAAAGAAGATTCTACAAGAAGAGAGTATACACCTGCAGGCGACGAGCATGGGTGCGGAGTTGCTCAACAGCACCAGATCTGAATGTGTCACAGGCAGCCATCATCACACTCACATCATGCTGCACCAGCCAGTACGCTACCTGTTTCCACCCAACATAAACAAGGTTCATGGGGTTAGTTGGCAAGGTCACCTATCTCAAACACTACCTCCACCTGAACTCAAAATAGGAGCCTCCATTGCGAAAAATGGGTCTGAAAGTTACACTTCACCTTGGCAAGGTTAGTGGACTTGCCAACCCCGTTAACACCTACAAAGACGATGACATATGGCCGCCCCTGCTCTTTAGCCTGGTGAACATCACGCAGGATATCCACTGAGCGCTTTGGTGTGAGAATTCGAAGAAGTGCTTCCTCCATTGCTGCCTGCATTGAATCCAAGAATTCCCCCAAAGCCAAATGTCAGAAATTAGTACAAACCTGAGTACTACTGGGACAGGTTTGTTATTATGGTGCACTAAAAGATGCTCCAAACATTCCAAACTAAATCACCTTGAATGACAGCTAAAAGGCTCACATAGACAAACCTGGACAGTGGAGGAGATACGAGTAAAAGAGCCCTGTTTCTTCCCCAAAAGACTGGCTGCTACAGAATCACACAACTTCTCTGCAATATCTGCAGCCTTCATATTCCCACCACAACAATATGCCGTTAATGACACATACAACAAATGACACTACGCAGAAGTACACTATGGACAAAGAGTTGAGAATAGCAAGAAAGATGTAGCTAAATTGGCATGAATACTTACTGTATGAACCCTAATCCTTGAGTGGAATCTCAAGAGCAGCTCTCTGCATAGGGATGAGATGGAAAGAGAGATCTACACATGGTGCAAGACATGAATTCCTCTCTTGGTAACAAAAGCTGGTTATTCTTTATACATACCACATTCTTGGTCATCAACCGATCTTTGAGGACCTTGAGAGCTGGTTCCAGATCTGCCTTCTCAAGTGCTGCTTTCCCTGCCACACTGTTCAAAGGAGTGGTGGCAATTCAGGAGCAAATCAGACCAACAAATTTCAGTCTTGAATGCCCTAATAACATCAATAGAAAAAGCACGAAACAGGGAAACAACCTTGTGAAACAAACACCAAGAGGCTCCAAGAGTTTTGACCAACCAAAATCTAAAACCTAAAAACTTTGCCAGAGCATCATCTTGACACTCATTGAATTCACAAAGCAGATGGTTTGGTTGCAACACAAATCCTTTGGCACAAGCAACGATCAAAAGTCCTGATGACTGGATGTGGCTGAAAGTACTAGCCAATGTTTGAAGAATCGTTTGTAGGGCTACTATACACACCTTTGGACAAGAGACGAAAACCAGCCCTTTTTGGTGGGCACTTTCTTTTCACCATCTCCTCTCTCTTTGGCACTATCTTCCTCCAAATCAACCTCAAAATCTCCATCATCTTCCTCGTCCTTGTCCATCAAGCTCAACCCTTGGTCAGTTACAATTGGAACAACATCAGGCCCTTCCTGTCCAGCTTCATCTCTAGGCTCCGTAAAGTCTAGCTTTGAGGGAGGGGGTGCATCGCCCCAAACCCTATTCTTTTTTGTCTGCTTCTTCTTCCCCACATCTTCCTTTGAAGATGGCTTCTGAGCTTCCAGGGGATTGACTCCCTTCTTTCCATGCACTTTTGAATTTCTCAATTTTAACTTGCTTACATCAAATGCAGTTTCATGTGAGTTCTTGCTCATGATGCTGTCATCATCACTGCTGCTCCCACTCAAACTGTTACCATTTGCATTCCTAACACTGACTCCATTCCCAATCTTTCCATTACTCTTCCCATTACCAAAAACCTTTGCTTTGCCATCTGCATCACCATCTGCCTCATCATCTCCACCCAAAGTTTGCCCACTGCTTTTCTTCCCTGCAGATTTTGTGCCCTTGCCTTCAATGTGCCCAACTTGCCTTTTCCCCTCTATCACTTTCCTTGAATTCTGTTGTCCAACTCCTCGCTTTTGCTGTGAATTCGCCTCTGTCTCCTTCAAGAGCTGGCGAAAAGTGTCATCAAAATCATGAAACTCAGTGCGCCTTGGACTGTAAACCAAGGAAAATTCCTGCAGAACCTTATCCAGCAATTCATCAACATAGAGAAGATGCAAGATTCTTTGGTAGACTGCAACAAAGACCAAGCCAAGCTCGTTATGGAACCTCCATTTGAGTGTGTAGGCTGCCCCTGCTGCATCATACTGGAAAGAAGAGTCACCAGCTCTCTCCTCCAAAAGGCACGACCTACATAACCACACATCCTACAATCAGGGAGAGCATACTTACACCACATCATCATCATCATCATCATCATCATCATCATTATAACCCTCTCAAGAACAACCAAAAACACTGATTATACAAAAAACAAAAACCCTCGTCCTAAAACCTAAACGATCCATGTACAAAAAAAACCTAAATAAACTCTGCTACCCACAAATACTATATCGTCAATCTCAGGAGAAAAAAACACAAAAACAAAAACCTTATGCAAGAAATCTCAACCTCTACACCCAAATACTCGGAGATCGCAACCAACATGTAAAAATGGCACCAAAACATGACAGTTTCAAATAGGGTTCGAGGATGTAAACGAAGCCGGATACCAGAAACAGGTATACCCTAGCAGGCAACTAGCGAGAGAGAGAGAGAGAGAAGACGAAACGAGGGAAGAAGAAGCGAGAAAAACGATGGGAAAAAATTCAGGAGCAAAAAGAGAGAGAGGGGGGGAGGCGATTGAGATCCATTATACCTGATGAGGGCGTTGACAGGAGAACCTTTCAAAGAGTTGGCGAGCTCCTGGCAAGTCCATAGCAGCAGACCTCCTCTAGTGAAGATTAAAAGCTGTTCTAACATGACTACGTGCGTGGCTTTCCAGATCTCAAATCTCTTCTGAAGCTCCCTCTTCCCCTTCCCTTCCCTTCTGTTGCGATTTGTGGTGCCACTCTGCGTGTGTGTGTGTGTTGCGCGTTGTTTGTGTTTCGCGTTTGCTACTCCCAGAGCTTGAGCTGTCGCTGTGGGTATATGAACGAATGAAAACGACAACGGACGTGTCTGTCAACTAGTCCAGGTGGCGACTCTAGAAGCTCCTTCATTCGTTCGTTCGTTTGTTCGTTCGTTCGTTGACGAACGTGAAAACAAAAAGTCAGGTCTTTACGCGGTCGGCGACTTCGACCGGGAGCGACGTTTTTTCGGCGAACCATCGAAGCCTGCTAGTTTGCGGATTTTTACATATGGGGTGCTTTTCACATTTAGAACTGGTGATTTAATTTGGTGTTGAAAATATAAGGTTTTTTACATTGTAAAGTTCCTAATATATCATTAAAACATGTGAATTAATTTTTAAAATATTTAATGAATGAAAAGTTTCTTCAAAACTCATTTAAACATTATAATGGTTGTTTTTAAAATATGCAAAAATGACTTGTAAAGATATTTCAAAACTTTTGAAAATGAAATATTTCTTGAAATCTTTTATATAAACCTTGAGATAATAGTATAAAAAAATTCAAGATTTTAAAAGTTTTTTTTTAAAGACTTTAGTGAAAATATTTTTAGGAATATTTCTCGAAAATAGTCCCCTTAGTAGGCAAGTGTGGCTTGTGTCATCCTTTTGGCACTTTATGGGCTTGTTATTAATTAACACATATGATGAATATTTCAGATTGGGAATTATCAACACTTATGAAGTTGTTCAAAAGGTTTGATGCTATAATTCAAGTTGTGTTGGAGTTCATAACTTTCACAAGCCAACTTTATAGGAGTTTGAGAAACAACTCATGATCAATGTAGAAAGAGGCTAGGTTGGAATGTTTGCAAACTTGGATTGCATGCATTATCTGTAGAAATATTGCCCTATAGTTTGGTAGGGACAATTTTTTGATAAGGACAACTGGAATTCAATTATGCTTGAAGTTGTTGCAAATCAAATGTTCTAGTTTTGGCATGCATATTTTGGACTCCTAGGTGACTTTAATGATTTTAACATTTTGGATCATTCCCTTGTGTTTGTAAATTTATTGTAAGGACTTGTGAATGATTTGGGATTTACTTGTGGTGGTCAATTTTCATTTAAATAATGCATGAACTATAAGGAAACACTTGCAACATTTTGTTGAAACACAAACTTAGGCCGATTGCAAAGATGTGGAATGTAAATTTGGAGTTTTGCAAAATCCATTTTGCACATAGGATTGTGAAACTAAAACAAACATTCTCATGGCATGCATGGTTTTACATAACATGATCATAAAAAATGAACATGATGATCAAGTGGAGGGTGTTGAATTAATTATCGACATTCAATTTAATTGAAGATTATCTTTTGAAATGTTTAAGCAAGGCACTAAAGAAATAAAAAATGCAAATTTGCATTTTAGACTTCACAATGATTTGATTGAATACTTATGAACTCTTACATTTTGAACTGACACAAATGAAACTATTGACGTGAAGATGGAAGAGAATTCCAAAACACGTATACACTTGCACAAAGACTACAAGGATTAAAAGCATCAAAGGAGATGAAACAAATGAAAAATGTGATAGAAAATGCAATTCCAACTCATGCAAAAGCAACCATCAACATGGCAACTACAACAATATGCCAACTTTAATATCATTTCAAGGTTTTTTTGGTTTTTTTTAGTTTTTACATTCAAAAATACATTAATAAGTCTCCAAAATGGACTTTGTAACTATCAATTTTTGTCCACCCTAGTTGTGTTTTCACTTGTAAGTCTGCAAATGTTTTTTCACCATTGATAAAAGCCATAAATAAGAACAATAAAACAATTATTGAAGCGATGGATCTGTTGCAACCCCACTTTGAGGCAAGTGTGAAAATGAGACTCACATTCCCAAAAGTGGGAATTTGTAGTCCTCTGGGACTCCTGTAACTTCAAAGCTCAATTGCAGGGGTCAAAACATCTTGCCTTGAGGTGTTATTTATACCATTGAAAAGGCCTTGAAGTGTAAATGTCGAAAATGGCCTTACATGAGCCATTCAGACATCTGCAGCACAAGTTATGGTCGAAAGAAGGGCCAGGAGTCAAATTAGCAGTTTGACTCCCGACCACAAAAAGTCAGGAATCAACCTGACCCTCGTGTGTGCAGCTAGAGTGCAACACACCGTTGGAAAGATCTTGAACATAGCTACAAGATTTTTTCAGACGTCATTCCAATCCAAGGTCTAAGCCGGGCGTTATGAGCTCCCAAAATCTTGGGAGTCCAAACCAAGACAGTTTCGGGACTCCTCCTTGGGAGTCCTGGGAATAAAAGTCATTCGGATGTGGGTGCCACAGAGCAACGTAGAGAATATTATATGGGGGAAGGTGGTGGCTTCCCCCGGGTCCGGGTCGTGGTGAGTCAAGTGAGTCCAAGGTCGCCCGTGGCTTGTCCCAACACCAAAAGAGTGCAAAATGAGTTATAACCAACTTCTTGGTTGGTTTTGGATGCAGGACTGAATAACTAAGTAGCTTGTCCCTCTTCCTAGTCTAATCCCGAAACTTTCAGCATGCCCCTCTCACCCTCCTTTAGTGCTGGAAACGCCACCAAGTCCCATCTACTTCCGCCTTTTGACATAGTTGGACTCTTTTGAGTCTAACAAGGGACTTGGGGGTGCATCAAGATCGAATTAATTTGAAACAATTAAAGATTCAAATTTATTCCACCACAATCTAACAATGCAATATTAAATAGCAATTGAAGTACCTTAAATAACACGATAAAAAAATTCACAAAACAAGAAAGAATATGGTGAATGTTATTTCTAGCTTTCATACTACAATGTGTCACGCATTCATCCAAGATAAGGCTTTACTACCTACACCTTTGAACTTTGCTTCAGGTTCATTAAAAAAAGAATATGTACTTGATGAAATTGATTGTTTCTACAATTAGCATGATGAGGATAGCTTGACGTTACTAACAAACATTTCAAATTGTTAATCAAGTCCAAGATATAAAATCATTGAATTTTTCAAATGCAATCCAAGACACAAAATATCAATTCTCTTTACACATACTCCAAAAATTATAAGATATTGTTGAAGAATAAGATGTTGATTTACCTTTGATTAAAGCTTAGTACCTTGCAATTGTGGTTTAGTTTCATTGTTAACTTCATTCATTATGGGAGTTTGTTCATGAACTTTTCTATGATCAAGAACATGCGTAGAATTGTTTGCATTTTCAAGATCTAATTACAACATTAATGTTTTAATGTCAAGATCTTTCCCATCAAATATCATGTTATACAATATGTAATAACAAACATTAAAACGACATTAGGTAAGAAGAATACATCCAAGTTTTTTTTTTAAATGAATTCTTTAAAACTATTTTTAACATGCCCAATGAATTTTCTACAACATTCTTAGACCTCAACAAAGGTGTTGAAGTGTTTGTTGTACGACACTTCTAATATAATGTGACATGCATTGCCAACTTGTTTGTGACGGACCATTACCCATGGTAATAATGGATAACCTTTGTCACCCAATATGTAAACTTTTTTTTTTTTCACCTTGAACCATTCAGAACAAATCACCATTCATAGCCTTATCATACAAGTTTGAAATTTGCAAAATTCATGTGTCATTTATCGAACTAAGCATACCAACAAAAACATCTCAAATTTTTTTTCAGATGATCAACAATAGCTTGGAACTACATGTTGTACATTTTAGATTTGAAAGAGGAGTTGTTTCCAATGAAAACCACTTGTGGTTTCTAAATATGTATCTAAGTGACATCAATCGTGCCATGGATTGATGGAAAACCACAAAAGGTTTTGAATCCAACCATCACATCTTTTAAGTCTTTTCCTTCTAATGGTTTTATTTGACATTTAAAAACAACATTCGCAAGACCATGTGAACAATCGATTTACCAATCACAACATTTCATTATAATGTAAATATTCAGCCCATGTGCAACTTTATATAATGCACATGCAACATGAATTCAAATTGGCATTGTGCACCTATAATGTGTGTCTTTTTTTCATCATTTGAATGCGTCAACTTCTCAATTAGTTGAAAGACAAAATGCCTACCAACTTTAAAGTGTTCAATCCATTTCAAATCATCATACTAAGTCATTAGGGATTGGGAATACCAAGTGATAGACCTAACCTTCACCTAATTGCTAAGGTTTTTGTTGAACAACAAATGAAATGTGCAAAACATATTATAATGATGGAGGACTAAAAAATTCAACATGGTGTGAATCTTTGTTTTAACTTTTTGAGTGCAAATTATTGGAAATTAAGAATCCAAACTTGATTGATTTTCATAACCCTTGAGCAAAGACTCATGAATTTGTAGAATAAATTAAAAGAAAGAAGAAACACCACAAACTTCAATGGCTTCATTAACAATATTGACAAAAGTTCAACAATAGTTTGTATTTTTATTTATTTTATTTTTTTTGCAAAGTTGATTATTACCAAATGACAAAAAAATGATCAAAATTTCATAGAAGTTTAGTAGAAACTTGCAACAAGGTAAAAAACTTGTTTCAAATGAAAGCTTCTAGAATTAAGGAAAGAGAACAATTTCAATCATGCTAGCATGTTGATCCAAGAAACCTACTATGAACAAAAGACAAATAAGAGATAAAAGAATGTGCATGGCAACGTTCCAAATCAAAATAATAAAAAATGTGAAAAGACCTTTAAAAGCTTGCTAATCACTTGTTGTTGAAACTTTCATTATATTGATATACTTTCTTGAACAGTGATAGTGAGCTAAAGGTAAGTAACTATTTTCCCCAAAACTTGTGGGTTATGTATGAATGGGGATAGTGGTATGATGGTAGTTAAATATAAACCCTAACATTTAAATGATATCTAACCTTAAAAGTCATATTTCTAATGATTTTCTATAGATACATATATTTTACTAGTATGTGTGAATGTAGCTTTAGTATATGGTGCCTTTCAAAAGGGCTAGGGAAAAAAATGATTATTTATGTTTGGTCAGCCAAAAGAATTGCCTTAGGTGGTGACAATTCAAATAATCTTTCATTTTATACAATCCATATTTTCATGTTTATGAATGAGGATGGTGGAATAATTATCATTGGATGTTTGATGTGGTAAACATTGACAAAAGCCCAAACAAGGACTATGGGTGGAGATCAATGATGTCCAATTTCTTATTTTAAAAAAAACCTTTGATCTTGATTTTGAAACTTTAAAAACATTATGAAATCTCAAGGTCAATTTTGAAGTTGGTTTTTTGAATTTGTAAAGCTTTTGAGTTCGGTTTTTCCTTAACACAATTATAAACCGATTCAATTTAAGATCAACTTTGGTTCCATCTCCATTACATAATCAAACATACAATTTTTTTTGTAATATTGGTTTGTTCTATTATGCAAAAAATCCAAGATAAATATTATGTAATATTATTTATGTATAATTAATCAAATTACTTGCATAAAAAATAAAGTCAAGTTTTTTTTCTTTCATTTATCAAAACTTGTCCTTATCTATTTAAAAAACCTAAACCTATGTTAAAACAAACAACACACCTCTTGCAAGTTGTAATTTAACTCAACAAAATTGGTTCCTTGATCTAATTCCAATGGTTTTACTTAATGTCCAGACCTAGCACCACCATCACCAATATTTAGAAGAAAAACATGCATTTTCAAATGGGCTTTGTAATTAAAATTTAGTCGTAAACAACAATTGTGACTAAATTTCATTAATCGATTTGGAAAGTCACATGAGACATCAGTTGTAAACGACAAGGTGTATTGGATGAAAGAAAAAGTCAACAAATATAAGTTCATCCTTTGATTCCGTTGTATACAAATTGTCACATGCGACTATGATGCAATTATTTTACTCATAATTGAGGCAAATGATGTGTTGCCATGTAATCTAATATTGAGTTTTTTAAAAATTATTAATATTTTTTATTATGAATAATGTTTAATTCAAATGTTTAGATGATCCTACATTATGACACGTGGCTTAATGTAAATATGCCCCATGGCACTTTAAGATGAATTTAATACAAAATATTAATATTAAGTTGGGAATGGCCTACATAGGTACATAAATAGGTGCTTATAAACCTAGGCTACAAGCCTACTTACCAACCTACTTAGGTAAAAAATAGGTACATAGGTCCACCCTCCTAAGCTAAATACATACTCATATAAGTAAGTACTTAAGTAGGTAGGTACATAGGTTGAGGAGCATAGTTTAAAATTGTGCAAAACTTTTTTTTTTGGTTTAAGTTAAGCCTTTTGATTGGCTCATTTCATGCGCATAGATTTTTTAATGTGAAACTTGATGATTACACCCTTTGTTTATATAATGCTCAAAAAAGGAATGGAGAACAAACAATATGGGATAAGTTTGAAATTGCAAGTTCTTCACAAACTAAATTGCAACTCCCAACTTGCCTCATGCCTTTAGTTTCATAGTTTTTAAATTTATAAATAATTCAAATACATGGCTCATTAAATAATTAAAGAACCATTCAATTAATAAGATTAAATTTACATATATTTAAAATATAAATTATACACTACAAATATGGAATATTCATTATCAACTACTTAAATAAACAATAACTTCTTACTATTTAACTAATTAACTATTTAATATCTCACAAGTTGTTCATATATAACTCAAAGATAAATAAATAGTATATGTATATATATATATATATATACGAATTATAAATAATATAATTAATGTAAAACAACCTCATTTAATTTTAAAATTAATTATTTTAAATATTTGTTTCAAATTATAAATAATGAACAAACATATTTTATTATTAAAAAATCATATATAAATAATTAAATGTATTTTTAAAATGAAATATAAATAACTTTATAATAATTCTTCAAATTAAAATTATTAAAATGATTATTTTAATTCAGATTTAAAGTTATAAATTACAAATTGTGAACAATTATGTTCAATTTTTAAAAACTATGCATATACTATAATTAATTCTTATATGAAATATTTATAATGATTTTAAAGTAATGTAACAATAGTTACAATAATTAATTTCTATTACTCTAAGAATATAAAATATATAATGGAAAAATAAAATTTTAAAAAATAATTTTTTAGTGTAATTTAAAAGTAATTAATATAATCATTTATAATTATTTATAAATGTGATTTATTGTGGATAACACAAGTAAAAGAATGCCTTAAAACTCAGTCAATAATTTAAAGAATTGAAATATTATTTTTAGATTCAAATAAAATGTTTCAAAATTGAAATAATAAATTTTCAAGTTCAAATATAATTTTTGGAATTGAAATCAGATTTTTCAGTATTGAAATATCAGTTTTCAAATTTGAATAACAATGTTCAGAGTTCAAATATTAATTTGTCAATTAAAATAAAATGCTTTAGAATTGGAATAACAAACTTTAAACTCAAATAATGATTATTAACTAAACAAGAAAATTAGAATGCGAATAGAAAATTCACATAAATATTTTTTTAATTCAAATATATATGCATTTCATAACTGAAATATTAATTTTCAAATTTGAATAATAAATTTCAGAGTTCAAATATTAATTTTTAGAGGAAATACAAAAACTTGGTCTCCTTCAAGTTCATTGGGGTTTAAAGGATCTCATCACTTGACCAATTATGTTGTTTAAACAACTATAGAAAATGCCCCTTGAATTACCATTCAACTAGAAATTGAGTTGTTTGAAGTTATAATTAAAGGATTAGGTTATGGAAAGGAATTTTCGCTACATGGTTTACAACTAGGAGGTCTTATTATTACCAAAATTCAAGATGTAAGTCCAACGCCACGTAATGGATGCCAACCCCCTAAAAAAAATCATGTTTAAATATCATCACAAAGTTATTCATTTTCAATTATTTGACAACACATAATGAAATTTGAGGATACGTGTTGATTTTCATTTTTTTAGATTCATTATATGAACAATATACATACATACACATAATTAATATACACACAAATATATATTTATGATATATGTAATATGTCATAAATATCAATTTAATAGACATATACAATACACCTTTATGTCATTGTATAATACCTTTAGGATGCGACTAATTTGGTGACTATTGCGACTAATGGGACATATCAATATATTCATGGATGAAAACAAACCTAAAAGCCATCCACCCGATAGGATGAAGTTTTCAATAGTTGCATCATAGTTGTAAACGTGACCAAATAGTTGAAATTTGATCTTATAGTTGTAAATACTCCCAAATTTAGTTGCAAACGACTACAAGTCACACGTAGTTGCAAACAAAGTGGTTACAATTTGGTTGATTTCTACTACTGAATGTTCATGTAACATTAGGCATTTTTTTGTTGTGTTGTTTCACCTCATCATTAATGAAAAAGATAAATGGGAAGCTTTTGAATATGATGAAACAAACATTCAATCATAGTTGCCTCACCCCATCATTAGTGAAGAAAATAGAAAAAAGGTATAAAATTTAATTTAAAAAAAAGTTGATGAAACAAACATTTAATCATGGGAGATTAAGGATAATCATTGTTTGTAGTTTTTTTAATCACAAGTGTTGCAATATACTTCCCCTAATATCTCCATTGGGTAGCACCAAAACCAGCCTAAGAAAACTAGAAAAAAAAAATTGAAAAATATTATTATCCTTCTCATTCATTATTTGGAATGGCAAATGAAGGAGCACAGTTTTAAAAACACATTTGTACCCCCAAAAAATGAAAATTTTCACAAAATGTGTTTTTTTTTCTTACATCCATGGGAGTGTTTTTTTGGAGGACTATTGAAGCTAACAATGTTAAGGAAATAAGCAAGTTTTAACATGGGACCATGTAATAAGAATATGGCAAACTATCTAAAATACTACAATTTTTTTTATAAATCACCAAAATTCGTGTCAAGAATGTTAGTATTTTACTCTCAAAAATTTATGTGATATATTTTATATTAGGTGAATTACTTTTAGGAATTGAAATAACCACATGAATATTTAATACTCAACTCTTGGTTTCTAAAACTGTTAATTGCATATAAATTATTATATGTTTGTATACATATATTATTGCCATCCATGGGTTGTTGAAGCATCACCATTATTTATTGTAAAGGATTGTGAAAATCTTCGTGGTATCAAAACATGAACATTTTTAGCTTTTAGCAATCACATGTGTGAGCTCAACTCTACAATGTTTGTTTCAATTTTTTTTGTTCTTGCTTATGTAATGTAATCAAGACTTGTTATGTATAGCAAAGAAAGTTCTAACTAGTTTCAAGCAAGGTTTAAAAATGCATTTAATTTAGCAAATCAGGTTAAAATGTTGACAATAAGGGAGATTTTTTCCCAAGTTCCAACAAGTTAATTAAACAAATTAATTATCATCATCAGAAGATTCATGTCATGACTCAACTTAAAACAAAGAGAGTTTAGTACATGGTGACCCCATTTGGAATGTCATTCTTAAGCTTTTCATCCCTTTTTTATTTAACTTCCCATGCTAATGATACCATGCAAAAAAGGTAGCATCATGGTAGACCTATTCATTTGGAACAGACTAACAAAAGAGAAAAGATGCTACAGTAAAAGATCAACCTTTAGTGGTAACTCACACACCATTGGAGGATCCTAAAGTGGATTACTAAAAAGATAAGGCCATCTTATGATATTGATTTCATTAATCACAAATGACTTACTCTTAGATATGTTTGAATTTGAAGTCTTTAGATTAGCATGGGTGCATCTATAAAAGATGTATGACATTGGACACATTACCAAAAAAATGCATGTGAAAAATCATCTACAAGTGTTGAAGATCATTATAAATACTAGACTAAAAGGGGAATCTTTCAGAATTCAAGACACTCAAACCACAACTAGTGGCATAACATGCCCATGGTAGAAAAAGATTTGGTGGATATTTTGTTGAATGTTTTGCCTAATTTGTATTAGTCTTTCATCCGAGAAATCACTAGTACATGCATAAACTTATTGTTCGAAATTTTTATAGGGAGATTGCAACATGAAAATAATCAAATCTTTACATCACAACATTTAATTATTAGAGGATGTTTTCTTAATGCATTATAAATAAGCATGTTACGACAATCAAACAATGCTCTAACCATTTAAACCAAACATTTTCATTTCTATTATGGGAGACCTTGGCATTTTCCAAATGGATGTAAGTAACATGAGAAAACATTCATAAACTATAACAAAATCATTGTCAGAAGTGGGAGCATTATAGTGTAATTCATGCATTAGAAGACACACATGTTGATCAATTCTAGTTAAACAATTCAAATTCACACAAACTTCTTGAAATAGTTGTAGCAAGTGTAGAAGGAAAAACCAACCATAAATGGTATTTAAATTCATGTGTTTAAGCACATGTTACTAGGGGTGGCTTGATTTTGACTAATGTAAAACCATTTCCCCACACACCAAGTGTAAAAACAATTGAGGGCCAATCCATTATATTATTGGTAAGGGAAGCGTGACTATTGAGACATGTTAAGTGGAATAATGGGCATTACCAACATTACATATGTACTTGGACTAAATAAGAATTTATTGAACATTGGAATGATAGTGAATCAAGGTTACATCGTAATGTTTGATGTGAAGGAATGTCTTATGACCCACAAGCAAGATCATCAAGTGGCAATTAGAGGCACATGTGATGTCCTTTTAATGATTGTTATTGCTTTGATATGAAAACTTTCATTGAATAGTCATAAGTCAACGTGGTTGATCATTTGTCGAATGTGAGGTTGTGGCATCACAATTTGGGCCACTTAAAATTATTGAGTCTTGAAGTTTATGTTTGAAAATCAAATGGCCACAAGGTTATAAGCAAACTTGCCAACAGTCAAAGAGGTGTGTTGCAACTACCAACTAAGGAAACAAACTAATAAGCATTTTCCCAATAGTCAAATTTGAGTGATAGATTTAATTATGTAGTTGGTACATTCTAACATGTGTGGTCCTTTTGCAATCAAGTCATTAGCTAGTTTGTCATATTTTATGACCTTTGTAGAGGAAGAGTCATGAAAATTGGGGGTGTATTTATGGAGAAAGAAAAGTGAAACATTCAACAAGTTTTTGTTGTTTAGGTATGAAGTAGAAAACTAACATTGAAATCAATCAAAATCTTGTAGTCAAACCAAAAAAATGAATATTTCTCAAATAAATTTGTAAAATTTTGTTAAACCAACGACATTATGTAACAATTCATTCAATTTAAGACCCCTTGAAATAATGGGGTTGTTGAAAGGATGAATTGTTCCCTTATAAACAAGGTTAGATCAATGATGCTTGAAAATGACATGTCAAACCATTTTTGGGTTGAGGTAATTAATACTACAACCTATTTACTAAATAGGGGTCCAACAAAATCTAACCACCAAGTTACACCAAAATAATTATTCTCAATAATGAAATTTGATTCAAGTCATTTAATGGATGTTCGGTGTATATCAATGTCCTTAAAGAAAAAAATTTAACAAACCAAATGGACATATTTTTGAAGGAATTTTTCTAAGGCAAAATGTTCATTCCAAATCATACATGTGTTATAGTCCTGAATGTAAAAATAATAATTATTAATAGAAATGTAAAATTTAATGAAATGTCAATTGTAACACATGAGGTAATGAAACCCAATCCAATGTCGTGGTTGGTGACTAATTATTTATGCCATTGAAACAAACTCACACATACATACATGTTCTTGATGAGGTACAAATTAATTTGATACTCACATTTCACCTCAAACTTGCGGTACCAAGGAGATCGAAAAAATCATGTGTTAAAAATTGATGATTTAAAAGATCACTCACCACTAATATTTCATAAAGAAGTTGACACACCACCAAGGAGTACATGCAACTCACTAGCAACACATGTTTTGGTGAAACATGGAGCAAACCAAGGAGTACATGCCACTACACAATCTCTTACGCCGAAAGTGTAAGGAATTAGAATGCATCAACCACTAGTTTAGATGATTAATTATTGGGGAACATTGGCATTATCTTATCCTTGTGAAATTTTTGAAGATGAAGATTATCTTCTTGTTGTGATGCATCATTCAAAACTTCATAATTATATAAAGGCATTTAATTCAAAAGGATGGGATCGTGCAATTGCTCAAGAAATGGATTCTATTTTGAAAAATAGGACACGAAGTCTTGTTGACCTTTCACTAGGAAGGAAGTTAATCAATGCACAATGGGTCTACGAAATAAAACCAACACTTGATGGAAAACTTGACAAGTTCAAAGTGAATTTAGTGGTGAAAACATATGAACAAAAAACAAGAATTAATTTGAATGATTTTTTTGTGTCGGCCATTAAATGTAATGTAATGAGATCAATTATGGCCTTGGTAGTTCACAAGAAATGTGAGTTATTGCATTTGAATGTAAAGACAATGTTTCTTAATCGTTATATGAAAAAAGACGTTTTCATTATACAAACAAAGAGTTTTTAATTCAAAGGCAAGAATAAAAGGTGTGCAAGTATGACACACACCAAAAGCTTAGTATGAGAAAATAAACTAGTATGTGCAAAACCAAAAATGATGCCAATGAAAACATGTATTACTTACTCAAAAACAAAAAAATTAATCATGGTGTTCTATATGGATGATTTTATAATTATAAAAAATCACATTGAAAAAATATGTTAGCAGAGAACTCAATTAGTTTCCTAGTTTGAAATGATTAAGATTGAACTTTAAAAGTTATTTATGGGTGTAGAGTTTTTATTTTTATCAAGATGGAAAGTCAATTTTCTTTGGTTTATGTTAAATAATAGTAATTATCGTCACAAAATTACCTTGAGGGTATTAAAATTTCTTTTATGACCATGGAAAAATAATTATTTGTGATTTTAATATGCTTTTTGGATTGGGATTTGTTTTTCACTTAACAAGCAACATTAGTTATCTAAGCAAAATAAAATAAGTCATTTGGAGGTTCTAATCATGAAATTGCACATATTAATTTCAATGTTTTAATAAAGCTTGATGTTTTATTTAACAAGTTTAACAACCCTCCATTATATATCAACATGTTATAATATGGTTATAATAAGAAGTCAAAAAATCAAAAAGTTTTTAAATCCATGTGTTTAAGCCTTGATCATATGTCACCTAGAAATTGATATGTCAAGGCATTAACCTAGAGTGAATGCGTGTGTCGTAACATCTTTAATCAAACTTTAGAATTCAACATTAATTCAATTGCACCATGTATTTATTAATAGACTTGTCAAGTTGCCAAGCCAAGGTGAATTGAAATTTGATTTTAAAAAAATATTCATATAGTGGATTTCATTACGTTGATGTGTTATCACGTTTATGTGTTAAATAACACAATACAAAGGTAGATAATCACTTTTGCAAATGTATTTGCATATCATTTAATTGATTGATCACATGTGTTAAAACGAAACCAAGCTTCCCATCATGGACCCATTAGGTTAATATAGTCTTGATAATGATGGTCATCATTCCCTTCAACACTTTCCTTTTGTGTGAGAAAAACATTAAGTTAAGATGTATTTTGTGTTCAATTCACTACGTGATAGAAATAACTTTTTTCAAAGATTGCATCTTACAAAACCTAATGTATTAGGAATTTTTAAAATTCTTTGTTAAGTGAAATTATAAACATGACATCCAAGCATTATCATAACTTAAAGCAAGGGAGAACAAGTCAAAAATTAAAAGTATGTTGTAGGATGGGAATATGCAAACATAGGACTACCTAAGATCTTGAATTTGTGTTTTGCTTTTATTTTTACATATGATGATATTTTAGTTTATATCTTATTTGAAGGAAGAACCAAAGCATGAACCTGAATTGAAGATTGATATTTTTGAAGTACATGGATTAAATCATGAAGATTGAATATGATTATGTGAATACATGAATACATGAAAAAAACTATGTAAAATAAAGGTTTGGATTACAAAGTTTGGTTATGATGAATTATAAAATTGCATAGAATGCGCATTAATTTTTGAAATAACAATTTTTGAATTTAAAATAGAAACTTGTATTTGTTACCTTCCTAAGTTTGTAAAATAAAATAAAATTCTTGTGTTTGTCCCTGTAAATTGAAAAAATAAAGTTTCTTTTATTATCACATAGAAGGTGCATCGTCAACAAATGAACAATGGGAATGGAGGCAGAACACATCATGATTAATTGTGTTGCATGTGTTGTTGGCCCATGTGTGAACTAGTTACCCATCTCAACTTTCTTTCTAAAATCATTTTTGTAATTTAATTGAATTTCCAATGATGAAAACTACTCAAAACTATCTTTTTCACCTTAGGTTATTTTTTTTGAAAATAAGCTTTACTTATATCCTATACATTAAGGGCTTTCCAACAATACCAAAAGCACACCCAAATTCCTTTAAAATATTAATTTTGATTTAAATGAATTGAAGTGATTTTTTTTTTCAAAATTTAATAAATTTTCCACCATATGTTGAAACATTATGAAAGCAACTTGATACATCAAAAAACATTAAAGGCTTTCTAGTAATATCAAAAGTGGGTCAAGAGGTGCCATGATTTGAGAGATCTTAATGTGAAAAACAAAACAAACAAACAACCTTCCTTCATAAATCATTATTGGATAATTACATTGTGAAAACAATGCATGCAATGGAAAATGAAGATTAATTTTAATTTGGAAAGATGCAAGAACATTTCCCCATTAATGCGATGCAGCCATGCCCTAGGGGGTAAAAATGTCACAATTTTAAGAATGTTGTGAACTACACAATGAATTTTGCATGTTGCATTTTTATTATAATCCTAGTATAACCAAATACCAATATCAACAAATTTCAAATTTCATAAATGGAGTTCAAGAGGGGGATGAAATTCATTTAAACATTAAAAATTGTTGGGTTTCAAATGATTTAACACAAGTTTGAAGGTTTATATAGAAGTTTGTTCAAAGTGTTTTAAGAAATAAATTTATATGTGTATGGATTAATGTTAGGCAAGTATTTACTAGGGCATAGACTTGCATATATGATAACCTAAATGATGAGAATTGGTTTGAAAAAAAAGATGACTTGTTTAGGTGGGCATCTCACATCACATACGAGTAATGCCCTTATTTAAATGGGCTATTGTTTTCTTGTTTTGTGAAAGCCTGTGAAATGCACTAGTGGGTGGCCCTTGCATACCTATACATGGCATCATGGTATAATGTTTAAAAACTTAAGCTTTGAATGATAGTTATTAACATATATGTATACAAGATTATATATTTTTAGGTTTTCATCTTTTAATAATATTCATGTTACGTCACCTATCCTCCCAATGTAGGAAGGTTTAATAAATTCTAATAATTTTAATTGAACTTCCAAACAAAGTAAAACTAATATACAATGAACCACTAGTTATGAAGGAATGTGAAAGGAGGGGGGGGGGGGGGGGGGGGATAAGTTTTGGGTGGCATGATTAGGAGATTTAAATCTTATTTTCTTTATGCTTCCAAGCATCGAGCAACTCACTAGGCAAGGCCATGGTTTGGATGTGTAACAATGTATTTGACTATGATCATGTGTATGTTTTTCTTGAAAAATGATGTTATTTATGAAGATGTTTCTCAATGCATATGCCCGGTTTTATGTTTAGTAGGCATCTCCCATTTCTACACATGTTATGGATCCTTGTGTGCAAAAATAAAAGAAATATATCTCCATCTTTAAATGGACTAAATTTACTAACAACATAACAAACTTTTAGGCCATTAGGGTTATATATATATAAAATAGTGTTCATCCAATGCATGTGCAAAATTGGTGTATGTAATTTAAGGTGGCTTTTTTTTGAAAAAACAAGAGTTCAAGAATTCATTTTAAAGTTTTGAATTTTTGAATTTTTTTGGTATCATGGGTTCAATGGTAGTAAAGTCCATTTATCAAAAGACATAAAATGCATGTCAATAGAAGCTCACCTACGTATTCCAAATACACCTCCAGGGGAAAATTTGAAATTTGAAGAAAAAACAACTATGTTTGGACTTATGAAAATATGGCTCAATTTTTATTATTTAAAAGTCCTTAATTAAAAATTGACTATGATTTTTAAGGGAAGACTTTCAGATAAAAGTTTGTTATATGATGCTACACCATATGTTGAATCACTATAAATAATTTGAAATGGAATTCAGTATTAACCATTTTATTTTTAAACATTTTAGTTTAATGATTGCTCCATGTTTTTGTAATTCAAAAGTCCATTGTGAAAAGTGGTTATACTTTTATTGAAAAATAGTTACATATATAATTTCATAAATGGGCAACATGACTCAAAAAATGAACCACCTTAGTCTACATTCACCCCACTGATATGAATTATAATAATTGGAGAATTTACAAGTCCATTCAATTTTCATGTGTTATTTTGAAATTAAAATTTAAAAATACATGAAAGCCAACATAATAACAAGAATTGCAACCTTTTTCAAAGAAAAAAACAAAAAAAAACATAACAAACAATACAAGGTATGTTAAAAATGAAAAAACTAGCAAGAAATCACATAACCAAAAAAATAAACATAAAAATGAATATCACCAAAACTATGATTAGATAATGTCTTAAAAAAATGGAACTATTTAAATAATAAATAAAAATTATTATGATTTTGCAAGGATTTGAACCTTGCTATTGGTTCATCTTGTAAAAGATATTCAAATCAAATTATTTGATAATAACCAAAACAAGAAATGGAACACAAAACACAAAAACAATATTTGAAAAAGGAAAATAAAACAAATATGTAACATGTGAAACAAAACAAAAGACATGGCCAAATATTTAATACTTACATCAAAAAGATAAAACACAAAAAGAAGAACATAAAACATAAAACATAAAACACAAAAAAAATAAAAAATAAAAATGAGAACACACAATGAAACATGATAGAAAATAAAACCAAAGATAAAACAAAATATACAATTCACTTTGATGTCAACTAACTTAATCAAACTTACAACAGGAAATTTGAAAAATAATAATGTTAATTTTGAATAATTGAAAAAAACCCATTTTCAACCCAACAAACATCAATTCAAGGTTCAACATCATTAAAAAAGAAAAAAATCATCACCATCGTTTGACATTAGTTCCATGATTCAATGTAAACTTTGATTAAAAAATAACACATGAAGTAGTCCCAAAGAACATGAAGCTTCTAAAATAACACACAAACAAATGTTCTTGCTTGCAATTTTATGACCTATTAAAGAACGTATGTTGTCTCATTGTGTTTTGTTTTGTCATGTTGAAATCTCCCAGATCACAATGACCATTGTTGCATATTTTATTGTTGGGAAGCCCTTGAGGAATGAGGAATAAGGTTGCATTGAGGTGGTTTCACAATGTTAAACCTGTGTGTTAAAAGAGTTTTTGAATGTTGAATAATTTTGTTATTGAAAGTTCAATAAAATAGAAACTTAAAATTGCAAAGAGATTAGGACATATTTTTCATATTGTTGGAAAACCTTCCATGAGTAAGGTTTTATGGAGGCAATTTCATAATTTTAAAAGCTAAGATGTAAGAGATATTGAAGTTTGAGTAATTTTTGACATAAGTGCATAATCACACAATGCTCCCTAGTATCCATGGACAACAATTAGAGAAAATTCTTAAAGCATTTGGAGTTTGCCTTATTGTTGGGCCACACTTGGCCACCACCTTGTCCTAGGCCCCTCATTTGGGGAATGCCCATGCCTAGGGCTTTTACTTGTATACACAAAATAACTTTCCATACCATTAAATGTAGGGTAAAGCAAGAGGTGCATGCTTCACATGAAGTTAAAATCATAGTCGTTTCTTTTTGTAAAAATCCTTCGTCATACTTAAAGGGTACATGTCATATACTTGTCAAGTATCACAAGAAAAAGACAACATGCTTTTCAAAAATGTAATGCCTTGAGGAGGTGTGCATTAGATTTTCGAGAAGCCCATTGGCATATTACGCTTTGTAAGGCTAATTACAACAACATTAAAAACAAAGCTTGGCACAAGTTTTTGTGTGGATTTCAAGATGTAATATGATACAAAGAAGAAAGGATCTACAATTTAACACATGCACTCCCACATTTAGTTTGTTGTTGCACATGGGTGGATTTAAAGTTAAGGGTTTAACATTGAAAAGTTGCATAAATGGTGCAAGGTTTAAGGTTCAAGAGTAGGTAACATTTAGTTTGTTTTTGCATTATGGGTGGATAAGACTTAGTGGTTTAATGTTGAAGACTTGCATAGATGGTTTAAAATTGAAGGTTCAAGAGTAGGTACCATATCAATTTCTTAAGGTATGAACCAAAATGAATGCATACTTTGTTTAGCAACTACTTTGTGAGCATCAACAAAACCAACCATATCAATTTTTAAATTGGTCAAAAATGGGGGAGCTAGTATGCTTTTCACAACGTCCTCAATCCATAGCATATTTTCCATTTCCATAAAATTTGAAGAGGAAAGAAAACAAAGAAAAAAAACAAAGAACGAAGAAATGAGCAACCTTATATTCTAACTTACACTTTGATTCTCCAAACCATCAGCTTTCCTTTAAGCTCTTTTTTTTTGTCCAAACCAGTTGGTTTCCTTCAAAATGATGCCATGTAAACTAAATCACAATTTGATTTGTCTTGATCCGGGACCCTTGTCTAAAGTGACCCTAAGGGTTTAAGGTTGAAGAGTTGCATAGATGGTGAAAAGGTTTAGGGTTTAGTTTGTTTTTGCATATGGGTGGGGATAAGACATATAGGGGTTTAACGTTGAAGAGTTGCATGGATGCTGCAGGGTTTAGGGTTTAAGGTTCAAGAATAGGAGGTACCATATGAGTTTCTTAAGGTATGAAGCAAAATGAATGCAAATCCCAAATGCATAGAAACCAAAAGATTTCTAGCGATGAAGTTGGGCAGTAGTAGTTCATCAAAAGATTTCCATTTTGTTGTAGGTAGCCAAAGAGGAGGAGGAGGAGGAGGAGGTCACCTCTAACATGAAAGCTCACAAAATCTAACAATTTTCCCTTGTGTAAGATTTGTTGGGAGTACTTAGAGTGATTGAATCCAGCAACCTTTTTTTGTTTTGTTTTTGGTTGCATTTTGTAACCTTCATGTGGGTGATGATTCCCCTAATAATGGCTTTGCATAATAATGATGCTCTCTAGTTCTATTTATGCAAAGTTACTATACACAAAAAATAATAGTTTAGAGGGTCAGTAAACCCCACTTCTACAAGCATTTTTGATTTGAAGATCTAACCCAAAAATAGCCGCAGATTCCGCAAGGAAGCAATCTGCAACAACTTCCTTCCCTCTGTACATAGATCAGATCTGAATGAACCCAAAAATGTATATATTTACATTTTTTCCTCCTTTGGGAACTGCATTATGTTGTTGTTGTTGTTGTTGCAGATTTTTTTGTGGATGTTTGATTGAAACCCATTCAAAGATCTCTGAATCTTGAAGCATTTTGTTGATCAGATTTTGTAGATTAGAGTAAATGGGTTGTTTGAGTTTCAGCTCATGTTGACTGTTGCAATGATGAAGGATGCAATCTTGTCATTGTCGTTGTTTTGTGATCTTCTTTGAGGTTTGGCATGATTGACAAAAAGAAAAGAAAAACAAGGGTGTATGTAGTTAGGAGTTATGGAGGTAACAAGAAAGCTTTCGTTGAAAGCAGCTCAGCAAGTGCCCTGGAGTTCTGCTACCTCTTTGCTTCATGAGAAAGATGGAGTCAGGAGAGCATGGCCTATGCTCCCTTGTTTGGCTGCAGTTTTGCTTATCGGGTTGCTTGGGTTGTATGTGTGGCCATCTGGAAGGAGCTTGCTCGGGGAAGACCGTCTCAAGGCATGGGACCCACAAGTCAAGGTAAAAGAGAATCTCAAACCTTTTCGAACTCTGAATTTTTCAAAATGGGATTTAGGGTTGAATGCTCAACCTAATTTGCATCCAGAGTTCATGAAAATCCAGAGTTTAATAGTTGAATCTGTAGGTGCGTAAACCCCATGTTGAAGGAGCTTGATTGATGCTAAGAAAAATAATGAAAGGTTCAATTTGACTAAGGAATTGTAATATTTGATGGAAACTGCACTTTTTTGCAACATTTCAGTTCTCTACAATTCCATTGTATGGAAGTATCTTCAAAGATATGCACCTGTACCACCTGCAAGTGAGGTTTGGAGAGATCTAGATTCTCTCACTAATCAAAGTGCAGATTAAGATTAAGATTTCAGTAATGATAATCACGTTGCTACAGTTCCTACAGCACATAGTTATTTGGATCTGCTCATGAACTACTGGATGGACTAGGATGACATTTTTCATGGTTTAGGGTTTCGAGTTCTTTCTGTCAGAAATTATGTTTGGCCTGTTTTTGTGTTTTTGTCTTTTTGACAAAAGTATTATTCTACAGGCTGTGGGTTCAGCTGCTGTTGCCTACCCCAAACCTAAAGCAACATCACAGAAACAAGTCCACATTTTTGTGTGCACTGACGAATATGATCTCCGACCTCTTGCGGTTCTTATCAACTCTACCATTTCCAATGCAATGTGAGTTTTGGAATCATCTTTCTTCTGTGTTGCACTGTTTTGAAGTATTGTTCTGATTTTCTGGACAACATACTCTTCACTGTAATCTTCTCTGTAGATTATTTGTATTGCAGCAAATCCCTAATATACTAAGTATGGTTTTGCAGGCATCCAAATAGACTTCACTTCCACGTGGTAGTGCCAGCTGATCGGTTATTCACAAGGGAATATCTCAAATCCCTTTTTCCAAACACGCACATTGAGATGGCCAGGTATAGTGTTTTTGTTTTGTGTTTCCTGTCAGTTTCGGTGGTTTCTATTGGTGCAAGGGAAGAGAGATCTTGTTGTCAGTTAAACCTGTTTCACTTGATGTGTGATGATGATGATCTACTGAAACCTGCCAATCTAAAGAAATGTGTTGATGAAGTTGCTTAGTCTTTTCACAGATATCACCACAAGCAGTTTCAAGACTGCCCCTGTTTTGTACATACCAAGCAAGAACCATTTATGGGTTTTCCCGATCTCTCTCTCAGAAGACCACTCCTGACAGTTTGGGGATTTGATGTTGGGCTTGTGATGTGAAACAGCATCAGTAAATTTGTTGACATCCATGAGGTGAACAAGCATATCACATTCCGCAATGATAGTGGAGCTCGCAAGGAGCTCATTAGTCCTTACAACTTCCTGCCCTTCTATCTGCCAGAGGTCTACAAAGATATAGACAGGTTCATTTACCTTGATTCAGATATTGTAGTGAAGGTATGATATGTGAAGAACACTGACAGCATTTGCCATTTTCTCTCACTCTTTTTGCTTTGTAGAACAGTGGCAATGAATGTGTGGTCTGTTGTTGATGATGTGTAATGATTTTCAGGGTTCAAGGTTTGGGGTTTTAGAATTCAGGATGTATGACAGTCCTTGGGGTTCTGTTTCAGGGTAATATTGAGGAGCTCTACAATACAGATCTTGAAGGCAATGCTGCAGCTGCAGTTGAAGATTGCTCTCAGAGATTTGCAATCTACTTTGACTTTGCCCAATTAGCTGAAATTCAGGCAAGAGAGGGACCTGATCGACCAGCTTGGTTGCCACCTGAGCATTTTGATCCTGAAGCATGTGTGTTCAATCGAGGGGTGCTTGTTGTCAACTCCAAGAGATGGATGGAAGAGAACATTACAAGGGCAATCATTTGGTGGATGGATGAGTTTCAGAAATCGAAGCGAAATTTGTACAAGTACAGATGGCTTCTCTTTTCCCTGTTGCTACAATGGAGCTTGTTGGATGTGTGTTGCAGTCTTCATTCTGAAATGAGTTTCTTCTCTTCCTATGGCTGATATTTTTTTGGGGGTGTTTGGGTTGATTTTCCAGAGCAGGTTTATCACAGCCACCATTCTTATTGGCACTTTACGGGAAGCACAAAGTTCTCGATGGCATGTGGAATGTGCGAGGCCTTGGGCGTCCAAATTTGAGTGAGCTGGAGAGAGAATACTTCTTCAACATGTTCTCAATGAATTACACTAGGAAACCATTCGTTTCTCCATTTGCTGATACAGCTCACATCCTACATTTCAATGGCGCATACAAGCCCTGGAAGGGAAAACGCAAGCGGGAAAGCACAGATGATATCATTTCACTTTGTGGACGAAAGGAGCGAGGACTGGAATGTGCAGAACTTTGGTGGGAATATCTGTCTCCAGCTGCCAATGATTTCTTAAAGCCATTTGCAAAGAAGGATTACTCAGTAGAAGAATAGGGAAAGAAGGCACAGCATGTGACCAACCATCTCTGCATTCAAGTAGACTTTGTATACCAACAAGGAAAACTGCCACCGTCATCCAAGGGAGAAAACTGATGGGTGATGTGGTCTATTCTTTGGATCATCTTCGATAGATGCTCCCCATGATGATTAGTTGATTTTACACTGTGACTGTGATGATGGGGTTTGGAGTCAAATGTCTTTGCTGCTGATACCCCATCAATGTGAATTGTGCAGATGTGTGCAATTTTTTCAGGTTGCTGTAAGCTGCAAAACGGGCATTAAAGAGTTAACAAAATTTGTTGTCTTTGCCAAAACTGTGTTCAGCTGATAGTCAGACACACACAATTGGTCTGAGAGTGATTGAGTTTGATGCTGTAATGGTTAACTATCTGGTTCGGTTCACTGTCTGGTTTGCACTTAACACTGCTGCTGGTGAAGGAACTCCATGTTCATGAATTTGTCATACTATTGGACCCTGCATTCATACAACAGGAGTGAAGAAGCAGCCAAACCCGAAGGCCACAAGTGCATGATCCAATGATGCACTGTAAGCTTCAACAAATAGACAGAAACAAAACTTGTTGCAAAGTTCATAATCCTTTTCTTGTACATTTTGTTTCTTTGATTTCTGCACACTCAACAGTACTCATCAAGTACCAGCAAAACCACAAGTACTGTGAAACTTTGAGAGTTTACACGAGAGAAAGAGAGAGAGAGGGAAGTGGGGAGAGAGCTTGAAGTTACTTCCGAACAATCCACTGTTCAGAGACTTCTCTTGATCAATCATCACTGTTTGGGTCCTTAAGCATCTGCTGTTCAGAGACTTCTCTTGGTCAATCTTCAAGGTTTGGGTCCTTCATCTCCCACTGCAAAGAGCCACCAAGAATCTGGGAATTCTCTTATACCAAGTTTATGATCAGGAAACCAAAGTACATGATCAGGTTGCACAAGATTCCTCCCTCCCTCTCTCCACCTCCAAGCTCTTGTCTGAGTAGATTTGAGGTTGCTTGGAAAAAAAAATTCCTGCATGGAATCTGAGGTTCTGGAAAGACAAAGATACAAGCAAACAGACAGACATGTTGCAAGGATATAAGCACTATTCCTGCAAAGGTCGGTGTGTATATGTGTGCATGCATGTGTGTCTCTGTCTGTCCATTTTCACAGAGAACAGCGGCGCTGAAGATGAACAATTTCTTCGATCTGGGTACACTCAAACCTCCAGCACACAGGAGGATCTACTTGGGGGGAATCGGAAGCGGAAACAGAAAGGAGATTCATGAGAGACCGATGAAGAAGGTATCCGAAAGATCGTAAACAAAACCGGCCATCCTTGACCAAACCCTAACGGAAAGCTTGTGGGCACGGTTCGCGAGCAGGATTTGGTCGATTCCCGAGTTCAGAGACTTCTTCGGAGGCTGCGAGAAGCCCATTTGCTCCGACTTGGACGGCGTCTTCTGTGTCTCCCTTTTGCGTTGTCGTTCTTCCGCAAACAGTATATAGCATGTCTTTCGGCCTAGTCTAAGTGTTTCTCGTTGTTGTTGTTGCAAGATTGCTCATGTGGATGAGAGATTAGTGTGCTGAAGGACACTCCAAATAAGAGGAGATTGTGGGATTCTGTGTTCGTTGGAAATGGGCGTTCTGTGCCCTCCTCCCTCACAAGCAGCAGCAGTAGCGGTGGCTTTCCTTTCTCTCAAGCTTGCAAGCACAGGATGTTCAGACGTCTCTTCTGCTGCGAATTCATTTCATAGCTCTTGTTTCCGTCCGCGTCGCAGTCCTTCTTGCGATGGAGGAAGTGCAAGATGGCGGAGGAGTTCTTCCTGCGGGAACAAGGGTTTAGGGCTAGGGTTTAGCGAGTTCTGCAGTCAAACGCGAGAAGCAAAGAGCTCGAGGATGATGAGAAAGGATGATGACGTTACAAAGATACTTGCAGCAGCAGGAGGAGGAGGAGCGGCGCGGCAAGCGACGTATGTTGCGGAGACTCATGAATCTGATGAGCTTGGAACCACAAGCAACAAGGATTTGTGTAGCACGACTCGAGGGTTGTGCGACACAGTGATCGGTGTATTGGGCGGTGGACAATTGGGAAGAATGCTGTGTGAAGCAGCTTCGCCAATGGGGATCAGGGTTTCGATTCTTGATCCCTCACAAGATTGCCCTGCTGCAAGAATTGCATACCACCATGTGTTAGGGAGTTTCCAAGACATGGTTGCAGTGCAGCAATTTGCACAAGGATGTGGAGCTTTGACTGTGGAAATTGAGCACGTGGATGTGGAGACTCTTGAAGCTCTTGCCAGAAAAGGATTTGATGTTGAGCCTACTCCATTTACGATTCGTGTCATTCAAGACAAGTATCTTCAGAAGATGCATTTCAAGCAGCATGGAGTTGCATTGCCTGATTTCATGAAGGTTGATAGCTTGGAATCTGCAGAGGAAGCAGGTAGGGTTTTGGGTTACCCCTTCATGCTTAAGAGTAGGAGGTTGGCATATGATGGCAGAGGAAATTCGGCTGTGAAATCCAAGGACGAACTTCTGAAGGCTGTTGCATCCCTGGGAGGATTTGAAAGGGGTTTATATGTGGAGAAATGGGCTCCCTTTGTAAAGGAGCTTGCTGTAATGGTGGCCAGAGGACGAGATGGTTGCATCAAATCGTTTCCTGTTGTGGAGACAACGCACAAAGATAACATATGTCATACAGTGGAAGCTCCAGCACAAATTCCAACTGTAATTGCCAGCATTGCAATGGAGGTTGCTGAGCGGGCAGTGGGTTCATTGACAGGTGCAGGTGTCTTTGGAGTTGAGCTTTTTCTTCTCAAAGATGGTGAGGTTTTGTTGAATGAAGTGGCTCCTCGGCCACATAATTCTGGACATTACACTATTGAAGCTTGCTATGTATCTCAATACGAGCAGCATTTGCGAGCAGTCCTTGGACTTCCACTTGGAGACCCATCTATGAAGGTCCCAGCGTCATTGATGTTCAATCTGCTTGGAGAAGCTGAGGGTGATGAAGGGTTTACCTTGGCACATCACACAATGAGAAGGGCTATGGCGGTTTCTGGTGCAAGTGTTCACTGGTATGAAAAACCTGAAATTCGTAAGCAGCGCAAAATGGGGCATATCACTGTTGTTGGTGAGACAATAGACATCTGTCGAGCCCGAATAAACTGGATCATCAATCGTGAAGGTAGCAATAGCATGCCAATCTAACACGGCAAAGCTTCAACTCCTTTCACAGTAGTGGATTCTTATGTGCGCTTTTGACCTGAAGGGTGTTAAATCCGAATCTATTTGATGGATTCTTTTGGCAGAACCTTCATTTGGTGGCTCCATTCTCACCAATGGGTTTTCTGTTGATTTTTAGCACTGAAGTCAGTGAAATTGTGGTGGGTTTTTTTGGTTCCAAAGACTTACCCAATACATCAGGTGATATCAAGATGGCACAATTGCTACAAATTGTTGACCAGTTTCTTAGTTCCAAACATTTTTTTGGTTGGTGAGTAGATTCATAGTAAGGATATCTGTACATCATACCATGATCATCTATTAATGCTGGCTCATTCTTCTGTTTTTTTATTATCACATTTGTCCTTGGGATATTTGCAGGGATTGGAATCTGTGTCCAGTGCAGACTTATGAATACACGCAAAATTATCTGATATTGATAAGATGGTGTTTGAGGACATCCTTTTGCTGCAGAGGACTTTAGAAGAACAAATTCTGTGTTCTCTCTGTGCCTCTCTCCTTTTGCAACTGTCTCTTGCTCCATTCACTAATTAGCAAATTGATGAGACAAAATTGATGAGACAATTTGAGTATTCCATTGTGCTGATTCCTGACTGAATAAGTTCCTTCTCCTTTGCTGAATGATCTGTACATGTGGGATTGATGCTTGTGACAATTGGAGAGAATGGCCAAGAACCACTTTTTTGTTTACACTTTCAAAAATAAATATTAACATTGAGACCAATTCCAATTTATAATGCATAATTAGATTCAAAATTTGTAAAAAAAAAAATAAATTGCCAACTTTAAGGGTTCTAGGGGGCATGGGGATGGTATTAGGTGAGGGAATTTTGTTTTTTCTCACCCAATACTACTCAATTTTCTAATATGTACATATTTCAACTACCCTATATTTAATTAATAATTTTTTTTGCCTACAATTTCAATAATTCACATGCATTTAATCTTTTAATTTTAATAAATTTGGAGTTGGAAAGGAAAGTAAGATTATTTTTTCAAAGGTGGAACATTTGCATAGTGAATTGAGATGTGCACTAATAGCTACCTTAATGCATTTAAGTAATCTATGTCACTTTAGGAAGGGTCAACTTTTTTTTTTGGCTAATGTAGTTTCCATTACAATTTAATCATATTAAATTCTTGTTGTTTAATCCCAAATTTTCATATGTTTAAATTTTAATGGAATTACATTAGCCATGAAATAAATTGACCCTACCTATAATGAAATGGATTACTGAAGGCACTAAGGTAGTTACTATTGCACATTTAAATCCATTATGTAAATGATTCACCTTTGAAAACGATTCACCTTCGAAAGCGTGATCTTGATTTCCTTTCCAATTTATAAATAATTATATGTGGTACAACTTGTAATTTGAAATATTAATATTAACCAAGTTCAATCTTCAACTATTTTTTGAAACACAAATGTAAAACAAGAAACCTAACTTGACAAGAATTCATATGATCATGTAATATAACATGCTTAACCCTTCGCATGATCATGGTGAAATATAAAAATAATTATTTTTAATTCGATAAATTTTAGATGATGTTTTGAACTTTGCACATAATGTTGATGTTGTTGATGATTCCTTGTGACCTAACACCATTGTCTCACATACCTTACAAAATAGTTCATAAATATATATGAACTTGATATTTGATTGTTTAATAAAAAAAATTGTAGACCATATTTAATTTATGAATGAAAAATCAAAACAAATGAAAGATCTTAAACATGAATAATTATCATCCTAAGACAAGGTTGAACAAACTTGTTTTACAAAAAAAAATTGGTAATTAGATAAGGCTTTCAATGATAATAAACAAAGAATTGAATAAATAAATGAAAAGAAAAAGAATTCATGAGTTAAGAGTTCTTAATTAATTGAATATGCTAATAACTAATACTGAAAATGTTTAATATGTATGTTATATTTTAATTTTTTTTCCTAAGATTGTGTATTAACGTATAATTATACTTATATACATATATATATTTCAAAATACACATAACCTTATTATATAACTAATTAAATTATAATTTCTTCCCAACATCCACCATGAGGGATTGTGTATTTTTATCACATATTTAAAAAACTCAATGAAGAGTGTCCTCTTTAATAAGAGAAAATTATTTTGTTTTGTAATGTTTATAATTATATGAAAGAAATTAGTGTTCAAAGAGCTTGAAGCTAATATATGTTCAAATAGCATAATGTGTGTAATATTGTTGACTCCTACACATGTTAAGGGTTTAAGAATGAACATTTTTCTAACCTTCAACATGTAAAATATGATAGGAATTTATAGTAGTAAATTTATTCCCATTCAAACAATGTTAAATACCAAGATGGCATGAAATATCTTTTTGAGGTTCCTTTTACAATTAACACAAATCAGTTGGAAAATCAAAATGTAAATTTGCATTCAAAGTTACAACTTTAATACAATTTTGTTGCAAATTTGCATCCATATGTATAAATATTAACACTTAATGAATTAAAAGTTAGTCAGGTTTTTAACCAACACACAATTTAACAATTTTTTTGGGTTGTTTTTATGAATATAATTTTTTTTCATGAATATATATCATGGTGTGTTGAAAGCAAAAAATACAATTAAAAAAGAAAAGAATCACTCACATGAATTATAAGAAAGACAACAACCCATATAAAGGACCTAATGACATGACAAATCTCCTTTCAACCATGAGATTAGTGAAATGTTAAAATATAATTTTTTTTCATGAATATATATCATGGTGTGTTGAAAGCAAAAAATACAATTAAAAAAGAAAAGAATCACTCACATGAATTATAAGAAAGACAACAACCCATATAAAGGACCTAATGACATGACAAATCTCCTTTCAACCATGAGATTAGTGAAATGTTAAAAAAATAATAATGTAAATTGCTTATCATGGAACAATAGTTATTATATTTGTGAAAACTTGAATTCTTCACCTCCTTTTTTGATTTCCCTTTGCACCCTAATGTTTTTGAAATAATACTAAATTCATTTGAAAATGCAACAAATTATTGTAATACTTGAACAAATTTGGCACCTTAGCATTAAGTAATTAATTAATTAATTTTTAAAAATGCATTTCAACACACTAAAATATTAGTTATCAATGTTTTTGGCATTACAAAATTATTTATACTTCAAACATGAATGAACGAAAGAAATATTTTTCATTCATTAATGATGCACACCATTCATTTGTTACATTTTTTGATTCTTGTTTGCAGGTGTTTTTACACGAATTCTTGATTCTTATTTGCCAATGAAGTTCAATATGCCATTGAAATTGGATCGCTTTCAATATTATATGAAATAATAATAATAAATCTAAACTTCTCTTAAGCTAGTGATTAAATGAGGATATTTTGATTTTGAGAATTGTTATTTTTAATTTATATAAATAATATAAAAATGTAAAATGTAAAATGAAAATGAAAATGAAAATGAAAATTATAATTTAATTTATTGTTCACAAAATGGGTGATTGTTCATTTCTTTAGTTTATATCATATGACATGCCTAATTTGAAAGTGAATGAGACTTGGATCAACTTGCCATTACCAAATTCTTAAAATTTGAAATTTCATATAATAAAATAAGTTTTTTTGACAATTAAAAAAAATTTCAATTAGTGTCAAATCCATTAAGGTCCTCTAAGGTAATTAATTTTGAATTTTCCCCATACCACCCCAATATTTTTGAAAGAGTGCTAAATCCATTTAAAAAAAATGAATGAAGGAAAGAACAAAATGAATGAATAAATCAATTAAATTATGTATTTTACATTTTACATTTAGTTTCTTCATTTTCAACTGTGAAATTTATTTCCCCCTGCAAAAAAATAAAATGGAAAAGGGCAGAAGAAAAAAAATTAATTTAATTTTTTTTCATAAACAAGTCATTCATTTATTTGACTATTAATTCTCTGTATGTAAATAATTAACTTAATTTTAAGTTTCCAAAAACTCCTTAACTCTAAAACTAAATAAATATATGACCCCCCCCCCCCCCCCCCCAAATTGCCGCGCACCGGAACTAATGTCCCCTATTGCTGTGCGCCCCCTACTGGAGCCCCACTTGCGTGCCATAGGTACTTCATTGTTACGCGCGCAGTGCGCTGCGTGGTACTGCGCACCATTTGCGCGCACAGTTCCATTTTGGCGCAGGTCTACTGTGCTCCGACGCCATAGCCGACCAGCCCGCAAACTGGCGGGCGCGCGCGGAAGAGCGTCTCTAGTCTTCCTCTCTCGCGCAAACGCCAGAAAACTATGGGAGTCCGAGGAGGGAAACAAGGCAAGAGATCCCGTGGAGCAGCTGGTGGTGGTGGTGGTGGATGAGCAACGAGGATGTGGCAATCATCGGAACTGGGAGCAGGAGGAGGAGGAGGAGGAGGAGGAGGAGGAAGAGGAGAACAAGAACAATAAGATTTCGTGTTCTGAGAGGTGCAAGCACTTTTTGTCGACGCGCTTTCTTCTTTTGTTTGGCAAGGTACTTTTCGATTTCCATTCTTTCACGTCTCTTTTCTTCATGTACATTTTGCGATTTTGTGCCAGCTCGGATCTCTCGTTTATCTGCGAGTGTAAATCCACTTCGCCTTGTTGCGTTATGCTGCTCTTTGGAGTCGTGGAATTCGCGTGACGAGGAAGAAGAGCAAGGGAAGAAGAAGGTCGTTTGGACAGAGTTCTTTTCTTTTTCTAGTGGCTGCTATGTGAGTGCGGGGGGTTAAAAGGGAGAGCCGGACATTGTTGTGTTTCTTTGGAAGTTGTTGGCACTGACGAGTAACTGGAAGAAGCGAGTCATTGTTGTACAAGCTGTTTGTGTGTTGTGTCTCTCTATGGAGCTTGAGTCTCTTGTGGACTGGAAATCTCAGACGTGTCTGTATCCAAAAGAAACTCGGAGGAGCATTCTCTGTTGTGTATCTAACTACAAACACTAGTCAGATCTTTGATGAACTTCATGATCTTTGTTCAAGCTCACAAAGAGATGGGAGAGAGGATATATCACAAAGAGGAAACTGTATTGCTTAGTGTCTTTGCTGAAGTGGAACTTAATAGGATTAAGATGTAAGTTTGTAAAGGAGGCTCTAAAAACTTTGCATCAGAAAGAGATGAGGAAGAGCTATGATGTACTAGTGATAAATCTGCAACACAGAATGCGGCCCTCTACCCTACCTGATTGCAGCAGCTGAGGCCATGTTCTGTCTCAAGTATTATTCCCAAGCAAAACATTGTGAGTTCAGATCCATTGTAGGTGCTATCTCCATTCTTGTGCCCTTACTGTTTGTGCAGGGACATATTGGCAGCTTCTACACTCCTGAAATGTTTTTGCTTGTTTTAGGTTTAATTCTCTTTATCTCTTTGTACCCTTCTGCTGCCGATGATGTCACTCATTGCAACCTCCATATGTGGGATGATAAAATAGGGGTTGAAGGGAGCCAACCCATGCATCTTGCTCCTGTGGAACTCAGATGTGCCTTGAATCCACATTCAGAGCACTGAGATAGGCATTCCTCTCTCCTTTGTATTCTTAGATTGATTGGGTATATGGGTATAACTCTCTGTTGTCCAGTTGTGATACGTGTTCTGATAGTAGTTGAGAGGTTGCTGGCTTGGTGGCAGATGGCACGAACTGGTTGGTGTGGAAAAGGATTTTTTTGCTTAGGCTCTACATCACGGAAAAATAAAAAGCGGATTGTGCCTGCCACAAGGATACATGATGGTGCTGCACAGTCAACTCATGCATGGGGGCCTAATGGTTCTCCCACATCAGATGCACAGAACCAGTTTCTTTTCCCTTCTCTACTTGCTCCACCCTCTTCCCCTGCATCATACCAAAATTCTATGGTTCCATCTTCTGTTCAATCCCCTTTGAATCCTCCACCATGTTTGAACCCACAAGGTTCTTCGAGAATCCCATTGGAGACCAATTCTAATATGTTTGCTGTTGGTCCCTATGCTCATGAAACTGCATTAGTCTCCCCTCCTTTTCTTTCCACCTTCACAACTGCTCCATCAACAGCTCCATTCACACCTCCACCTGAGCTTGCTGCTCACTTGACAACACCATCATCCCCAGATGTCCCTTTTGCAAAACTACTTGCATCTTCTCTTCGTGATCAGCACGAACTGGCTCGGCAACCTGAGGAACCATATTCAACCTCTTCATTTCCATCTCCTGATTACTATCGTACTCAACAGGACAACCTTCAAGCAGCTTATCAGTTCTACCCAGGGAGCCCACTTGCACACTTGATTTCTCCAGCTGGGGGTACAGGGGCCTCAACACCTTTTGCTGCTGGAGGAACAACAGGGACCTCAACACCATGTCCAGAGGCTGAAAATCCAACACCACTTAAGGTGCTTCCAGCAGTTATAAGCACGTTACCAAACCTTGAGCATCACTTGGCTGAAAGCCTCCAGCAGTGTGGTCTTCTTGAGTCCCACATGAGGGTTGATGATCACAGGACTGGTAAGGGGCAGGAAAATGAGGAAAGCAGTGAGGAAAAGTTGGACTCTTATGGTAACAAAAGATACACTGGAAGCTCATATGTTCTTCTCAATGACAGCTTGGATGCAGGTGAGGACCACCCACAGAGCACAGCAAATGGATTCTCCAAGTACTTAATGTTCAGAGGCAGAGCCACCGGTTCCAATTTAGAAGAAGATATGCCAGATGAAGACTTGCTTGAACTTCCATTACTTAAGGGTGCTGAAGTTGTGTATCAGGAAAATCATGATATGAGGACCTTGAACCAATTCAGCTGTGATGATTCTGAGGTTTCCAAAAAGTGGAGTCGTAGTGAGGAAAACCTGCTGGACTATGCTTTAAGCTTGCTGGATGGGAATGATGCAGACATGGGTCAGGGGGCAAATGGGTGGGGGCCTGTTGATACCTCCCTCTCAAGGGAATCAGAATTGTCTATCCAGTCTTCAAATGGTTCTGACAATCAGCCAGAAGATGATGCCCTCACAAGTTTGAATGTTAATCCATTGGTTTCTGGAGGTGGCGAGCCAGAAGCTAGAACTTATGAACACCAAAAGGGCTCAATAGTGGAGGAAAACATTGGGTCTCAGGTGGCTGCAGATCTTCAAGCTGTCAATCCAGGTAACTATGTCAAATTACTTTTCTTAATCCAGTGAGGAAGCTAAGGTATTTCACACCATGAAGAATTATAACCAGCAAAGTCCTACATCGAAACTCTGTTCCCATACAATTTCTGGGTCTCCTAGCCATGAGAGTTACTTCATGCTCTTTCTTGTGTGTTGAGCAACAAACACTCCAACTTGTACCCATCCAATCCTAATAAATGATGTTATAGTTGTGGCTTACAATCTGTGAATATCCAACTTGGATGTTGAAAATCTGTGAAAGCTTCATACTGAAACCGAAGTTCTGAACCTTGTGAATCAAGCTCAAATTCCCTTGTGATAAAGAAATTGATTTGTGTCAGGTATGGCACAGGAGAGATTTTGAATTAAGAGTTCATGCCAGTTGGTTGTATGTTCTGATGATTCCTTCTTCTAAAATTCTGATGTTTCCCAGGGTGCTGTTCACGCTGTAATGAGCTTGCATCACAATGTGAACAATTGTCAGTAGCATTGCGGCGAGCTCAGGAGAAGCATGCTGAGAGAGATAGGGAAGCAGATGATCGTGATCAACAAATTAAACAGCTCATCCAATTGTTGCGATCCAAGGTATGTGCTCAGAGTGAATTTGTGAAGGGTTGGTATCTGCATGAAGAGCATTAGTTTGCTGTGAGGTTCTGTGTGTTCCACAGGAACTATGTTCAGATTTCCCACTGGTCAAGTAGCACATATAGAGAACCGTGTAAACAAACAGGTCCTCTTGGGTTGAAGTATTGATGTATTTAGATTTTCATCTGAATTTAGAGCATCTTTTCAACTCAGTAAGAAGCATTCTCTTGGTGTATAGTAAAATAAAGCTTGATGGAGGTCCTGCTTTCTTATTGTTTCTCTATGTTGTTTGCTTGTGTCTCTTGCAGGGTCAACAGGGCTTTGACTTTGACAATTATCTGGCGAAGGGGTAGATTTAGTCCAAGAAACCATACTATTCCAAGAGAACGACGGAAGCAGTGTCATGATCAGCAAGGTGCAGAAAATCACTGTATTCATAATTCTTTCATAAATTCAGTGCTGGTCATTTCATAAGGTTGAGGCTAATTGCTGCCATACAACGTGAAGGTCTTAAAAGGGAGATCCAGTTAGGCTGACTCATGGGATGATTCAATTTTACTCAATGCTGTGCGAGCATGCTCTTCATCTTCTGTCCATGTCTCCTGCACATGCGAGTTCCTTCGGAAATGAGTGCAATGGATAAGTGCAGTCTCACAGGAACATGCAGTGGAAGATGTTCTACATGAGAGCTGATGAAGCTGTGATGTCAATTTCATAGATCAAATGGTCCCCGACTTTTTTCTGTCAGAGTGCTCCGTTGGATTCTCTATGGTCATGTCATAAATTACCCCATAAAAGGCTACTGTAGGATGAGGTCATCTGATTGGAAGTTTGAATCTGATTCTCATAATGTATGATTTGATTCTACTTATGTATTGTGATGATGACTGGAATAGGTTCCAATGGATATGAAGCTATAGAAGCTTGCCAAAAGTGGCTTTGATATTTAGATCATGCCTAGTATTTCAGGAAGTGGGGTGTAGGAGAGTAGTATGGATTCAAACAGCAAGGGATTGGCAGGGAGTCTCCAAAGTGAGAATTGGAAACAACACTGAAAATGGTAAGAGGTCTTGCAGACAGTTGAACCTTGTACTGTGAGTTTCTGAACTCTTCTGGAGTGTTGGATTTAGTTTCTATTATCGACCTGCAATATGCAAACAAGCATTGGTAGAATGTGGTTTGTTCAGGTGATATGTGAGTAGTGACATCCTCAATATGCAGTTTAACTGTGGTTGAAATTTAGTGAATGGTCCTGAGGCTTCTTTACAGTCCCAGTATAGATGACATTGTTTGATGATTAGAGTTTGATTAGCACATCATCTAGTGGCTTGGGGACTTTGCATGTCTTAGAAGATGCAGAGTATGTTGCAGGTGAATTGAGGTGAGGTGAGGTGTGAAGGACTTTGTGTGATGCACTGATTCAATAGTTTAAGAGCCTAACTCTAATCAATGCATTTTGGTGTAGACTGTGTATACAGGTGATGAGTTCTGGACTTCAAAATTGTTGGTTATGGTGAGTATCCAACCTGTGGTATCCAATCTTACAAAGTGTTCGTTGATCTCACTGTTTACTACCAGACGTTTACCAAAATAACTAGTAATTTGCTAAAGTGCAAATCTAAGTTATTTCAAGTGCTCAATGCATTTGTTAGCTTATGAGCACATGAAAGAGGACAGCATGGTTGTTGTGCGGATTTCTCTGCAATTCCATAGATATTATTCATGGCAAATGCTGGAGCATGGTTGTTGTGGAGATTTCTCTGCAATTCCATTGATATTATGCCAAATGCTGGAGCATGGATGATGTTGGGAGTGTGTCCAAAAGTTGCACATGTGCCAAGTGGGCTCACAGAAGTCATCATTCTAGGACATGAAGCTGTATGGGACAACAGAGAAAGGAGTTAGATCTATTTGGGCGAAAGATGTGCAAATAGGTCCTCCTGGTTTATAGGGGTCCCGAATGCATGTGCAAAATGTAGTCAGCTGTTTAGAGAACAAAGGTTTGCTCAGCAACGACAGATGCTTGGAAAGTGTACAACAACAATGCAATATTTAACCACTTTGTCAAGGTCTTCTGGAAAGTGCTAGCCCTTTACGCATGCCAAGAAATCATTGAAATTACGGCTTTTCTCTCTGTACCTTCGTCCCTCTCTTGCGTGGTGGTCTCTTTCATGTGTTGTGTTGTTGCAGTGTTGCAAGTACAATTTTTCTACATCAAGTCCTCTCTTCTCAAAATTCTCTCTTTTGTAGTCATTTAGAGCAGCTGCAGCGGGGGTCTCCGGATATGGCCCAGCAAAATAAAAATGAATGAAGAAAAGTCAAAACATGCTGTGTTGGTTCAGGAAAATGATTTTGGCCCAACATTTTTTCACAGGATGCCGAGGTGAGTAAAATGCTCCCAAAAGCTGAATAATGAATATGATGCAATTGCTGTGAAGAGTGTAATAAGTACGATTTAAATTGTTGCTCCCTGTTTTTTGATTGGACAACCATAATGATTGGTCCAGGTGGTTTGCTATTACTAGTCTCCCATCTATTTGCAGTCCCACTTTAGTTTTATGGGTTGGGGTTGGAAGCTCACCGATGCTCATTGTCGCAGCCACATTGATCACAAAACAAGCTAGGGTAGAACCGCCCATCACTGAACAATTTCCAATACTTTCGTCGTCCCTTAAACCAAGTTCAGTGATTTTTGTGTCATTGGACGTGCAAACTGAAGACTGATAACGTTCTTTGTGCAGCCTTAGAAGTAAAGGAGGAATGCAGAAAACGCAGGAAGAGTTTGCTCTTGTTTTTTTAATAATAAAAATAGCTGTAGATCCCTCTCTAGTTCCAACCCCATATCTTCCTCATTTTTAATCTATTTTGAGTGATTTAAAACCTGATGGGTGCCTCAATTAGGGTTTTTACAAAACGTCCTTCTATTCCAGAGGCAAAGCTGGAACGATGAAAGATTTTAAGCTCGAACTCCTCATTTGTTTTAAATCACCCATCATCGAGCACTGAATCACTTACATGAAAAACCCCATGTCTTCCCCATCCCTTTAAGAAATTGAGCAATTTTTGAGGTGTTGGAAGCGCTAGGTGGAGGGCTTCAAAAATTCTTCCAGCTTCAAAAGCAGAGGAACAATTTGTGAGGACTCGACCTCCTTTGACTTCTTACATGCTCGATCGCCAGCCTATCTAGCCTAGTAAGAAAATTTCGATTTCTTTTGCAGAAAACGACACGCTGACCCTTACTAGAGCGAAGAGATTGCTAGGCCGGGCGCTGACTCTTACGAGGAGCGAAGAGATTTTCGAGGCCGTGTGGATTGGTCGAGAGAAGCGGAAATCATCGCCGCGGACAGAATATTGTCCACGTAGACTCCCAAGTCGTGGAATCATTTCCACGTAGGCTTCCAAGGAATGGGTTATATCTCCGTCGTAGGTTCCCAAGGAACGGAATATTTCCACGTAGGCTCCTCTGCTAGTAAATTATTTCCACGTAGGCTCCCCATGAAATGGAATATTGCCATGCGGGCTCACTAAATCTGAAAGTGAGGAATATTTTCCACGTAAGCACATCAGACCAATGAAATCAGTCCGTGCATATGGATGAAATGTTCCCCTGGCACCTCATCAGATATTACAATCTGTCCACATACTTGGATGAAGTATTCCACATCGGCTACCCACGTGGCAATAATGTTGTCTACCTGGGTGCTCATCTGCAATGATGTTGTCCACGTGGAATATCCCGGGAATATTTCATTGGTAACTTACTGTCCCATGTCAGCTAACCGGGAATTCGTTTGAGTGTAATATCATTTGATAGATGGAATTCATCCATATAGCCTGGATGAAGCATATATATGCCGCCTAATATGGATGAAAATATATCCACCTAGACTTCTGGGAGAATGGAATAATGGTCCACATGGACTCTCTAAGATCCAATAGAAGACGTCCACATCGACTCCATGGCGGGGACGGAGTACTGCCGCGTAGGCATTGGGACGGGTCTGTCCACGTAAGCTCACATGGATGGAAATTGTGTCTATTTAGGCTTGTAGTGGATGCACTATGTAATGAGAAACCTTTTTTCATCCAAGTGCGACGAGCACACTCTTTGTAAATGTTTTCTTGCCCCTTGCGAGCGCAGTTTGTTTTCGCTTCGGTTTTTGTCTCTGAATTCGAGGAATTTGGTGAGTGATGATTACGGGTTTTCGTAATGCGATTTTTCTTGGAAGAGTTTTGATTGTTTGCTTTGTTTTTGCGTTGGTTGGTTACTAGTTTTTACTAAGCTGTGGCTGTTTCGTTGTTTGTGTGTGTGTGTTTTGAGGGTTACAATGGGACTCGATGTGGAGATACCCGCACGGGAGCTTTTCATAGGGGGTGAATGGGTGGCCCCAATCAAGGGGAAGTACCTGCCTGTCATCAACCCGACCACTGAAGAGATTTGTGGTAAAAGTTCTTGGCTGTCTTTTATTTTCCCCCCCTTAAATGATTTTTTTTGGTTTTTAAAATTAAATTAGATTAAATTAAATTTCCCTTCTCCACAATCACGATGATATTCTCCGGATTTTTTTCCTTGATGAAATTAGATCTCCACAGAATTTCTTGTTGGAAAATTCTTTCCACATTTGGAACTTGTGTTCTGCTTGAAGCTCATGTATAGTATACACGGATTTGATCTGAAACAATCTCTCAGTATTTCAGAAGTTGGTGGTTTTCAGTAGCTTGAATGGTCCAACTTTGCAGGTATAGGATGATGATGTATCCCAAGTTAAGAGCTTGCAGAATTGTTTGAACACTCCCAGTAGCTTTTGGAAGTCATGTGGTGCGACCCAATTCTGACTTCTGTGAGTGCATTTGTTTTTTCAGACAAAAAAATAATATATTTTATTGTAGGGTTTCTTCAGGATTTTTTGGGTTGCCCCATTATCACTGACCAATTTTGGGGTTGTATGTTTTTGTAGGTAAAATCCCAGCAGCGACAGTGGAGGATGTGGATCTGGCAGTGCAGGCAGCAAAGGCAGCTTTTAGTAGGAACAATGGTGAGCTCTGGGCAAGGGCAACTGGAAAAGTTCGGGCTGGATACTTACGTGCCATTGCTGCAAAGGTGAATCAATCAAATTTTGTTCCTGGTCCAAGGATCTTAGCTTCTTCATTTTATCATGGTCACAACTGTGTTGCAATTTCCATTTTATCATGGTCACAACTGTGTTGCAATTTCCATATTTTACATCTCCAATTGCAACAGCATTTGACTGATATCCAGAGCAAGCTGTGACACCCATTCTTGACTCGAATGCCCTTGTGTCCCAACACTTTAGCTACATGGTTCATCAAGAGACCCACAAATGGATGGTTCTCTGGGTAAGACATGATGTGCACTAACAGAGATGTAGGCAAGGCAGAAGGTGAAATGAGCCATATCTGCTCTGCTATTTGCTTAATGCTGCTTCTGTAAGCAAATCTTATCCAGTTTCATTTTTTGTGACCAGGCTAGAGTCATTTCTTGCCAGTTCTCCTGGATGAAGCTGTCTTACTTCAGCACATGGTAACAAGAAGTTGGACTCACTGATTGCAGGTGGCAGAGAGGAAGAAAGAGCTTGCAATACTTGAATCCACTGATTGCGGCAAGCCTATTGATGAATCCGAGTGGGATATGGTAAACAAGCTGTTGCACCAGCCCCTATTGTTCCCCTACCTTCTGGAACTTCTTTGCTTTTACCACCACACTCAATTTGAACAGTGTGCATGACTTTTTGCAACCCTTGGATGTCCTCTTTCTGGCAATCTGGTTTTGATACAATTGAGTGTTGGTGGCAGGATGATGTGTCGGCATGTTTTGAGTATTATGCTGACCTGGCTGAGAAGCTTGATGAGCGGCAATATGCTCCATTGGAGCTTCCAATGGAACAATTCAAGTGTAATCTGTTGCGGGAGCCAATTGGGGTTGTGGCTCTCATCACTCCTTGGTCTGCCTTCTATCTCTAGTTTTCAATATATTTATGCCCACTGCTTTTCAAGTGTTACTTTCTCAAACAATGACAATTTGAAATTGTTTCTTTCTCTGGCTTAAAGCTGTCTGAACAGTCAAAAGTCCCCAGCTGAGGTGACAAAACAAGATGGGCATTTACAGGAACTATCCACTTTTGATGGCGACCTGGAAGGTTGCAGCAGCACTGGCAGCTGGGTGTACAGCCATTCTGAAACCTTCTGAGTTGGCCTCTGTGTAGGTTATATTTACCCATCCCTTTGTTACATGATTTGTCCGTTTTCTAGTTGATTCTTGTTTACTACTTGAAGTCCCAGAATTTGTGTTGTACTAATAATTGACTATTGACAATACAGCACCTGCTTAGAACTTGCAGCCATTGCCAAAAATGTTGGTCTGCCGCCCGGGGTCTTAAACATTGTTACTGGTTTGGGACTGGATGCTGGTGCACCACTGGCCTCACACACAGGTATAGACAAGGTAATTTTGCTGACCCACAAGTTTCTCTATTTTGCAAATTGATCTTTGTGGTTATGTGCACTCTGACAAGGGCATGAGTTGGAGTCACCATTGTCTATCAAGGCAGCTAATGACCAGTTTTGCTGCTCTGGTGTGCTTGGTTGCAACACTACATGCTAGTTCCTTATGCATTTGTTGTTTTGATGATAGGTAGCTTTCACTGGGAGCACTGCCACAGGCAAATCAATCATGACAGCAGCAGCACAGCTGATCAAGGTGATTGTTAGTCACATACTCAGCTATCCAATGGCCAATTTTGCATGTTTGTAGAAAATCTTCCCAGTCTTCTGTTACCAGATTGACAATTGTTATCTGATTTCTGAAGTCTGTATATCCCTAGTGCTGATGTTTTGAGGTGAATTTGTTGGTTTCTATATTGAAAGTGGATAGGGCACTTTACCCCAACAGGCACCTCTCTGCCTATGTCAACATTGTAAACAATTGACAATCTGTTTGGGACTCATATTATTGTATGCTATGGTATTTGCAGCCAGTCACATTGGAGCTGGGTGGAAAGAGCCCCATAATTGTTTTTGATGATGTGGATGTGGAAAAAGGTATGGTGGATGTTGTAGTTATTAATTTCTTTTGGGCATGGATGATGATGTGTTCAGTTTGGAGTTGTCCCTGAAGCTTTAGAACTGGAAATTAGTATGACCTCTTTGCAGCTGTTTGCAAAGACTATATCTGGACAACAGGTACACCTTTGGAGTAATCTAAGGCTACCTGATTAGACTTCATCTAATTGGCATGGTGGCAAAAATGGTTTACAGCGGTGGAATGGGCCATGTTTGGTGCATTCTGGACAAACGGGCAGATTTGCAGTGCAACCTCTCGCCTTCTTCTCCATGTATGGTTCTCTGAAAGCCACAGTTCCCACTTTATTGTTTTGGATATCTGGTACATTTCCCATTCTATGATCTTCTACAGTAGCAAAAAGCTTTGATATGCCAACACATGTCCATTTTTTTTTGGTTTGGCATATCAACATCCTGTAGTGCACCGGTGGTTTTCTTACATGGGGTTTTATTGCAATAGGAGGGAATTGCTCATGAGTTTCTGAGGAAAATTGGCACCTGGGCATCAAGTATAAAGGTTGGTGATCCTTTGGAGGATGGTTGTCGATTGGGCCCTCTTGTCAGTGCAGGCCAGGTATGATGACCTCCAAGAAAAGTGCTTCCTGTTGTGCTTTTCCAGTAAAACTTGTGAAGACATCATTGGTTGACCTCTACAGCCATTTTGATTTGTAGACAATGGGTCTGATGCTCTTTGTGGTTGAACAGTACAAGAAGGTGCTGGAATTTATAAGAGTGGCACAAGAGGAAGGGGCTACACTAGTCTGTGGTGGCAAACGCCCTGATGTGAGTTAATCTTTCTGCTCACATTCTGACCAGGAAATTTTCTGCATGATTGAATTTTGGGTACTTTATTTGGGAAGGAAGAATGCTTTCATTAGTTGTTTGTGTGGTATGCAATTCTTATCGCCTTGGCTGATGATGTCTGTTGCATTTGTTGACAGCACTTGAAGACAGGATTTTTTATTAGTCCTACAGTGCTTGCAAATGTGAAGCCATCCATGCAAATTTGGACAGATGAAGTGTTTGGCCCTGTCTTGGCTGTCTCCACTTTCAAGACTGAGGCAGAAGCTATTGAGATGGCAAACAACTCTCAGTAAGCTGCCCATAATGTGAAATCTGATACAAAACTGTTGTTCTGTTGCAAGATCTCTTGTAGCTAGTTTCTTGTAGAATTTGGTGACTGGTAGAAGACTCTCCGCAAAGAGCAATGATGGTTTGTGTTCAAATACTGAATGTCACTCACTTCCATCTGTACATTTAGCATCACTCAAAGACTGACAAAGGTTTGAGTTTCTTATTGGTTGTATGCATAACAGGTATGGACTTGCAGGTGCTGTTATTTCCAAGGATGAAGATCGGTGTAAGCGGGTCTCAGAGGTGTCTTATTTTTCCTTTTCAGTCCAACTCCAATGATCATCAATGCAAGAGATAGGAGTTTCAAGTCTTAAGTCTTTGTATAAGAGGCTTGATTCCAATACAGGAAGTTTGCAAGATTTATCAGGGCAACCAGGGTAGTGTAAAGGGTGTCTCTGTGTGAACTCTGAACCTGCTGGATGTTTTCATGTAACATGGAGTAGTGGGTTGTGGTGGGGTGCATAGGCATTGCAAGCTGGTATTGTGTGGATAAACTGTTCGCAGCCATGTTTCTGTCAAGCCCCATGGGGTGGCAACAAGCGCAGTGGGTTTGGCCGGGAATTGGGTGAATGGTGAGAATCTAATCTTACTCCACTTCCACTCTGAGTTAACTGCATTGCAACCATCTGACATTTGAGTCCACATGTCTGTGCAGGGGCCTTGAAAACTACCTTTCTGTGAAACAAGTGACTCGTTATGTGTCTGACGACCCATGGGGCTGGTACCCAAAGCCTGCAAAGCTGTAATCACTATGGAAGAGTGCTTGACAGGTCTGCAGAAAAAAGCTAGAGAGTTCTAAACAATCTGGAGTCAAAACTGACCACAGACCCTTCAATAATTCTCAAACTCTTGAGTAAGCCAGATTCTGTGCTGTTTATTTGCTAGACATAAGATTGAAATCTGCTATCCCTATGAAATTGAAGTGATGCAGAGTGATGTAGGTGATGAAAATCAGTGCAGGGTACTTGACAAGGGATTGTGTTTTCATATCCTGCTTAGAGAGGAATAATATGCAAACAACATATTCTATTGAAGGTAAGATATTGGTTTGTGATCTAAATTTATTTCCAACACCTTGTTGAGGATGTGACATGGTTTGATACTTCAATGCTGTACCATATTTGGAGGTGAAGTTAGATTGAGTGGCCGGATACAGCAGGGTTACAGCTTGATTGGCAACCAAAGGCGTTTCTTCTTTCCAGCTTGAAGTGAGTAGTATTACTGCAATGTGAGTGACCCTGATTGAGCCCAAAACTCTAGTGTTCAACTTCATGCACACACACCCCCCACTTCCAAATCTAGCATACAAATTATCACATGAGCATCTGCAGTTAAACTTTGACCATTGCTATTTGTGAGTTCTTATCTGTAAAAGTCGGATATTCATAGCAGCCTTTTGAGGAATCAGCTACTCTCTCATCTATGGTGAAAATGGTACTTCATTCAGCATAATTTGTCAACTCAGTGTGCAATAGTCCTTGATGCTGAATGGGTCAAAGATAGAAGAAAGACTTGTTCAAAGATGTAGGGTGAATAGGAGCAATCAACAAACCTTGGTTACCTTTGCAAAACTCTTTCATCATTCCAAACCATACTAACATGACAAGAATGTGTGTGGTCATAACCAGTGTTGGGTGGCTACTAGGCTGGAACTCTGGTATGGGTACTGGTCAGGCTATCGAAGAACTGCCCAGATTTGGACCGTAGTACCAGGATCACACTCATATGATAGTTTTGAAGCATGGTAGTGCAAGGAGGTTACTACCATTTGCATAAGATGCAGGTAGGATGTGACTAGGTAGTTGCTTAAGGTGAAATTCTAACTAAACAATCTTGGTTCGAGATAGAAAATTGGGGACTTGGATGCTTCAAAAGGGATTGTCTGAGCCCCATCTACGAATCTATTGTGCGTTATCATACTTGAAAGTTAACATGCATGCCACATAACCATTGCAAGCTCACAAAATGTAAGTATGTTAAAGGAATACAACAAGATGCTTTCACAAGACATAAGTATCTTAAAGGAATACAACAATATGCCTTCACAAGATGCAAGTATATAAAAGAAATACAACAAGATGCTTTCCAAGGGATGTGAACCCCAAGTGAACTTTGTTCAACTACAATGCAAATCACAAAACCATACATTATTGACAAGGACCACAAAAGAAAGATAATCATAGCTTCAATTATAGCAAGTGAAAATAACAAGATGGGTTTAGGGGGGTTACAACTTTGAACCCAATCCATGAACATATTTAGCTCAGTTGCAAGTGAAGGTTGACCTACACAAAATCATAAAACATTCAAAATTTGAAATGAATATTCTCCAACTAAGAGAAAACTTTTCAACATAATGTATTCATATAAAAGCCTATAGGTTAATGACTTCAAAGTCATTACAAAGATATATTTGCACTAAATGAAGAACATACCTAAGCATGTTGCCTTTAAAATGCACTACAAATCCATGGCATATTGGTGCTTGTTGGTATGCTAATTTCAAATGGCAATGTATAACCAAGAGATGTGTAGAAGGGAAGAAAATGCGTTGAGGCCATGTGGTTAAATAATTTTTTTTTTTGAACATACATCCGAATGACCAAATCCAAATGAATTATGAGATGGTTTTTTAGCTTGTTATTGATGTAGATGAAGGTAAATAAGGTTCATTGATCCTTTACAAACCTAATGTGATCACAGTGGAAATTTCAATAAGCTTCAAAAACTTTGAAAGTATCTCCTTCAATGGGTGTATGCACTAATGGTTCATTTAAAGTAGATACAAGAATCACAAGTGAATTTTTATAAATGTTATGTATGGACATGGTTTTCAATTCTTAGATTTCATTTGTGTAATCTATAATTATTAAAATTTCAGTCATTTAAAAAACTTTTGAAAACTAGCTCAATATTGAAAAATATTACTATAAATTGATGTGATGAAATCATTTTGAAAAATTCCTAAATGAAAAACCCACAAAGTTTATGAGAATAAAAGCCCATTTAGATATTCGAATTGTGTACCCATTGGGCACAAAAACATTAACAAATGAAAAAAATCATTTAAAAAGAACTTTGAAAAGAAGGTCCAATTCTAACCTTTCAAAAATTCCTAACTACCATTTGATTAAAGTTTCACAAAAAAAATAAATTCACATTTAACTTTATGATTTCATTATTCAAACTTTGCTTAGTCATTATAAACAATTTGGAGTGGAATTCAATATGAAAATTTGAATTTCTTAATAATCTTGTCAATTGATTAGTCCATATATTTAATTTTAAAAAATTCACTATTGAAAATGTTCAAAAACTAATTATGCAAACGTTTTCATAATCAAGTTGTTAATCTAAAATGAATAATCATTTAATGTATTTAAAATTTAATTATTTGCTATACACATTTGCACTTACCATTTGCAACATTCTCCTTGAACACTAAGGAAAAAAAGACTTTCAACCAATTGTTGAGCTTTTTTTGAAACCTACCCATTACACATCACATGGCCAAGTTCCCATCTTCAAGTTGCACATCTTCTAAAAAGTTCGATCTCATCTTGCAATTCAATGTCTTGCCTACAAATCTTAAAACATTTTTACAGCCCCCATACATAACTAATCAATTCATGATGTTTTCAACTTGTTGCAAAACAACTATTGAAATGTTTAGAGTGTAAGTTGGGTGATGTTCTTTTCATAATTGTAAAAACAAGAATGACAATGTGTAATGAAGGTGAAGTGCGAGGAAGCAAGTTTGGTTAACAACATAACCCTAATTAACACATGTCTCATGTGAGAGGTACCTTTAATCAACAACATGCACATCTTCATTGTTGTTTTTTGTGGTGATAATTCTTGAACATTGATGGATTGTTGGGTGAAGTTGAAAACATTGCTAACAACTTTTTGATGAAATCATTGTTTAAAACCTTGTTATGAGTGTTGTCTTTCAAGATTTGAGCTCACACAAATGTGAAAATTTGCACCAAGAAAAATGTTGATGGTTATCATTGGAAATAAAAAAAGAAAAAAAGAGACATTTCTAAAAATGAAATGCCCACTCCTCCTGGCTAAAATATTCATTCTATAAGCTTACCTCCAAATACACTATAATGTTTTTGTAAAGCTCTTATGCATATGAAGAGGTCCTATCTTTGGACGTTTTAAGATTTTGAAAACATTATGTCAACTATCTCAAATCCCATAAGGCTTGTAATATAAGTTTTTTTTGCAACCGAAAAACTTGTTAAATTATGATGACACCCATGATAAGACCTTATGAAATACATAGTAAGGCCCTAAACAAATTAGTCGCACCTTAAGATATACACCTTGTCCTTCATATACATACAAAAACAAATTTAATAGGTTAAATTTTTGTGTAACTCCTTTTTGAAGGGCTAGATAGAGGCAATTGCAAATTCCATCCTTCTTTATTTGAGACCAAGGCACTTTTCAAGTTCCGGAGGGGATTGAAAAAAGGATTACCTATGATCCATTCACACTTGATGTTAAATCAATGTTAAATGTAAATCTAGGTGGCATCCTAGGTGGCACCCAATGTTAAATGGCCGATTTAGCTTAATGTTAAGTGAATGTTAGTGTAACATAAAATCTTCACCATAAGTAAGTTTAAGTCTTATATGACTAGTATGTGATAAGGTACTCGACACTAGAGTCCCTAACACCAAGTGTGAACGCACCTTTATGTATAGCTCTCTTGTGACCTAAGGACTTCCAAGTTCTGGGGGGAAGACAAATGGGGCATTCTGGAATTGTGTTTTCATCCAAAGTGGGGGTTGTGCCCGGGGGGGGGTAATCTATCATCCAAGAGGAGCTTATCATCCAAGTGAGGAGCGGAAGGGGGTTAAGGGCGGGAGGTTGAACCCTTGTACTTTGGCTTCGTCTTCCTTCGCCGCTCTTCTTGTTTCTTCCTTTCCCTTCTCCCGTTTCCCGGCAAAGAAACAGCTCTCCGATCGTCTCTGGGAATCTCTGGAAGTCTTTGAGCGCGCAAGATGGCATCTATGCTGGTGAGGTTTCCTTTCTTTCCTCCATTTTTTTTTTTTTTTCGTTTTTTTGTGCAGCAGTTACTGGTTGTTGTCGTGCTCTCATGCCCTGTAGACGTTGTCGCGTTTCTTTGTAGTCGGCTGGTGGTTTTTTGAGGGTGCGTCTTGATGGCATATGCGCTTTCTTATGCATCATGTTGTGAAAAATGTTTCCCCAGACCACCGGCAGATTCATTGCATCTTCGTTCTTTGCACTCCTTCTTGCGAAGTTTTGCAAAGTCTTAGTCTTGTGGTGTTTTCAAGAATGTGCATTCACGGCGTGGTCCTTTTGAGCTTTAGATGCGGTGAAGGTCCAACTTTTCAGAACCGCTCCTTTTCGCGTTCTCCGTTCTTGCAGTATCGGCGGACGGTATCCGGATCAAGAATGCTCCAGATTAGGGGTTTAAGTGTGGTTTTTTTTCTTTTCTTTGATTTTTTCTCGTTAAGGAGCTTCATACCTGTGATCAGAGTTTTGCATTTTTTGTGTTTGTTACATGTCTGGAATGTTCTTGGTGGCTCTGTTTACTAATCTCTTTCTTCGTCTCCCTGTGGGAGTTTTGGTTTCTCCATGCCTTGGGGAAACTCCGTGACACTGGGATGGTGTGTGTGTGATAACGATTTGTTTTTGTTGTGAGAAACGGTTTCTCATGCAGACTAATGGCACTGAACTTTGTGGTCTGTTTGGGAACTTGGTTTTGCAACAGCAACCTCAAATTATTCTGTTGAAGGAGGGGACGGATACATCCCAAGGGAAGCCGCAGCTTATAAGTAACATCAATGCATGCCTTGCAGTGGTGGATGCTGTGCGCACCACTCTGGGACCAAGAGGAATGGACAAGCTTATTCATGATGACAAAGGAACTACCACCATCTCCAATGATGGTGCCACCATCATGAAGCTCCTTGACATTGTGCATCCTGCCGCAAAGATCCTTGTTGACATTGCTAAATCTCAAGATGCTGAGGTGTGTGTCCTGTTGGATCATGGTTGTCTTATGCTTTACTTTTCCTGTTTCCATTCTCCAAGTACTTTGTGCATTGGTTCTTGATTGCTGCAGGGTCAGGTCTAGTCGAAAGTTTGCAAAATGTGGATGTTTGTTCTGTTTCTGAAACCCTAAATCTCAGGTTGGAGATGGGACCACGACCGTGGTGCTCCTAACTGGAGAGTTTTTGTGGGAGGCAAAGCCATTTGTAGAAGATGGTGTCCATCCACAGCTCATAATTCGTGCCTTCCGCATAGCAGCAAATCTGTTGGTGAAGAAAGTGCGAGAGCTGGCAATGAGCATTGAGGGAAAGAGCTTAGAAGAGAAGAAGACTTTGCTTGAGAAGTGTGCTGCAACAACATTGAGTTCCAAGCTTGTAGGTGGAGAGAAAGAATATTTTGCAAAGATGGTGGTGGATGCTGTTACCACACTTGGTGAAGACAGCCGCCTAAGTATGATTGGAATGAAGAAGGTAATCCTTGTTGTGTCATTATCCAAGTTTTCTCAGAATATAGTTGGATTTTTGCAGTTTGCCAGGTGCATTTCTTGTTAGAACTCCAATTTTGAAAATGATTGTGTTGTATGTTCCTGGTTTAGGTGCAAGGAGGTACTATGCGAGATTCCTTTTTGGTTAAAGGTGTGGCATTCAAGAAAACGTTCTCCTATGCAGGCTTTGAACAACAGCCCAAGAAGTTTGAAAACCCTAAAATATTGCTTCTTAACCTGGAGCTTGAGCTGAAATCTGAAAAAGAAAATGCTGAAGTCAGGTATGTCAGTTTCTAGCTATCTCCCTCTACACCATTGGTGATCTGGCTTCTGTATTTTTTCTGAAATATTAAAGTGTGGAATTCTCTTTTGATTTGGAGCCTGGCTTACTTTTGCAGTTTCTCTGTGGTTTTTGTCGCAGGCTTTCAGATCCTGCACAGTATCAATCTATTGTGGATGCAGAATGGAACATTATCTATGAGAAGCTAGACAAGTGTGTGAAAAGTGGTGCCAAGATTGTGCTTTCACGTCTAGCGATTGGAGATCTTGGCACCCAGTATTTTGCAGATCGGGATGTGTTCTGTGCAGGCCGTGTGATGGAGGAAGATTTGCAGCGGGTTGCTATAGCAACTGGTGGCTCTATTCAAACCACTGTAAATAACATTGTCCCAGAGGTAATGCCTTAAGCAAACAAACCACCTTCTTGTAGTTTGGGAGTTTGCAGGTGGACAACCCAGAAATTGAATAGGATATCAATACATCTGTGGTTATTTGCTAGTAAGTCTGAGCTTGTTTCACAGGTTCTTGGCGAGTGTGAGATTTTTGAGGAGAGGCAAGTTGGCAATGAGCGTTTCAATATCTTCACAGGATGCCCACGGGGTCAAACTGCAACAATTGTCTTGCGTGGGGGTGCTGATCAGGTCTGTTATTTTCTCTTATTTTCTCAACTTTCATTTAAATAATTCCCCAGATTTCTGAATTTGAGTATCAACTAAGCTTGGTCTGACCAGTTTTTGTTACTGGAGGTCTGTGATATCCTTTCTCTCGTTGAAGTACAAGGTGTAAGATAAGGGGCTGGTCATGACTTGTATGCAGTTTATTGAGGAGGCAGAGCGCAGTTTACATGATGCAATCATGATAGTTCGAAGAGCACTCAAGAACTCTACTGTTGTTGCTGGTGGTGGTGCAATTGATGTAAGTAATTAGTCGAACTGAAGGTTTCAACACTCTTACCTCCTCTATGATCCTCCTCTTCTTTTGGCATTGGAGACCATATGTATTTAATTTCAAAATTCTTTTTGTAGATGGAGCTCAGTAGGTACCTGCGGCAGCATGCACGTACCATTGCTGGCAAGTCACAGCTTTTCATCAACTCGTATGCCAAAGCCCTGGAGGTATGAGACCTGATACTTTTAATGCAGAGGATGGATTAAAAGAAAACTGTTACACTAAGGGAAGAAACATAACATGAATTTTTCTGGGGATGAATTTGGAGTTGAGCATGAGGACAGTGGTGGGTGTGTTCAGGTTATTCCCAGGCAGCTGTGTGAGAATGCAGGTTTTGATGCAACAGATGTGCTTAGCAAGCTCCGCCAAAAGCATGGTCAAGGTGTGTCATCTATACAAGCAACTTTCTGGAGAGGAGAGATAGAAAAGGAATTCAGGGTGATCACAATTGTCTAACTAAAAGCTCAAGGAGAGTGTCTTTTGTTGCACTTACTGAGATAGTGATTATTGTGAGACAGACCGTGGTAACTTGTGTCCTTACTGTTGAGCATTTCTTTTTGTGCAGGAGAGGGTGCTCTTTATGGAGTAGACATCAACACAGGAGGCATCATTGACACATATGCTAATTTTGTGTGGGAGCCTGCTGTTGTCAAGGTGCAGTGCGCTTCTCTCCTCTTGAATAATCTAAAGTTTTGTTCAGGCATCAGTCTGCAATGACATGCATTGATTGGACAATGATTTTTATGGTACTCTCTTGCAGGCTCTCCCAGAACATAGTGCAGTGAGGCTTGGTGTAGGAATTATAATCTCTCCATACCAGGCTGTCTCTGTTTTTCAATACATTCACACTTCGTATGCATATACTCAGGCTGCTTTCATGGGGAAATTTCATTGCAGATTCAAAATTTGTTTTTCTATAATAGAGTGTTTGTCTAGAACTGAGAAGTCAGTAACAGTTGAGGGTTGAGGATGGCCAGTTTTAATGGGCAGGGCTTTGCACTAATCACTAGTGCTATCATAGCTCTGGCATACTACATGGGTTCTCCATGTGGCGCTCTCACTGTGGCCCTCCCAGAACAAAGTTGGTGTCATAGTACAGCCAGGCTGTTTGGAGGACATATCCTCTTCATCCACACCTAGCTGTCTCCATATTCCAATACATATGCATCTATTATAATTTCTTCGTAACATTTTGTAATATGTGAGCCTACAAGTTTATGTATGTCAGTAGCCTGCAGTATTTGAGATATCCTTGTGAAACGGGCAGGGCCTTGTACTAGTGCTTGGTCCTATTTGTGGTTTTGGCATACTCTTGTGAATCTTATCCTCTGCTGTTGTATGCAATGGGGTTATGGGTTGTGCAGATAAATGCCATAACAGCTGCGACAGAAGCAGCTTGCCTTGTTCTCAGTGTAGATGAGACTATCAAGAACCCTAAGGTAAAATGCAGTTTTCTTGCTGTTAAGTGAAAAGGTTTTTGTGCTCAGCAAAGGTTCCTGTTATATTTGGCATGAGATCCAGTTTTCAAAGACTTATTCCAGCTTGTTCTCAGAGCTGACTGGCATTGGGTACTGAAATCTGTTTTTGTGCAGTCTGAGAGTGCACAAGGTGAAGGTGCAGCAAATGCCATGGCTGGAAGAGGCCGGGGTGGGATGGCAATGCGTGGACGTGGGGGCCGAGGCATGCGCCGGCGGTAGATGTCACCTTGTTGACTTCTGGAATGTGAGAGAGTAGAGAGTGCCAAGAATATCAATTTTGGAGGGTATAAATGTTGTGACCCATCTCTTGTCTTTTAAGGATCATTCCTGTTCACATCAAAGACTATTCCACTTGCTAGATAATCAGCAAATGAGGACAAAGGCACCTTAGGAATTTCAAATACTAGCACAAGCCCATTAGTACTACACCAAAGCACCCTGCAGCATGTTAAATTTCAAGCTTTTTTAAGCAATCAGTGCATGTTATACACAGTTTGCACTCAGGAATTGGTTGAGACAAGTATGGGCAGATTCCAAAGAAATGGTTGGTTGGATGCGGTAGTTTTTGCCCAACTGAAAAGATGGGCCTTCTTCAGATGAGAAAGACTGATGAGAGAGGTACCGATATGTGATAAGCAGTATACACCATGCTTTTTTCAGTTATGCTTTGAAATGGGAGTACAATCTTGATTCTAACGGTGTGGAATAACCTCTCCTGATTGCCAGTTATGTTGGATAGTGGCAATTGGTGAGGCCTGCTTTGGCTGGCTTCTGGCCATGTTCTGCAGAGCTAGGTCCTCCCAATTGCCACTACCTAGCAACATAATGGGTTTGTCCAGCATTCTGATGGCTGTGAATCCAAGGTGATGCTTCTTTACATGGTTGAAAATCAGCTTGGAAGTGATTCTTGATAGCCTTTTTGCATAACGACAGCATTTTGTTTTGACTTTTGTTCAACTTTCACATATTCTCTTCAAAAATTTTCTTCCGCCTCACTTAGGCCTTGGGTGAACAATACCTCCAATAATATGATGGTGAAGTCTAGTGTTAGTGTTGGGCAATTCTTTGAGTTGGTTCAGAACTTCCTGTTTTGGTCTTGTGAAAATTTAGAAAACAAAAGAACCTCCGATTCTAGTTCTTTTTTGAAAACTTTACGACCTCCATTCTTAGTCAAGGTTCTTTTTTTTCACTTTTTTGGTATATGCACATTGGTAACCATCCATAGTAGGATTTAGTTAGAATTCATTACAGGATAGGCAAAACAATTTTACATTTGATTTTAGAAGCTTGTAGTAGTAGTGCGAGTTGCAAGACCATGTGCTCTAAATTAGATGAACTTACTTCCAAAACCTTGTTTCTTTGACAACGTTTCTCAAAAATTTCTAAAAAAAAAAACAGCTTTTGTCCCAATCTTTTTTCATTGTGGCAAAATTTTGCACTGAAAAAAATGCTGGTACCAATTTATTAATAATTAATCTCAGGATCATAGAACTATCAATCTTTGTGAAAATAAAGTAGTTTTAAGGTAGATTCTTTTGTAAACTATCAATCTAAATATCTTATATAATACATTAATGAATTCCATCATATGTTATAAACACATTACATTTTTACTATTTTAAATATCTGCTTCGTTACATTGAATAACATGTTTCTCCCTGAGGCATCTAGCTTGAAGAAGTTGTTGAAGAAGAAGTTGAGAAGAAGTTGTCCAGAAGACTTTTTTTTTTTTTTCCATCATCCATTTCATTCATGAATTTTATTTGATTTTATTTTAAAAAAAAGGATTGAACTCTAAACCAGTGTTGGGTGGTTCTCACTTTTTTGGTGAGAATCCTTGATTCCGGTTTATAGGGCAGGTTCTGAAATTGCCCTAATCCTTTAAACTTTTTTTTTTCCCATTCTGAGAATTGCCCCAGTTTTCAGAATTAAAATAAAATCTGGTTAGGTGATTTTGAGGGTTAGCGGTTCTCACAGAATTTTTTACCTTGAGAACCGGGTCCCTCTCAATATGTGAGAACCGGTCCGGTTCTCAAATTGGCTGGCAGGTGAGAACCGCTCAGTATGGAGATGGTGTAACCAAATGGAGAAGGAAAATATAACCCTAGGAATTGTTTAGCATCATGTAACACAATAACTAGAGAACCTAATTATGCAACAAAATACTTATATCATAATCACAAACAAATGCTGATTTAATAAAGCTTTCATCATTAAGCTAAATTCTAGTGATGAGAAATTTCAAAAACCTAGCATACATATGGTAGATTTTGCATAATCCTTTGCATGGTCATTTCTGAACACTTTCAGAACAAGTCCAAAGACTAACAACTACCTAATTTCTAAGCCTCACTATCTCTCTCTCCTTTCTTAATAACTATCTCATTCCTTTTCTTCGGCCTATCAACAAGGATATGAAAAAACAAATTAACATGTACCTTTATATGTCCATGATATTTATATTAATTAAAATTAACTTTGACATTGACATAAATAATGATAAATAATTTGACATAACTTTGAAAACCATATTAGAACATTAGGGCAAAAAAATGATGATCATCACTGGTAGTGTGCAGCATCATGGAGCCCAAGTGTATACTAAATATATTGACTTCAATCTCACATGAATACATTCACAGTCCACTAGTAAGCAACTCACAATTGTAGCAATTTTACTTCTGTGAATTCTGCAAAAGTATTTAAGATACACTTGTATCGTAAAGTGTATTCTGCAACTGTTTAGGATCATATTCCTCTCTTGTACCAAGTATAGAGTTCCAATATTTCTGCCCAACCATGAGTCCCAGATAATAATATCTCTCTATGCACTCGCTCATTCCTAACCAACATACATGCATCATCCTGTCTTTACTTTGTGCAACTGCTCCCCAACACAATGGAAGCACAAATGATTCGCAGATAGAACCACAAACCATTCTCATCTACAGAATAGACCACTGACTCCCAAATGGCACATAGAATTTCAACCTCATCCTAGCTATAATTATTCCTAGAGATCATCAACAACCCCTAACCCCAATACATATGCTTCCCATAGAGAATCTCTTCAACATTTTTTTCAGACCCAGACCACATCAAACATCCATTGAAAATGCCAAGGCTCTTATTTTCCACATACTGAGCTTCTCTGCAAACAACACAAAGACAAAAACACTCAGAGAGCAAATTTCAAACTAAATGCAGTCTCAGTTTTCAGCCCTTTCACATGATCTTTTTTTTTGCCATTAATAAGACAGACCTAAATGACTGAGCTCCCAATGTTCCAACACCCTGAAAATTGCAAAAGCCCACATAAGAAAACAGACTCATATCACATCCCACAATTACTTCCAAGAACAACTCTAACTCTCCCTCACATGGAAACCTGGGTTTTCCTAAGGTTGTCATCATCTCCTTAAATGTGGAGGATCATACAAGGCAGGATCTTTGTATATCAAATTTATCTACTTTAGATTTTGTTCAAAATGGAATGGATAAGAAAATATTCTATCAAATTCAATGAAGTATTAGAATACAAATGTTTCAGGATGTCATTCAGTGCTGGCAGTGATTGGAATGAATTGAGGATACTTTCTTAAATGATTGCAGCTGTCTTTTATTGTAGCAATGTTGCTCAAATTCTTTGCACAACTTGAGATTCAAAAGCATTATATTGCATATAAGTCAAGCTTACAAATGTGTACTTATATTGCACATAACAAACTCAAAATGTGTTAATTACTTTGCACATCATATTGCACAGAAACAAGCTCACAATTTTTTTCGTGAATTATAGATTCTGTACCAGATTATCAAACTCCTTTTTTTTTCTGGACTTTTGTTTTTTTTATTGGCAAGAGAAATAGTTCAGGGAAAACAGGAAAGAGACACAATGGTTTCCCTGGTTGACTATGAAGCTCATACTTAAAATCACAATTATAAACCAGTGCAAACTAGACATAAAAATCTGTTCAAAGCCTCTTCTGCAGCTTTCAACTGAAAATCTGGAAATCTTTGCCTAACAACAAATCCTTGAACCCCAAAAACCATGCAACCAAATTCAGTGGAGATTTGTTTTTGGCAAATCCACAAGCCGTTGCAGCCCAGCGCATTTTGATCACTCAACAGCATTCTGGTTAACCTGCAAATGGAACAACATCGTCATGGCCACATGTGAAAAGATTACAATCAGCCGGTGCAGTTCTATTCCAGAGATTCAAGCAGGTCTAGCACAAGCCAACATTACAACTAGCTTGATCTAGTGCAGATGCACAATTTTGTAATTTTTTTGCAATTCTTAGTTTGCACTGTACAACCATTTACTAACCTGCAAGTATGTGTTCTTTGCGTTTAGTGACGGTCTGTGGGTGCACCACCTCCACCTCCGCCCCCTCCTCCACCACCACCACCACCACCACCACCACCTCCCCCTCCCCCTCCACCACCTCCCCCACCGCCACCTCCTCCGCCGCCGCCGCCTCCACCTCCGCCCGCGCTAGAAGATCCGCCTCCACCACCTCCGCCGCCACTTGAAGATCCGCCTCCACCCCCTCCGCCGCCACTTGAAGATCCGCCACCACCACCACCACCACCGCCACCACCTGCTGCACTCGGCTCCGATCCACCTCCGTAACGATGGCGGCCACCTTTGTCACCCGAGCTGCTGGACCAGCCCCACAATCCTCTCCCGAACCCTGCAGCAACATCGTTTAATGAACTGTATTTAGCAAAAACAATGTACACGCATTATCTTGCATGTACAGTACGAATTACACTAAAGATTATTGCCAACTATAAAAGTACGTCAGTGCATTGTCTATAGATTTCATCAACTTCAAGGGTAGTACCATTTGTGAAGCTTGTGCTCATTTTCTTGACGCCGTTAACATAGTCCGCTCCACCACCTCCTCCGCCTCCTCCCCCCCCGCCTCCTCCACCCCCGCCGCCTCCTCCACCTCCACCCCCTCCACCCCCACCCCCTCCGCCGCCACCTCCTCCTCCTTGGCCACCGTTTCCACCATTTCCACCATGTCCATCTCCGCCTGGACTTCCATTGCCGCCTCCTCCATGACCACCATTTCCACCTCCGCCGCCCCCTCCATGACCACCATTTCCACCTCCGCCGCCTCCACCGTAACGTCCACAGTAGCAATGAGAGCCCTTACGGACACCGGGATAATATCTGCCTCCTCCTCCATTTCCACCGTTTCCACCGTTCCCGCCCTGTCCTCCTCCTCCGGAACCCCCTTTACCACCGTGTGCTCCCGGGACTTTGCACCAACATGAGTGCGGATGTTTACCTGCATGCACGGCAAGAGAATTCGACGATCAGATCATTGGACTACGAAACTGGTCACAATGTCATTGAATTGAAGATTACGAAAAACCTGGTCAGGTTATACGAGCCTACCTTCACGTTTCATCTTTTCTTCTCCAACTTCAACATTGAATTTCTTACTGCCTTCTACTCCAGCCTGCAAACATTAACAAAGGGAAGAAACTTCATTTCATGAAGAACTTTTTATTCTGAGGCGTGACTCAAAGAAGATGTTATTGCACATCTTAAGTCTAATTGATCACTGGATAGAAAGATCATTCAACACACATGACAATCGCCTCTTGTAACGGTTGAACTAGATGTTCATAATTGAACCCAGCTGAAGATTCATGCATGATCTAGCCCGAAGCATGGAAATCAAAATTTTTAATTCCAGGTTTGAATGTCACGCAAACTGACGAGACTCTGATAATCATTCAAAAACATATACTGCAGCTGATCATCACGTAAAACAGAGCTGCACTAATAGGTCATACAGCTTTCAGGCATTATAAAGGTTACAAGTTGCCACCTCAGAGGACTCGAGTGTGAATCTCTGCTCCACGCCAGCTTCCGCATCAGCCTCAGACAGAAGCTGTCGGCCCTCACGATTAACGAGTGGCCTGCTGGCCACTGGCTGCAGGAAGAAAGCAGAGCACAAAAGAAGCACCACAGCAAACAAAGCTCCAACTCCATGAAGCAAAGCAGAAGTTGGCAGACGTGAAACACGAACTACACCCATTTTGTCCCACAAGTCCTGCAGCTGACACTGAGAATTCAAAACATCTCCGGAGCACTACTACGTACTACTAGTCCTCATCACTAGCTCAGTCCCCAAAGATGAAGCAAACACAAGTGAATCCTCCTCAATTTATAGCTACTCATACAGAGAATATGATGATGATTGCGTAGTATCAGTAAATCCCGCAGCTCCTAAGTTTGCTGCGTAGATTCATCCTTCGCACCCGGATGATAGTAATGACTGATATAACTCACGACATGAGGGTCACAGCGGTCCCTTGCAGTGGGTCCACATAGCAATTCATTGCGCTTTTAAAATGGGTTGACAAGTTTTTCATATTCCCGGCCATTTTGCATCTCTAATTAATTTCTGACCTCCTGATGATGACAACAAAAGATTCCTACGAGTGCGCCACTGAATCATGATCATGATCAACTTGAGATCCTCGTCATCAACACGCCTCCCACTCTCTGATTTTGATTTTTTCTAGTTTCCAAGATGTTTCTTGGAACAGTGCTGTATACAGAGACCAGTTAGGCCGGTTCTTTAATTTTTTTTAATAACTGCCGGGTCCACAATCAAAGAACCGCCGGTTTCTGAGTATTCTACAAAACAATCCAAGGACAGCTGGGTGTGATGAAGGAACCGAAACACCCGCAGATTTCTGGGCGGTTATTTGATTTTTTCAAAAGCAACATTTTGACAAAAGAATATAAGAACCGCCGCTTCTGGTTATTTGAAAAATATCCGAGGACAGCTGGGTTTGATGAAAGAAACCGGCAAAGACCCAGCAGTTTTTTTTTTAGACGATTACCTATTTGACTTCTTCAAAAAACACATTTTGAAAAAAGAATCAAAGAATCGCTGGTTCTGGGTATTTAGAAAACGTCTAAGGATGGCTGGTTGTCTGATGAAAGAACCGGAAGTTTTCTAGGCGGGTATTTGGCATAATTCTCAAAGAGCATCGTTTCCAGAATCCTGCTCATATAAAAGGATCGTGCAATTTGAGTCCATGGTTATCTAGCAGAGCCGGATATTTGATTTTCAGGAATGTGATCATCAACTATGATACCCGCAGGGTTTGGCGCAGCTTCTGATACCCGCCACACCCCATACTGATAGCAGACTCCGAGACTCTCGAGTTGTTTTGTTTTGTGAACGACGACTATTAGCCCTGCCTAGGCCACAATGGGTTTTGAAATCTTGTGCTTTGCAGCTGCCAACTATGCTTTCCTTCATATTACTGATCACGATTTATTTCATTTAATGCTGTAGCAACTAAGAGTGTTGTTGCAAGTGCACACTTGTGAATGGGGAGGAGCAAGGAAGAAGAAGCGTTGTTGGTGCGCATTTGTGATGTGCTGTTGTGGCTGTGAATGGGGAGGAGCAAGGAAGAGGCGTTGTTGGTGAGCATTTGTGATGTGCAGTTGTGGCTGCGAATGGGGGAGCTTTTTTGCGAGTGTCCTACAAGGAAGGAGAGGGTGGTGGTTTCATGGGCAGACCTCCTCCTATGTAGGAGCAACATTGGTTTCCCCATTCAAGTAGCCATTTATGGCCCACCTAACCCCCCATGCGTGAACGAGCGCCTGCACTGGTACCATGGCTAGAAAATCAGTCAGTGTTGTCAGGTTATTTTGGACTTCACCTTGGGATCCAGAGATTTTAATTAATTAATTAATTCTTTTTCTTGGATCATTCGATGTCTAGCAACCTAAGAAGGATTTAGCATTAAATGGCAACAGGATTGGTTGAAAAGTAAATAAAATTTGTAATCTGTTTGACACCTTGCAAGAGGAAGACTTGTAAATATGGCAAACCTAGTCCTTTGCTTTTCTATGAAAAATTTCAAAAACTTCTCAACTAAACCCTTTGTAAGGGTTGTAAGCTCAAAAAACATTTCGACATTTTGGCAAAATTTTGCAAAGAAAAATGATGCACCCAAGGGAGCCAACATATATATATATATAACAAAAGGATGTGGATCAAGGTTTTTTTATATAAAAAATTTGAGAAAATTTCCAAAGGAATAGCAAAATTTGTCAGAGAAAAAAAAAACACTAATAGATAGGAGGACTATAGCAAATTCCTTGTCAACAAGATTATGCATTAAACTGTTATACCCAAACTGGGGTTTTTGGTTCCCAGCTTCACCAAAACTGGGGACGAAATAAGAAGTAAAGATGCAAACAGTACACCCAAAATAAACAGGAGATCAAATTCACATAAGTTGGTCGGCAGGGAGTTTCACCCCCAGTCTTGAAGGTGCCTTACCTGTATCTTGACTGCTGGCTTATGTTGTTCATTAAATCAGGCATCGTCATGCAAATATTCTAAACTGAGAACACAGTTTCATGAATATCCAGTTAATATTATATGGATACTCTAAATTGGGGATGAAAAAGAGTAAAAGAAGGTCAAACTAAGGTTCAAAGACAGTGTGACTTCAAAACTTCTTGAGCTCTTTATAAAACTATTGAGAAATTCAAATGTCATTAAAAGTGAGGCAAATCAATCCAATGTTGTGCTCATAAATAATAAAAAGGAAAAAATTTACAAGCTTCTTCCATTATTCAAGCCACAACTCGAATTCAAGGTGACAGGTTCAAGAACTTTGTTGATTTGGCGACTATTCTTGAACTCGAATTTGAGGCTATTTATTGACTATTGTTGTTGAATTCTTGTCGAATTCAAGACACATAAAGTGAATGGCTATTGACACAAGAATTCAAGACACATAAAAATGAATGGCTATTGCCACAAGAATTCAAGACACAATTTGACAAGCTTCATGTCAACACAAGAATCAATAGCCATTCATTTTATGAGTTATTCTGGCATGATGAAGATTTAAACGAATATGGGTAGCAAGGAAATTTAGAATGTATATTTTTAAAAGAAAGAGACTGGCCCGTGACAGTCATAGCATTGCATGTTTTGAATGTCAACAAATTTGTTTCATGTCAATGACCTTTTATTTCCATAATGTGGTGTTTAGAATCTAAGGAATCAAAAGTCTACCTATCCATGGTGGCTGAACCCAATAATGCTTGTCACCTCTGAAGTCCTCTGATGTGCAACATGCATTTTCCCAACATAAGTTATGTAGTTGATCAAAAGAGCCCATGGCTCTCTCACACAAAAGTGAAACCCTAAAACTGAAAGTGCCAAATTTCGGTTGGAAAAACATGTTTTTTGAATTTTAAAAAAAAAAAAAGTCAAGAGAAAATAGTGAAGACTCACCTAAAAACAAGAATTACTTCCTCTTGGAGACTCAAACATTTTGCTTTGACATAGCACCAAACAAGTCGAGTGACATTCTCAAATGTTGGAGCCTTGATTAATCTTTTCCTCAACCTTTTAGTTTTGATAGGTTGGTGGTACTCATGCATCTCACCCCACTACAACAAAAGATGTTCCTATACATAAAGCGATTACACTGGATTTTGAGTGAATTCATCAATCTTAGTAAATAAAAATAAAATGGATATTCACTATTGTAACTATGTGGATTACAAACTAGGCTCACATCAAATTTCTATTATTGACACATTTTGATTAATTAACATCACATTTAATCAACACTTAAAAATCTAGTGGTATGCGACATCATTCATGGTGTAAATTGAAAAAAATTATTATAAGGTTTCATCAGATGTAAAATGTGCATTACAAGAAAACAAGGTTTTTTTTACTTGGAAAATCGGTTGAAAGGTACCCCAAATGGCCTTTGTCCAACTTGACTAAGGTGCCATCGTGGACAAATTGTTTTAGACCCAACCATTTTGATTAGGTCTTTTTATGGTCTTTTTTATTGGTTTTTTTTATTGAATTGTTTTACTTTTTTATTTATTAGTCAACAATATTTTGACAACAACCATGTATGATTTATTTTTTAAAAAATAAAATAAAAAATTATAATCATATATATATATATATATATATATATATATTAATAAATTTAGCTAGCTAAATCACCTAATAATTAATTTACAAAATATAATAAAACAATTTAGTTACCTACGTTATTTAGCCTAGGCCCTTTTAAGTAGGTAGCCTAGGCTAAGTGGGCAACTTTATATCTATTTGCTTAGGCAGCCTAGGTTAAGTATCTAAGCCACATAAAACCAAGGTAGCCTAAGTAGTCAATGTTGTATGTGTGAAGATTCAAACTCCTCACCTCCAGTTTGGGGAGTCAAGTCCTTACCATTGGACTACAACTTCAAAAATTGAAAACTTTTATCATCATATTGTAATAAACTTGATTGGATTTTTTGTTTTGATGTACATATTATAACATTCATCGATGAACTCTATCATTATTTAATCAATATTGATTATTTATTAATGATTGATTATTGATGATTGATAATTTATTATCTACTATTTCTTACTAATTATTGATTATTTACTATGAATTAATAATTATCAATTAATATATACTGAATCACTATTAACTAAAAATTTAGTTAAAAATAATTTCACTTATTAAAAAATACATTTATTACTATTAATGATTATAAATTATAATCAAATATTAGCCAAAAAAAAGATAATTCGATATAATAATTAATCAATTAACAACTTGATGGATAAATTAATTATTGGTTATTAATTAACATCATTTGGTGAATAATTGATTACATAAAATACTAATCATAAATTATTCAATACTACTAACTATCAATTATTAAAAATCAACTAATTACTATACTAAATTTAAATATTTACAATGTGCTTAAAGGTAACATGTAGGTAGCCTATTAAACTTTATAAATATCTATTAGGTGTAATATGCCTAACCTAGGGCCTACTAACTATGAATTTAAGTTTGGTATGTACCTTAAGTAAAATAAACTTGTAGGTTGAATAACCAAGTTAGTATGGTTGATTTGACTAAATGTCAAATCAAAATGACCAATTTGATTAATTGTAAATCACCATGGCCATTGAGTATGGTCAATTTGATTAAGCCTTGGTCATTTTGATGAACCTTTGGCCTTTTTAACCATATGTTTGTTTTGTTGCATGGTCAAAAAGGTCACTTTAGGCAAATGTTTTAGTTAAAAAGTAATTTGTAACTTTCATGCCTCGAGCCTTTAATCAAAATGACCATTGCCTCAGTCAATATGGAGATTTTAGTCAAGTTGGACCTTCTAAAAAATCACATTTTCTTACAATGATGAAATGCGAAATTATAATCAATTTTCTAAGTAGCATAAAAGCTAAAAAAAGAAAAGGATGAACCAGTGTAATTGAACTTGCTTTAAAAACAAAAAATGATAAGTGGAAGATTAAACTAATTAATGTGATGACTGTGATGATGCAATCACTTCACCAAAAACATGAATTTATGATTACATAACTATGTGATCAATTTAATCATATTCATTACATTGACCATGGCATTTGCCATTACATCCACATAAGCTAATTTGATTTTGTAAAAGTAATGATTTTTTTCATTTCATAGTTCAAAGTAAAAAGTTAAAAACATTATATACTTCCACATGTCTTAATTTTCATGTTACATATATGAATTTAAAATTATGTCGAAAAATCTTAGTTTCAAGTCATATGAATTGAAAATGTTGATCACATGTTTGAAAAATTATTTTAAATGTTATAATACATTCTTTGCCATTGTAAATGTTTAAATATAATAATTTATCTAATTTAAGATTTTATGTTCTTATAATGTGAATTATAGGTATACATGAATCAAGCAGCTCATCATGTAACGACTCTGCCAAATGTTATATAACCATGATTAATATTTTATTCCAAAGACCAATTCTTTAGGAAGGAAAATAAAGAATCTTTAGGAGTATTTTATTTTTCAAAATTGAATATTCAAAACTGATGAATTGTTTGGGAAGCATGTGCCAAACCTACCAAGGTATTATAATATATGGAATGTTTGGAATCTAAAATTTTGAAAACTAAAATGTTTGAATTCTGATGTGTGAATACCGAAAGCTAAAAATTGAATTTTGAAATTTGTATGTGAAATGTTTGGAATTTGAAAATTTGAGAATTAAAATGTCTAAATTGGGATGTGTGAATACTTGAAGCTGAAAATTGAAAATTCAAATTTGAAATCTCTATGTGAAGCACTTGGAATTTGAAAATTTGAAAATTGAAAATTGAAATTATCTTTGTGAAATGTTTAGATTGAATTTGAAAATTTGAAATTCAAATGTCTGAATACTGAAAATCGAAATGTTTAAATATTGAAAACTGAAAAATAAAATGTTTGAATATTGAAAACCTGCAAAAACACAAGAACATTTAGGGAGTCCATCAAATTAAAGTAAGCAAAACTATTGATTCTCAACCAACTGTAGTACTATTATGTTTTGGCATGATTAATATAAAGGTGTTGGTATGAAGACTATGCTTGTAATAAGACAAATTTAGTTCCACCTCAAGGGCTAAGAAAACAACAATATAATTCACATATGTTGAAAACAACGTCCAGATGTTGACACTCATCCAAAATAATTTAAGACTTTAGCCATTGGGTCTGCTAGGTCATCCACATTCAACACAATTTGATCCAACAAAATTTCAATAGCCCTAGTTTGACAACATTTTTAGAGAATCATGGGTTAGGAAATTTTAGTGGCATTTTGCACCCTAGACCCAAAATATAATAACTATGCAAGATTGGACACTTGAATCTGACAAAAGATTAGTTTTGGTTACGACTATCATTTTGTCTTACTCTAGATGCCTATTGCCTACTACCTATCATGTGAGGTGCTCACCTCATAACCTGGTGCAACAACATGGTAAATGTAAAAATTATGGTACACCACTAATGATGCTTCATGGCATGAAAAAAACCTTTCAAAGCATGAGATATCTACAAACAACAAAACGCAAAACCCGTGGTAAATATCAAAGTATTGGAGCCCAAACCTTTTATTCTAATAATCAAGGGCACACACTTCCAAAAAATCCATTTATTTTCCCAATGTTGTGAATGCTAGATTTTAAATTGTGGGTGTGTTTATTTCGTTTTTCAACAATGCAATTTTTCATGCATTATGAATTCTTTACCACAGTAGAGAAAGGTTTATGGAAGCTGTTATAGTCTCCTCTTTGTGTCTAGTGGCTATTAGGATTCCAAATACTTGCATAACTTTAAGGTAGTAAAAGAAGTTTAATTTCCAAGGATGGAGAATTTATGGAAAAGTAATAAGAGTAGGTTAGGTCTTCATAGTTTAGTCCAACATCAAGGTAAATGAGGAGGGTAGGTTTATCTGGATCACCACACATGACCATTGAGATTGCCCATTAGGCAATAGGGACATAATACTTTTGTTTGGAGGAGAACCAACAAAAAAAGTCAATACAATTACATCATTAATTAGACATTTTTATGGTAGAATGTAAGATCCAATGTTCCTATGATTTGTTTCTTTTGCTATACAATTGCACACAACATGTAATTCTACCCTAGTTCAAAGAGAGCGATAAGGGAGCGTGCATGCCATTCAAACCTTGTGCATTAAAGATGACTGATTTCTTACCTTTCGTATTAAAAAAGACAAGGAAAGAGAGAGGGAGGCGCAACCTTCAACCCTATTGATGGCAAGAGGAAGTGAGGAAGACACAATGAATTATATATTGCAATGGATGCACACTCAAGAAAAAACTTTCTAGGTATTAACCCTACTAATATAGTGATGTGCATGTTAGTAGACATCACATCTATTGCACACCATTCATTCTGTCCCATGGCCTTTTCACATTGTGTAGTAATGAATACTTGCAATAACAAAATCGGGAAGAGATTCTTAGTTTGCCAACTAAAAGCACATGATTTGGTGGTGACTTTTCACCTTACTAGAACTTCCACACTTCCAAACAAGTGGTGGTCGTTTTCCTTTTGCCATAATGGCAACAATCCAACTAGCAAACACCTTCACCAAGGTTTGAACCCAAAGTATACCCACATGGTTGAGTGACCACCCAAATTTCTAGAAGATTTGTATCTTGAACTAGTCTTGTTGTACAAAATTAGGAAAAAAAATTAAGATGACACAAACACTCACTTGATGAGCCATTCAAATTTTTCTTCTTTTTCAAAACAACCATAATCTATAGTCCATGCACGCCTTGTAGTCATAATTCCCCATGTCCTTGTCATCAAATGCCCCGTTTTAGAATTGTAGGATTATAACTCCATTTGGAAAAAGAGTAGTGCAACCCAAGAGGTCAACTGTGGGGGGTGAGTATTAATGAGATGTTTAGATTTCAAAGTTAACCAAAACATTGAAAATTGTCTCAAGTGATGATTGCTTTCCCCAAACCCAAAAACCCAAAATCCTTACACTTTAAATCCACCCATTTGTGTTTCATTGTAGTGGGTGTGAAAAACTGATGACGAAATTTCTAGCCATTAGTTTACCAATTATGAATTTGTGGAATTGCAGCATGTCCATCACCTACATGGGCCAAAACACAACAAAAAAGTTATGGTTTTTACACAATAAATGATTCACTCCAAGTAAGTTCATTGAAGACAAGGAGGCACAAATCTTATTGCATTGTTTAGTATGAAAATATGTAAAGTAGAAAGGAATAGATAGATAAAAAATACAAAAAACACGTAGTTAATGTAAACAACTACAAGTAAACCTCCATTGTTACCGCCTTCAATGCAAAGTTTGTTGGACTGTGTGTAGCTTTCCATTATCAAGTACTTTGAGCATGACACAAAATCATCAAAGCAATTTTGCGTCTTCGAAAGAGAGCCAATTTGCATATCTATCAATCATGGTGCTGTAGGTGACCACATTGGGAGTAATTGACTTTTGATGCTTTAACATCATGATGGTTGCATCAAGCTTCATTTGTGCCCCCTTGCAAATTGCATCAATGAGAGTATTGTAAGTAAAAATGTCCTGTTCAATTACTTGGCGTTACATTTCAAAGAAAACCCTTTGTGATTCTTCCTAGAAACTACCCTAGCTACATACAACAATGAGTGAGTTGAAAGTGATTTGTTCCAATTCCACACCTTCCCTTTACATTTCATCAAATATGTCTAGCATTTTCTTCAAGTTGACACCGCCTTTACCACAAGTGTCGATGATCGTGTTGTAGGTTATGAGGTTAGGTTTGCACACAACCTTTTTCATGAACTAGAAAACCTTTAGTGCCCCATTGCATTTGCCACTACAACCATAAGCACTAACCAAAGTGCATTAAACATACATGTTGTTTCCAAACCCTGCTTTATGCGACTTGAGAAAAACTTTATGCACAATATCCACTTTGCCTAGTCTCCCCAAAGTGCTGATCATGACAGTCACCAACTTATTCCATTCACTTCGAATTTGTTCCTATTACACCATCTAGTCATAGCTTTGTAATGTGTGTTCCCATTCCTTTCTGTTCCTTAGCTCTTGCAAAAGGTATTAGAAATCTTCATTTCCCATTAATTGGTGTGACCTTTTGTCAAGTAATGAGGCAGTTTTCCTTATGGACAATGACTACGAAATCTCTTGCATTCCAAGATAAAACTTTTGTTGTCCATGATGGAACTTGGAAGCCAACCTAGTGGACCTACAACCACATAATTCAAAATTCAACCCACCTTGTTGCATTTGCTTCTTGTTGTTGCTGCTATTATTATTGCTGTTAGTGTTTTGCATCCCACTCCATTCCCAACTAGGAGAAGTCGCTCAAGCTATTGTTGTTCCTCTTGAACCAATGTTAATGATACACATTGTGCCACTCCTCCCCATGCCTCCCCACTCCACTAATGTTGACTTGTAGGTCTTAATCTTCCACCTCTTTTCCTCTTGCTTCCACTTTGCCCTGTTGTTGTTCCCACCCTACTCATGCTATTCTTCCTACCCCTACTCTTGCTACACTTGCCACCTTTGTGGACTAGAACAATGCCCCCTTTGCCATCATTGGGGTGTGTAAGCTTTGCCCCAACACTGTGTTCTTTTCTTTCCATGTCCCTTTCTTCCCCCCTTGTGTGCGTTTGGGGCCTAGGCTTCAATGTCCTCATCTGATTCACAGGCCACCACCAAGTAGGTGGTGAACACTGTTCAAGAAAGCTCTGCCTTGTGAACATAATGGAATCCATAACGAAACCCCAAAAAAACCATCTACACAATTTGACGCACTCCTAACTCCTTGGAGGATTCAAATGTGAGTCCAAGTGAAAGATAGCGGAAGAGGGAGAAGTCGGGACACGCTCCATAGCTCAGAACACTTTGAGGGGGTAGAGGGGCGTGTTGGAGCTCTGGGATGGGACTAGGAAGAATTGACAAGCTTATTCACTCACACAGGCCTGCACACAACCCACACAAAGTGATTAGTGCATAGTTGGAGCATCTTTGGTGCTAAGATGAGCCACGGGCAACACGGACACACAAGACTCACCACGGCCTAGACTTGAGGGAAGCCACCACCTTCCCCTTTATAGTATATTCTCGACCTTTCCACGGGGCCCACATTCAAATGACTTTTCTCTCCTGGGACTCCCGCATGGGAGTTTCGAAATCCCGCCAGCGGGCACTCCCGCAACTTTGGAGCCTCATAACTTTGCGAGCAGACCTCGAATTGAAGTGCAATCTTAAGCAAAGTTGTAGCTTTCTTCGAAAGCTTTCCAACGATATGTGGCACGTTGTCTGCAGCCAAGTAAATCGGGTCAATTCCCGACTTTTTCTGGTCGGGAATCAAACTGGCAATTTGACTCCCGGCCCTTCTTTTGGCCATAATTTGTGTTTCAGATGTTCAAATGAGCAATGTGAAACCCATTTTAGACATTTACGTTCCAAGAGCTTTCCAATGATATAAAGAACGCCACAAGCCATTGAGTTTTGACCGCTCAAATTGCTCTTTGAAATTTTGGGAGTCCATCGGGACTCCATCTCCCAAAGTGGGAGTTGCCTTAGGAGTGTGAGGGTTCACTCCCTCACACTTTCTCACACTTTCGGAAGTGTGTGATGCGACTCCCGGGCTTTCTCTTGGCCCGCACCTTTGCAACCCCTTTGCCTTGGTCGCGAGCCCAAAACTAGGGTTGCGACACAATTTTAATGTACTTAGGGTTACATCCACCTAAACATGAAAAATTACATCCATTTGAAAATTTTCATTCTATGAACACTTGTCATCTCCACGTTGGCCAATGAGTGAATAATTTTTTTATCCCCAAGTCCAAGTCTTGCATAGATGTGTAGTCTCTTCCCTAGGGGTAGAGCCAATAAAATTAAGAGCTAATGCAAGTGACATCATATTAATATTTGAATATTCTCAAGATATATGTATTTCAAATTGACATTATAATAATCGTTGATTAATCTAGATCTTTTTCGTTGACCATGGGGCTCTAGTAGTAAATGCATGTGCATAAGATAAAGTTGGCAATTGATGTCATGAATGAGTTTAATTTAAATGATTACATATGAATTTCTTGTAGTCACAACCATTTGCATGAAATATATTTCCTTGGATAGTTTTGGATCATATAATATATGGAACATAAAATGCTTAATTATTGTTTACCAACACTTAAAAATCTAAATAATTGTTTTGAGTTTTTTAAATTATGAACTATTGTTGACACATTATATTTGGGGTGGTGAAAACTATAATATGCGCATATTTATATTCTCATTTCTTAGTGAACACTCCCAAGTTTAATATATGTTTTCAATGGTTGGAACTTGGGACTTTTTTTCTCACTTCTGGCCATGAATCCCTCAAAAAATCACTTCCTTTTCAAAGTCTGTATTTTACAATATTCGCTGTTGGTGAAATGAGAAATTAAACCCTAAATTGGATGAATAGTTTGGATGAAATATTAGGATGAATCTTGGCAAGGGGGGTTACTTTTGAGTTGGGTGTTGCTGGGGTTTCAAATTGGCTCTTTGTTGTCTGTTATCATAGTGTGTATGTTGCAGATTGGAAAGTGCTCATGTTCTAGTGGTCAACCCTGAGCCAGTAATGAAGTGTGTTGGGGGCCAAATATTCCAAGGCTTGCTCTTGTGCTTTTGGAAAGGAATAGTTGATGGATTGGAGGGTTTGGGGTGCAGAGGGATGGAGGGTCATTGGTGTTGGGCTCAAGGTTTTTCGGAACACAGGTGTCCTTTGTATCCAAGATGGTTCCACCTTGCACACAGCAAAAACTGTCCATGTGTGCAGTTATGGTTCCTCCACAGCCCCAACAACGTTCCCTTGCCTTTTCAGGATCTGTAAGTCCCAAAACTGAGGCCAGAAGCAAGCAAATTCAATGTCTGGAATGATGATTTGCAGTTGACCTGATAGTGCCAAAATCTTCATATGCAGCACATGTTGCCATTTTCCTGGGCATAACTTAGAATGGTGTCTTTGGTTGAGTATTCAGGGATTAAGTTTTTTTCTTCCGATGTGTCCTGAGCTGGGAAAGAAGGGATTTTCCCTTCAAAATGCAAGCCGCAAAGGCAGCAAATTCAACACCCAATCCAACAATAAAAAACCAAGCATAGCTGAAACTACACATTCTACTTCCTTGTTGCCTGGAAAGCCTACTCCTCTTCCTGGAACAATGACAATGCAAACTCAAAGAATTCTACAACCTCGTTTCAACATCAAGCACTCTGTCTCAACATCTTATTTTGGATCTCAAGTAGCAAGCAGCAATGGCAGAGCTGCCTCTCCTCTGGAGCCAGAATTTTTGCCTGCCCAGACACTGACAAACCCACCCTTTAAGATTAACTGATTCCCCTTTGCTGTGTTCAGTTCGCAGATTGCTCTTTTTCTGCAAAGATCACAGGGGGAGTTTGGAAGAGCAAGCATAGCATTTCTTTCTTCTGTGTTGGACCTGGTGTGCTTTGTTCTAGCAAGATGTATTTGAGCAAGAAAAGCTGCTACATCATTCTCGGAGTTCCACAAGGTGAGTGAGTGTATGTCTTTGCCATCATCAGCTTGGTTGTAAGCAAAGACAAAAGGTATGTTGTCTTTGTGTCTGTAATTGTTGTGGTGTTCCTGTTGTGTTTACGTTCTTGCTAGCAATATGTGGCTTTTGTTGATTTTGATCTCTTTTTCTATCATACCTATGTATGCAGCAGAAAAGACGAGCATTGCAGAAGTTCAGGACGAGATACACAAAGTGGAAGGGAAGTTGGAAGAGTTGGGGAAGCAGACGAAAGAAGATGTAGAGAAGATGTGCAAGGTGGAGAGACACGTCTATGGAAGGAGAAAGAGTTTCTTTTGAAGGAGGAAGAACTGCTGTGACAGATGGAACTCCTGCTCTTGCAATGTGGACAATGCAACAGCATGATGCAACAAATTGGCCAAGGAAATCCTTCCTCAGGTGATGTTGCTTGGCCTCAATTGCAGTCTGTGTCAGCTTGTTTAGATTTTTTGTTGCAGTGTTTTTGTGGTATTTTATCCCATTTTATCAATTCTAGACAAAAAAATTGTGTTTCATGTTCCTTTGATTTCTAGCAGATTACATGGATTTTTCCCCAGAAATGATCAAGTATTTGCTCCTCCCATAACTGCCTGAGCTTCCAGAAAGTGAGAATGAGCTGACAAAGTCACTCTTTCCACAGCAGCATGGAAAGATACCTGTGGAAAAGAAAACCCACCTTGCTATCAAAAGACAGTGACCCCTTGATGCAGAGAGTTTTCTAATTGAGGCAGATGGTTCAGAACTCCCTCTGAAGTTGTCAGGAGTTGTGGATGCTGATCATTTTTATTGAGTATCAGAGATGGACACATCAATCTCCATTACGTAAATCCTTAGGAGGCTCTTTTACTTGTTTCAAAAGTATAGCTCACATGTGTTTCCGTACAAGCTGTTGTTCAATTGCAGTGAAAAGAAGACATGCAGCAACATCTCTGACACTATAAGAAAAGGGGCAAGGCCTTATACCCTTGTTATTGCATCTGGATGCACCCTCCTCGTTGGTGAAGACAAGCTTTCTAGCTTACATGCTACTGAAAATGATCTCTTGAAGAAAATGCTGCCACTTTGTACACAGTTTTATGGAAAGGTGCAATTTATTTTGGGGTACATAGCAGCAGGCACAGTATTTCAGTGGGTTTACATTGGCAAGGATGGCAAGCAGCTGAAGCAAGTTGCTCCACCTCTTGACCTGTCAGTTGTTTCAGACTGCTGCAGGTTTGTTCTAAGCATTGGCTATGCTTATCAGTTATTGAAGACAATGGTAGACTCACTGCCAGATGTCCCAGGCCAGTATGCAATGTTTTCCGCTGATGTTGCAGGAGACAGGGAATTATGTTTCTTGGCTGACAGTGTGTGTAACACATTAATAACTTTGAAAAGCATTGCAAGGCCCAAGGGACTGATTTTGCTGCAATAAAGAAAGCCTACAAGCTGAAGGATTTCAGTTCCTTCTGAAGATAATGGAAGGGCCCAGGTTAAGTCACTCAGGAACCTACTGTAAACTTCATTCATTGTGATTGAAGTTTTGGTAAAGTCCTTTAGAAGTTAATTGATTTCATGCAGAGGAACTGGTAGTGTCCATATGTAGTCTGTTCATAGTCCAGCCATAAATTGTAGCCATAAATTCATAGTCCAGTCCATTCAAGTGTACCTGAATTGAGGTAAAGTCTATTGCAAGTTGATTGATTTGATTTAAAGGTACTAATCATGTTCATTTATGGTACCCATGTAGTCTGTATGCACTATAGAGTCCATTTAGAGTTCAAACAGTAGAAAGCTCTGGGTTGTATAGTCCATTTATATTCCACCTACACATTCTAGAATAGAATTGTAGTTCGTTGAGTGGTCAATGCTTTGGGGTACAATCCACTTGTAGCCCATAGAGTCCTTCAAATTTAATGCAGTCCTTTCTTAGTCCATATGTAGTCACTATCATTGTATAGCTACACACTAGAGGATTACTTATCAAAGTGCACATGGTCTTACACATCTTGCAAACTGAATTCTTTTTAAGATTCAAAGCTGCCCAACTAAACTTCTCGTCTTTTGATTCCTTCTGTTGAGTCTACTAAGTAATTCTGGATGAGCCATGTTGACCAGCGTCTCTCAGGGGAGGTGAACTGTGGGCAAGCCAAACACTGGATACGCTCCCCAGTACTTGATGCCAAACCCATCGTCCAACATCTCCAACATGGCATGGTGCAGAGCTGTTGCCACATCTTCACCTTCCTTCATATGCTGGGACAACCAATTAAATAACAGTAATGTTAACCATGCATTGTTTGATAGTCAATGTGGCATCCCCACACATGGCACCCCAGCAACAATGAATGCTTGAGCCACATTTAGCACGCCCTGTGCTTGTGAACCATCTGATCAGCTAATTCATTAAGGATGTGTACTGCAGGAAAATGTCTAGCTCTCATATCACCATAGCTTGACACTGACTGTACCAGGGTCCTTGTATATGTCCTACCTTGCCCAATTTGGATGGAGTCAGGGTATGATCATTATCTACTAAAACATTGCATGTGTCATGGTCTACTCTATATTATGATCCCTCAAAGTTTGTGAAATGTGGAGGAAGAGTTTGAGAGAGCCGTTACATACCTGAGAGTTGGCTACCTCACATGCTCTCAAGACTACCATATGCACCCACCACTCAAATGGGCTCCTTACAATGGCTTCTGTTGAAAGTTGGCCATTGCTTGAGCTGGTGTTGGTCCTGCTTCACATGTCCCCAAGTCCTAAACCCAGTCTCTTGGCATTTTCTAATGTGTTATCAACATCTTCCTCCCCAACACTAAGGCATTTTGTCCGATTGCTTTTAAAATTTGCAGCAGGGTGGTAACCAGCTCCATCGAATGATTGCAAATTGGGGTCTGCAATTTTCCTATCCTCACTAATCAAATATCTCAGTCTTGGCATATCTAAGTTGTGTTTCTAGATGCAGTGATTCCCTACAGTTGCTACTTCAGGATTTAATGCACATCACAAGCCTTTGAATGCAACTTTCTTGAACAAAGAAATTACAACATTCATAAACAAGTCATTGAAACCTAAAAATTCACCTTCATGGTCTGTAGTCTGTGAGTTGACAACTGTTGCCAATGGATCCACAGCAGGGTCTACAAATTTAAAAACCTCTTGCTGCACATCTTCATCAAATATTGTGCGAGCCTCAATGTGTATGAATCCCTAACAAAGGCAACCTCAGCAGTAGCATCAGGTCGCACCAATGTGCCACAATGGTAGGGAAATTGGGAGGCACCAATCTCTCTTCCATTTGTTCTTTTGAATAACTTATTTCCCTCAATACTCAGAGAATCTCCGATTACAAGGCTTGCTTTTGAGCTTGGCTTCAAGGGAAGTGACTCCAGAGCCTCAAATCATTGGCAGCAATGATTATTACATAGGTAACTAGGTAGGTCTGTTAATTAGGTGGGCATATATTACCTAGCTATTATCTAATTTCTAGTTACTACATACTAATTGTACTACCTAATTCTTATTAGTTCCTAAACTCAATAGTACTTACTAAGTTTACATGTACACACAACTATAAGTCCTGAAGGAAAAATATAAATTGAACCCACCAGAACCAAGATGGGGTAGCATCAACCTATGAACTTATTTTATGACCCACATACCTACATTTATTTTATAAAAGTTGGGTACATATTTTAAAAATTAAAAAAATTGACCCAAAAAGTTTCTTGCCCAAAATTTTTGTTGGCTGATTTTATTAGTCAAATAGCCCACCATTCGATTAGTCAAAAAAAATCACTAGTGAAATCAATCATTTCAAAAATGACTTGACCAAAATGACTAAGTGGTTTTTTTAACTAGTGTCCAATAGGAGTATTTTTTGGTCAAAACTTTCAATAGGAAAAGTCATGATTTGTAATAGTGAAAGCTTATAGCAAGCGTCTCCAAGTATGATGGGTTGTTCTTTATTATAAGTCCTCACTGCAATTTTGGAGATGTGCACATTTCACTAGAGTTGAGAATCCTAATTGCAAGTTTGCAGTTGGCAGGGAGGTTTGTTGACTTCATTGTGTTTGATAGATTTTGAGATGTAATCAATGTGATGGTTGTCAGATGATAAGAGAATTCAAGGCACCAAATGGTTTTGATAAAAAAAAGATTAATGCTTTTAGGGATGGTAGTGTCCCTTGTTATCACCTTTAGAAATGGATTATCCCTTGTGTTAAATTTTGGTCACTTATATTATTTTTTTGGTTGTTCATATCACATGGTCAAATTTGTATTAAAAGCCTAATTTCACTTAATTTAGTCTAATTTTAAAAATTCTCAATTTAATATGACGTAACCTATTTTAATATGAATTAACCCAAACCTAATTTAATCTAATTTAATTTACTTAAGGCTAGTTTGCCCCAAGTACATAATTCAAACTAGGTTACTTCGGGCAAAATAACCTTAAGTAGGTTAAATTAGATGAAACTATGATTAGATTTAAGGTCTATATATATATATTTCAATATTTTAATTAATCTTATTTAAGCTTAATGTGCCATACTTTAATTTATGATGCACCCCCAAGTTCTTTGATGGACTCAACCGCAAGTCCAAAAGTGAAAACAACATAAGAAGGAGTTGGGGCGTGTTCTTTAGTTCGCAACACTTCAAGGGTAGAGGGACGTGCTAGAGCTTTGAGATTGAGACTAGGAAAATTGACAAGCAATTCAATTATTCACATGGACTTGCACTAATCAAACAATAAGTTGGTTAGTGCATAATTAAAACACTTTTGGTGCACGAACGAACCACAAGCAAACACAAATTCACAAGACTCATCACGGCCTAGACTTGGGGGAAGCCACCACCTTCCCCCTTATAGTATATTTTATGTCTAGCCATGAGATCATCATTCAAATGTCATTTTATTTCGGGACTCCCAAATGAAAGTCCCGAAATTCCCAAAGTTGGGACTTTTGCAATTTTGAGGGTCCATAACTTTGTGTGCACACTTTCGATTGAAGTGAGGTCTAAAGAAAAGTTGTAGCCCTTGTCGAGAGCTTTCCAACAGTATGTGATAGACCACCTACATGCAAAAAATTGAGGCAATTTCTAACTTTTAGTGATCGAGACTCAAAATGCCAATTTGACTATTGGCCCTTCTTTTGGCCATAACTTGTGTTTTAAATGTCCAAATGGGTCATGCGAACCCATTTTAAACATCTACGTTTTAAGAACTTTCCAATGATATAAATTTTTTTTCGATCCAATGGGTTTTGATTAATGGCATTTACGACTAATTTTGTTGTCATAAATGTAGTCATAAATGCCATGTTTAGGTGTTATGTTAAGTACTTTGTGATTCATTTAAAATCCAAAGATGGAGGCCTAACATTGTGATGGAATGGGGCACGTTTTGAACAATGTGGGATTACAACACAAAAAATTCACCCATTATGGAAAATCAAATGTTATTGTTCGATATGGAAGAAAAAAAATGACTTGTCACATATAAGCAAAATCGTGTGAAGATGGCATGGGCATTCATGAACATTATGAATGAAATACATCAGTTGGGATTCTGCATAATGATTTGTGAAAGGACATCATGTTACATGTTCCACATGACAAACTAGATGTTGTGTACATTGGTGTCTATGATTGGGGTGAAGCTAGATGGGTACACTCATGGTTGGGGTACACAAGGAATGTCTCACCCCAAAACCAGTTTAAAAACATTACTTTGAATGACCAATATATTTACAAAATAAATTATTTGGTAGATTTGCTTTTTCATTAAATAGTCACATACTTTTGGATTAAAGTGGTGATGATTTTTAGGGATTTGGATGATTAGAACATGTCCTTAAATGTTCTAAAGATGGCTTTGGAACTATGTCCCCCTACATAATTTTATAAAAAAGGATTCAATATTAAAACTAACAATATTTGTTCAAATTACCCCATATTTTAACCACCAATATTATAAAGTATGTTCTATATGATGGCACAAGTTTTTAGTATGTTAAATCACCAAATTTTGTGTTAGAATCTTGGATTTTTTCATAAAAAAGATGCATTAATAAAGAGAATCAAATTAATTTTGTAAATTACAAATTTACATTCCAAAGGTTTGGAAAAATATATACAAGATGTGGGTGCAAAAAAAAGACATTATTTGATGTTTTTACTACGGTTTTGGCATTCCAAATGAAAGTATGTCATTTTGGAATGTCTAAGTAGTCTTGCATTCCTTTTTGGTTTATCATTGAATAAAACATTCAAAATTTGTTCAATTGATTTGAATCATTCATTATAAAACTTCTTGGTTGAAAGCCTAAACATATATATCCCCCTTTCATGATTGTTTAACATTTCAGAACATTCATTTGGCTAAGTTTTTGTTTTAGGAATTATGGTATAGGACAAATGGGTGTCATGGTTCCTATAGTGGTATTTCAACCCTAAATGCACCCAAATCCTTGCAAGAGGTGATTCCATCTTTGTATAGTTTTGCCAAGGAGTGGGATGCCATTAATGTGAAGAAAGTGCATTGGTGGGTGGCCCCAAAATTATTTTTTGTCCATGATGAATTGAAAACCACAAATTTGCTTTGTCATATGGTGAAATGACAATAGAAAACTCTAAGGTATAAGCTATATTTGGTGAGCAAGCTTGCAAATGCTATATGGGGTGAAAATTAGGATGAAAAACATTTTTTCAACAATTCAATCAAGATGTCATTTGCTAAGGTGATTCATGATATGTTCAAGGTGAATTTAAAACCATGGAAAACCATCTAGCATGTTCTGTGCACATTGATAGGGCTTCCATACAACTAAATTCCACTAAAGATTGTTACCAAAGGCAACCATAGATTGTTTGTAGGTGGTGCATATGAAATTTGGTGTAATTTGTATGAATTGTTAGAAGTAACATGTTTTGGACTTATTGATTTAATAAAATGAAACTTGTCAAGGAATCATGATGTCATGTGTGATTACTTTGAAATTTGAATAATCTTTGGTTTTTCATGAAACGATTAGAATTTCATAAGTTTTGGTTCACTTGCATTGATGTTATGATTTTCTTTGTGCTCGTGCTATGGGCATAAGTAATAGCATACATCCCATCATTTCATGTCCCCAAAATATTTCCTTATCAACATTTTGACATGTTGGAAGATCCATTTGTCCGTTTCAAGTTTAAAAATGTTTTGATAATGGAATAGAATCAAAATATATTCATTTCAAGCAATGTTCTTTGACTCAAATGGAAGCCTTTTAATCTTTTTTTCATTTTTTTGGTGTCAAAAGTTTTGTGAACTTTAGCCCAAAAATAGGAAATTTGGTTGAATTTACATTGAAAACCAAAAAAATCCTAAATTTTCTCGATACTTTGTCTAAAAATTTAAAATTCCACCCAAAACAATTAAAGTGGATTTTTCATTGCCACAGTTTGGTTGTTAGTTGTTGTGCAAAAACTAAAATCTTTGGTTGTTGAAATATGTTTGGTTGTTGGTGGATTACAGTGATTGAAATAAATTTGGTCACTAGCGAATTGTGGTGATTGACATAGGTTTGATCATTAGGGGCAAGCTTGTGGTGAGCAAATGTTGTTTTGGTTGCCACAAGGTTTAGAGCAACCAAACACCACATTCACAATGCCTATGTTTTACATATTGTCAAATTTGAATATATCAAAATTTTAAAAAAGATATATATTTTTATTATAAAAATATTGCAGAAAAAAAATTAATTATTTGACATTGAAAGTAAGAACGTTAAAAAAACCATTTTCATATGCAACCAAATTAAGTATGAATCAACAAAATGGAAACAAGTAGGTAAATAAACAAATGTGCGACTGAAAACTCAACATAAGTGATCAAGATAAAAATGAATTAATAATATACCATTATACTATACCATTATATTTAACTACAAAACCCAAAACTACCTTATTTCCTCAATCCAACATGTACCTATAATTTTTTTCATTTTGATTTCCATATAATTACATAATCCTTATTATTATTATTATTATTTGTACATCTAGATCAAGCTATGTCTTCTAGAAAGAAAGAATTAATAATTGGTTGTTTGCCAAAGCCAACCAAACCCCTTCTTAATGAAATGTCAATGTTCACTGAAATAATGTGATAATGAAATATCAATGTTCATTGAAACAATGTGATAATAAAAGGAAATTATAAAATAGTTTATAGAAATTTGCCACATCCTATAATTAGAAATGTAATAGTGGATACTATAGTACATTTAATCAAAAGGTAAACATGTAATCTAAGTCTTTTAATTTAAAAACTTTTCACAAATATTGCAAATGGAAATTGACAATAAATAATAATATTGATTCTAATATCCTATCATATTTTAATGGGGGAAAATGAAAACATGATGTGGTGCATGTGCATTTTATTAGGGATTTATTAAGAATACCCATTCTTTGTAGGGGTATATTTGTTATTGGAGCCCAATTCAACATGAATAATGTTTATTCATGGGGTTTATTTCCAAGTTGTGTTTTTGGACTTTTATACATATTTCAAAAGGTACTCAACTTGCAAATTATAGGAATCCAAATTCAAAGCAAAAGAAAAATATAAATAAAAACTCAACATCAACTCCTATCTATGTGCATGTTGTTATTTGTGTGACTTAAATTGTTAGTTTTGGTAGCAATAATTTACAAGGGACCTTTGACCAAATCATTACTACAATGCACAAATTTGCCACTACAGTTGCAACTATTTGGATAATTTATCAAAAATTTGTCACATGGCAATTTGTGAAATAGGTAAGTAGGTAGATAGATAGTTTTAGGTAGGTAGGTTAAGCCACATGGCACCTAGGCTAGGTTATGGCATGTGGCACCTAGGATAGACTAGGCCATGTGGCACCTAGGCTAGGTCATGCCATGTGGCATTTAAGATAGACTAAACCACATGTCGCCTAAGCTATGTCATATCGCATGGCACCTAGTTTAAGAGATTAAGCAACAAACATATGCAATAAACATTTTAACCACAACCTAGTTGTAATTTAATCACAACTACATTTATTATATGTACGACCTACCTAGCCTAGCTTTTAAGGTATTACCTACCAACTAATACCTAGCCTAACCTACTAGTTATTATTCTATTTATTACCTACCTATTAATCTAACTTATTATTTATTAAATAATCTAGCTTAAACCACATCTGACACATGGCATTTAGGTTAACTATTTTGTTAAATTACTATTTTTTATTATATTATTTTTATAACTCTTCTTAATTATAATAATCAATATTTAATAATGATATTAATAAATATTAATAATCTTAGTAGGCATAATAATTTTTCAATAATTTTAATGTAATAGTATCAATTTTCAGATTTAGTATATGAACGAAATTCATACATACACACAACATATGCAAAAACATATATATATATATATATATTAGTATGTATTAAATAAAACTTTAATACATATAAAAAAACATATGTCTATCATATTGCATCATAGTATACCTCTAGTGGTGCAAGTAATTTGGTGACTATTGTGATTAATGAGACATACAAGCCTATTCATGGATGAAGATATACTTAAAAAGCATTTAGCCCATAGGATCAAGGCATAAAGAATCTCAACATAGTTGCATCAAAGTCATAAGAATGACCAATTGTTTGAATTTTGATCCTATAGTTGCAAATATTTTCAAAGTGAGTTGCAAACAACTAAGAGTTGTATGTAGTTACAAATAAATTTTGGTTTTTATACTAATGACAATTGTATCCATCTTTCATCTACAAATTTTATATCAAATATAGCCTATTTCATATACTTTCACATTTAGCTTCACAAACACAATCAATTTGACCTCAAATGTGTGCATACTCATTCATCCATCTTTACAAAGCTTTCACCTGGTCATAATCATGCTTTTGTAACACAATGTTTTTGCATTTTAGCTTTTAATGACTTGCGTAAGTCTAGTGAAACACACACTTCAAGCTAGCACAATAAAGATATGAAGTATCAACATAACATTAGCTATGCAAGCATGCCCAATTTATGTATCAATACATAAAATTCATATTTCATTAAAAAAGAAGATGGTTTGACCTTGATTTTTGCTTAAGGTGTTAATCAAACATTTTGCTCAAGATGATGTCGAATATCAAGTAATAAAAATTTAGGATAATAATGGGAGAGGCCAAAACAAAACAAGATATCCAAATTTGGATTTACATCATTGTTCGAATTGTGTTTAAGTACATGAATTGAATTCAAAAAGGCTATTGAATGTCAATGATGGTAATGCACAATATATGTGCAAGGTTTTTAAGGTTGGACATACTAAGGTGAACATGGCAAGAATGTCATTTTTTGTAATTTTACATAATTATTTGAACTTGAAATTTACACCCAACCTTATGGGAACTAGGTTGGTCTATGAAATTGGGTTATTGGATTAGAACATGTTAGTATTGTTCATGACAAATGCAACATGGTATGGTGTGATGTGATTAATTGGATGTCTTAATATTTCAGCAATGGTAGCTTAATTCATTTAAAACAATGATACAATATTTTGTGAGCCACATATAATATCACATAAAATTAACATTTTAAAAATCAAAATATAAAGCCCAAACACCAAAAATGAAACCTTCACATGTTAAAATGTATGATGCATGTGCATTTGTTAGACTATTTATGTTAAATGGATTCAATGTAATGATTATAACTACAATTGTTTTGAAAGAAAAACAAAATCAAAGCAATATAAACGTTTGAAATGGAGAACATTTTAATTTCATGGCTTGTAATGTAACAATACACAAATAACATTTTTACAGATTCACAATTTATCAACCTCATAAAAAATTATCATGTAAGCAATTCAAAATAGGGGTTTCTAAACCATTTTCAAGATGGCAAGGAAGCATAAGGACTTGTTATGAAGTAGATTTATGAAGAAAATTTATTTAGTCCTTTTGGACATGGTTTTTGTGAAATTCATATTATTGTTTTAAAAAACCCATATTCTAGGATGTTTATGAAATTCCCATGTAGTTATTTTTCAGGAAAAGATGATTGTGAATTGACCTAAACATAAACATCCAAAAATGTAACATTTTTGACACCATCAAAATACATTATAAAAATGTGTTATTTATTATGGACTTATCATGTGTTATTTTTGGTCCACTTGGAGTGCTTTTACCCATTATCTAAAGATATGTCTAAAGAATATACTTTTAATATAACCTTTTCAAAAATAGGATTCCTTATAATGCTTAATAAACATCAGTGCTTTTGAATACAAGTCAATATTTTATCCTCAATAAATTCGATCCAAGTTATAACACATGTTTCCATAGTATATTAAAAGCTTTTTTTTAAAGCAAATCAAAGACTTGTAACATATTACAATTTTGACATTAAAACATGGAAAACCAAACACTAATTATGTGTCTTGTGATTCATGCTAATGTGGATGCACATGCGTGCATTAAACATTTCTCATCATATGTATATGTGTATGCGTATATATATGGTCATATGTGAATTATAAAAGTAGTTGTGTGACTATATAAGATAGCGGATGAAAACCCTTGGTCAAATTACATGGAGGATGTGACTATTATGTAGCAAGGTACCACATACTATTTTTTTCTGATTAATGTTTTTTAGAACTTGTCCAAGTCAATTAAATATTGTAATTATCACGTGGTATTTACAACTTAAAATTAGTCATAAATCTAGTGATTAATATGCAAATTCTTGTAATTATCCTATTTTTTTAAAACATTCAAAAAACAATCATCCAAACCGACAAAGTTGACTTCTATTATCATGTTTGCACTCTCATGGATTTTCCAAGTTCAAATACATTTATTATTACAATTGATAATACATTACAAGAAAATATCCTTGTAAAAAGTAAGCATAATTATACATATGCTACAAATAAGAAGAGTTAAATATCATGCATCAAAACAAGGATTTTTGTGTTATAATCTTAAAGTCACATTATTAAATGTTTGTAAGTTTCTAGAAAGCCATCAAGTGTTGCAAACATTTGTTGAAGATGCATTGCGCATACTTGTCATCTTTGTAAGAAAAAGTTCAAAATTCCATTGAAACAAAAGAAAATTGAAATTTATAACATCCCCCAAAAACATTCACAACAAGGAACTTTTCACTATATGTGTTATAGTTAAATGCAAGAGAGAATTATTAGAACTCAAAATAATATGTATTAAGTGAAATTGGCAATAATTTGCATATGGGATTAATCCCGAGTCTTTATTACCATTTGCAATATAATCATTTGCATCTTGTGGCATCTTGTGAGCTACATGGGTTTATGCAAGCATCCACCTTTCATCCAGTATTAATAAAATTCCTTCATGAACATTCATTTTTCATCCAATATTAATAAAATTCATTCATTGTTGTTCAATTCTGATTTGTAAACATTGAAGGTAATCCATAATCATGTAAAAATTAAAATAAAATACATTAACTACTACTTGATGAATTACATATGATGGTTATTTAAATAGTCTTCACAAAACTTAGATGTCTTGGCCCTTCCAAGTGAAACAACCTATTCCTCTCAACAATGTTCCTTAGGTTAATTGCATATGGATGTGAACAAGCAAAAGAAACAAAAAAAAAAAGCTATAAGAGAGAAGAGTTAGTTTGCCAAACAAAGTGTGATTGAGTGTGCTTCCTTCATCTTGTACGGGTAGTGCATCCGTTCTAGAGGGGCCTCTTTTCCTTGCAGGACTATTGACTTCATGTGTTAGAGGTAGCCACTTTCTAACAAGTAAACAATTCTAATAACAACTTTAAACTGTAGCAAACATGAGAATCCAAATTCAATGTGCAAAAGAGTGGATTAACTTATTATGTGTCACAAAATGTGGGTTGCGAAAGTACCACACAATTAGCACCTCCCACCCTCATCACTTTTCATTCTCTCATTTTCCTGTAACTTTAAATCCTTGTTTTTTTTTTTTTCCTTTTCTAAACTGTGCAATCGATGTTATTAAAGATTAAAAAATCATTGAAATATAAAGAAATGCTGGAAAAAAAAAGAAAAAAGAAAAAGTGTATGCAAGAGTCAAAAGGGTTTAGGGTTTTGAACATGTAAGAGAGCCCTCCACATATTTTGTTTAATAATGTTGTCAAATAAGAAAGGAAGGAAAAATTAGCCCGTGCTTTACTTCATTGTGGTAGGACCCTCTTGGTGGCGACAAAACGTGGGGTCTGCTTCTTAATGTCTGTCCACCGACCCCCTTCGTCGTGTTCGGAACCGTCGCTGCTATTTATTTCCGCCTGACTTGGCCATTGACGTTGTTGAGACTCAACCAATTCTCCGCCTCTAGCTTTCTCTCGTCTTTCATTCTTTCTTCCTCCCCGTCGTCTCTCAACTTCCCCGTTGACATTGATTTCTTGGGTTGTTGTTGTTGTTGACGTTGTTGAATTTGTTCTCCAGGGGTCCACCACATCGCCACACCACAATGGCACCATAATTAGACTTCCCATTCACCATTTTGTCAAGTGTCTCTCATCTCTCTGGCTTGCAACTTATGATGGCCCAGTCAGTAGCAGTCAGTGGTTTTATTTAGAGATTTTTGTTTGTATCCAAAAATGGCCATCATCATCCATAGGAAGATTTAGCCAAATCTGGCTCTAAACCAAATTTGCAGTTCAAATCTTTGAAGTGGTGACCATCCATAGGAATATTTAGCCAAATCTGGCTATGAACCAAATTTTTAAGTTCAAGTCTTTAAAGTGGTGAACATCCTTAGGATTGTTTAGCCAAATCTGGCTACGAACCATATTTTAAGTTCAAGTCTTTAAAGTGGTGAACATCCTTAGGATTGTTTAGCCAAATCTGGCTATGAACCATATTTTAAGTTCAAATCTTTAAATTGATGATCATTCTAAGGATTGTTTAGCCAAATGTGGCTATAAACCAAATTTTAAGTTCAAATCTTTAAAGTGGTGGTTATCCTTAGGAATATTTAGCCAAATCTTCAATCATCCTTCCCTAATGTTTTGGCTACAGACTGAAAACCAAGTATATGAATCTGGGGATTTTTGCTATTTAGTCTTTTCACTTCTGGCCATAGAAAACCTCCAAAATCACTTAATTTTTTAGTTTTAATTTTTTAATTTTATATTAGCGAACTTTCAACAAGGTCAAAAAAAAGGTTGGCTAGTTGACTCATTTGGGTTTCTTCCCAGGAAGAGAAAAAGAGCTTTTAATGTCTTCCCTGGGCCTGACTCCCCTCTTGAGTCTCCTCTAAACCTTTTTTGCCTTTCCCAGCTTTAGGCAAGAAGAAAACTCAAATCATTCACAATATGATTCTTGAGCATCTCAAAGTATATATACTCAGAGGAGAGGCTTTCCAGCAATGGTGGAGAAATGAGTACCTAAGTAAGTACTCGTGGTTTTGTTTGTAGCCAAAGTGGCTATCATCATCTATAGAAAATTATAGAAATGGTATTGATCATACCTGGGAAGATTTAGCCAAATTTGACTATAAACTAAATATGAAGTAAAAAAATTTAATCATCCTTCTATATTTTGGATACAAGCTGAATAATCATTTATAGAAATCTCGCATTCAAATTATTATTTTTCTCCCTTCTGGTAATTGAAAACCTCCAAAAGCAGTTTTTTTGGAGATTTTAATTCTGAAACTTTCTTTTCGGCAAAATTTTGCCCAGAAAAAAAAGGCTGCTCAGTACTAATACTGTTGGTTATGTTGAAGATTCCTTCATCACAATGGAATCTGTGGTAATTGATGCCAGTTCATTTCCTTCAAGCATTTTACAACTGGGCTTTTGTTTCCTTCTGCTACTAGACAACACTTTTGCCATAAATTTGTTGGCCACTAGCTAAAGCAGGGAGTTGAGAATTGAGACACTCCTGCTTCACAGTACAGCTTTCTCCTTGTTTTTCTTTCAACTTTACACTCACACATCCATAAATGTTCTCCTAATAATAAGTTTTCTTGACCTCTACAAAAATTGTCAAATTCCAAAGGGGACCCATCATATTAATGAGACACTAGTCAAAATGCATGCACATCTAATGTTCAAGCAAGGCTTGGAAGTTGCAGGGAGGCTAAGTGAAACAACCACCAGTGCATCATCCATTCAACATTGAAGCCCCATCTTATTATGCCTTAGTTGTAGATGACCCTCTCCTAAGAGTCATCCAGCCAACCCACTCCTTGTCCTTACTGCAGGCCAAGAGGGTGGGTGCACCTTCACACCACTACCCCTCTTCCCTAAACCATAAACCTATATCAAGTTTGTCAATAGAGGTAATAACTCTATTATTACCTCTTTGAGAGGATTTAGGGTTTAGGGTCTTAGTAGGTAGTACATGCAGAAATTGAACTAACCGCTGTGGTTACTGAGGGAACTGGAACCCAATGGAAAAGTGACATTTTTCTGTCCACCACCATCCATCCCCCATGGCAACTTTGTGTCTTTTCCTAATGGAAACATCCACCAGGGTTCAGATTTAATGCTCATAATATTGGATGGAGATACTCATTTCTGAGGTGATGGATGACTAACTAGTGGGATGAGATCCAAAAATATGCTATGGCCAGACATTTCCTAAATTTTTAACTATTGCTGGTTTGAACTTGCCATAAGAGGAAGAGCCTTTCAGATTTTGCCTTTCAGCAACTGATAGTGTGTACTTACAAGTTGTAATTTATTTGGGGCTGCAGACCTGAAACTCATGTAGTAGCAGCCCATCAATAACTTAGTGAAGATTCAAGAGACATCTAACTTTCTTCTTTCTATTTCTGGTGGGAAGAAGTTTTGTTTTTTTTTTCTCATTCAGGGTTCTTTGACAATTATTGGGGTCATGTCTACAAGAGTCAAGGGCAATTTTACTAGTAAGTCAAAAAGCTAGCATATAGTATCATGTAACTTTTTGTGTGAAAGTTCATATTGCCAAAAAAAATGGGATTTACAAAAAAGACAAATTTCAATAAAAGGCCATCTGGACTCATAGTCTGTCACAAAAAATGGCTTTAGGTTTCTTTCTCCATATATGGTGGACCAATGGACTATGAAAGTAAGGCTAATTTGGCCATAATTTATCATAGCCTGTGTGCTGTATTAATTTGGGTGCTTAATTGTGTGAAACTTGTTTTAGTAAATAGATGTGTGAACAATTTGTGAACTATTGTGCACACCACAAATTAGAACTGCGTTTTTCACCCCATCTTACTTGGGAGGAATAGAACTCAAGTTGCAATCAGTTCTCTGAATTGTCATTCTTTTCAGTTGATCCTAAGCAACTTTGAGTGGAAATGAGAAAACAATTTCAAGTTTTGGATCGAAAGTCTTTTGCATTTGGTCTTCACTAGGTTGGCAGCAAATCATAGGAGAACAAGAATGACCTAATATGGATATCTTCATATACTCCACCTTATGGAGTTTTGAATTGTTCATGTCAAGTGGCAAGAGAACAAGCCATAAAAGATGAAACTCTTTTTTAAAAATCTTGAATCAAAATTCAATACAAGACCATGATTGTAAAATTGGGTTAGAGTTCTAACTGACACATCATTACTAGATCTCAGTTGAATACTTATAACTCTCCATCTATGCCTTCATCCCTTCACCTCTTTTTTTCCAATGCAAACACAGACCATGGTGTTTTTTTAAGGAGTTCAAAAAAAAAAAGTAGCTTAAGTGGCAATCATCCTTATGAAATACCAATCACCCCAAAGGAAGATTTAGCCAAATCTGATTATAAACCAGATCTATTAAGTAGAAATCTTTAATCAACCTTTCATGTTTATGGCTACACACTGAAAATCAAATATAAAAATCTGGCAATTTTTATTTAATTTTTGGCTCAGTTTTGGCCAGGGGTTTTTTTTTCATATTTGTGATGTAGCTGGACTGTCGATCATCCATAATCAAGTTTAGCCAAATACAGCTATAAACAGGATATGAAAATAAAAAAGTTTAAGATTCCTTCACTTTTTGGTTACATACAACAACTCTCAATAGAGAAATCTGAAGGTTTTTAATTTTGTTTGAAACTATAGAAATTTGGCTACTAGAAAACCAAGGATAACACATATTTTAAGCTAGTTTGTGATAAAAATTAGCCAACTCGCTAAATTTATATCCAAAAAAAAAGAAAAAAGGGGGGTGCTTCTGGCTAAACCCTAAACCCTCCCAAAAAAATAACTTCATTTGTTTAATGTTTTGTTTTTTGATGGTGGGTAGATACCCTTTTGTCGTCTCTTTCTGGTAGAAAGTGGAGTATACATTAAATACCCACGTTACATAAGCTGGCAACCATAAAAGCAATCAGCCTTCAGCATGAACAACGTCAACTCATCTGAACCGTTCAGTAGTGAACAGGTAGTGGGCTCCTAGTCCATAGTCTGTGATCTACACCGTCCAACTCGTTGACGTAGGTTTTTTGCAGAGTCGATTTAGCCCTGTAACAAGTTTTGGACGCAATCTCGCTCTCCTTTTTGACTAGCTACTTCCACTCTCTTCAACACGACAACCAAGCTTTCCTTGAGCTCTGTCTGTGATCAATCTCCACTTGGAGTTTTTCTCTTTGGAAATTTCGCAGGAAATTAGGAGAATTTTGGTGATTCTGGAGCTACAAATAGAGGACCCAAACTCTCAGTTTCTCATTCTGCTGAGTTTCTTCGATCCCTTCTTGGAATCTTGGGTTGAGGTATACGCTTGAGTTTGAGACCATGGCGGTTAGACTGAGTTTCGTAGGGAGGTCGGGAGTTCCTCTTCTAGCCCTTTTTGCAGTGATCCTTCTCGTTTGCCATGGTTTCTTGCTGCCTGTCGCAGCTGGCAGGTTACTTTCTGAGAGGCGAGAACTTCTGTCTGAAACTGAGTCGGAAGCTGCTTACACCGTGACTGAAGTAAGTTGCATAATGCTGATCTCTTGTTTTGCACGACTTTTAGTGAATGAGCAACTGAGGTTTCCGTACTAGATGTCTATATCCGTGGACTGAAAATATTTCAGTTTTGCATGACTAGGATTGAAGCACGGTACGAGAATCTGCTAATGCTGGTCTCTTCAGGGTTTGCCTAACTTCTGACAATGAATTGTTGCAGGGCCAAGCTGGCGAAGACTCCACGGATGGAAGGAAGACCGTTGAAGGTGTCGGCGAAGAAAAAATGAGCGTGAAATTTGGTATGGTCTGGGATCAGTCTTCAGACAAAACATTTGGAGTTCTCGAATCTTTTGTGTTTATCATGATGTTTTCGTCTTAATTCATGATACTCTGGTTTTTTTGTAGGCGCAAAATGGGGTGGAGGCGGCAACCCATGGGGTGGAAATTCACGCAGCTGGGGTAGAGGCAGTCCTCCAACACCAAGTGGAGGAGGTGGCGGAGGAGGAGGTGGTGGAGGATCTTCAGGTGGCGGAGGAGGAGGAGGGGGTGGCGGATCAAGTGGAGGGGGTGGAGGTGGAGGTGGTGGTGGATCAAGTGGAGGTGGGGGAGGCGGAGGAGGTGGGGGATCATCCGGAGGTGGCGGAGGCGGAGGAGGGGGAGCTTCTGGCGGGGGTGGTGGAGGTGGAGGAGGTGGATCTACTGGGGGAGGCGGAGGAGGCGGCGGAGGTGGATCTTCTGGCGGAGGGGGTGGCGGAGGTGGAGGCGGAGGGGGAGGTGGCGGTGGTGGAGGTGGAGGCGGTTCAACTAAACCGTAAATGAACCGAGTTTGCAGGCAAGCCTGGACATCCAGATGTGATAATTGGCGAAACAAAGTATATTTATTCTCAAACAAGAATATTGTTAAGTACTGAAGTGTTTCTGCAAAGTCTTGGATTCTTTTACAGTGAAATTGCGATTGACTTGTGCTGTGGGCATGATGCGAAGTGCAGGTTGCAGATCAGACATAATCAGAAACTGGACTGCAATGTACTCGAAGATCAGGCATCGTCACTAGAATGGGTGCACCAAAGAGAAATGTACTATTAATCTTCAGTTTGGGTTCAATCTTTCTCACGTGAATCGAGCTGGTGCACAAGCTTGATGATCAGAGTTAGACAAGCAAACAAATTCTACCTTATGTGCTTTTTTCCCTACGACTTTTCTCTTCAAAAATTTGCCTCTCTGAAGTTAAGGAATCCCAATACAAGTTGCTTCTAGCTGGTTTGTCTACACCTTATATTCGTGGTGGGGGGAAAGAGTCTAAATAGTTTGAAGCTCTAAAATTCGTAGAACAGAAGAGATTGTTCGATCTAAACTGACTATGAAGATTTCTTCGGCTGTCAGCAAGTTGTATTGGGCTTAACAATTATGTGTCTTTGGAAATAAATAACTGGGATTAACAAATCGTCCTGGAATTGGCTTTCCTGTCGCCTTTTCTGTTATTGCACCAGCTCTTTTGAAATGAATAATGAAGATGATTCAGACTATTTAAATGTGCAGCTGTCACCCTCACATTGTTTTCAAATTCAAGCCACGTTCTACAGTCTACTTATTCTAAAGATAATATTGGTGTTCCATCTGAGATTGTAAAAAAATTCTCTAGAGAAAAGTGAGCTGGAGCGTGAAGTAACACCTACACTTGTACTGGAATTTGAAAGAAGTCGCTTGAAGCGTATACTCTACTGAGGAAATTTGGACGTTGACGACGCTGACTATACTGTACTCAGGATGGTGTATTTTGTATTGGTTAGAAGTGAGACTTTTAGTTTTCATCGTCCAACAGTTAGTAGTGGAAGTGTTGACTCTACCTAGCTCAGAAAATGTGGCAAAACAGTTACTTGTGAAATGAATACATCATCTAATGACGAAAATTTGACAAAGCTCGATAAAACAAAGCACGCAATAAAGGGGAGAAAAAATCCAAACTAGCTTAAAAGGAAAATTAGACAATGGAACGGAAGTGGAATGGGAATATAATTCTGAACTCCAATCGAGAGTGACATGTCAAATAAAGAAAGAAACAATACCTGAAAGAACGTCAAGCCTAGAAGAACCGTTAATTACAGCACCTATGCATCTAATCATATAATACACTCATACTTAACAACCTCAGAGAAATGTCACAGTACATGTGAACGGCCTCTTACCAGAAGAAAATACCAGCTCCTGTCTGGAGTGAAAAAATTTTCACAAACGGAGCTTACAGACACTTAAGACAATGTTAGCCATCCATATCCTTGGATATGTTGAAAGGGGAAGTAGTGCCTTCTACTCTGAACCTAGAACTTCACCCTCTGCTCAAGGGGCCGAAAACACTGACAGTAGTGCCTTCCCCATCCAGATTCCATAGTTACCAATCGACCACCTCACTATTCGAAAATATCCCAATAAATGCAAACGAACTAATTAAGCTCCTGGTGATATTCTAATCACGTGGGCGTCGAACTCATCGGGTAGCGACCACAACAGTTCTGCAGCAAATCCAGGCCGGCCCAGTCATAAATAAATTACTGCCAAATATAATTCTGAAATCTTCTTGATACTCGGTGGATAATTTCTGAAGGTAGGCCGCGAGAGAGACGGCACGAAAGTGTGGTGATATACACGCCACTGTCTTAATATCTCCCCTCATGCTGCTCATGTCTTAACGCTTGTTAATGCCCCCGCTTGTTTTTCTGCATCTCTAGATTTATGAGGATTTTATGCTTTGGGTAAATCATTTTTCGACTTGATCTTTTAAAAACTTGATATCTCTAGATGTGATCCCCTTCTTTAAGAGGACGAAGCCGTGCTTCCTATTTCATATCTCACATTTGTCAAGCTATTCATTGGTCTGCACCAATGTTGGCCAGTTCTGGGTTTCCAGATCTAAGGTTTAGATCGAGGTCTAAGAACCAGATCTGATGGTGTCTGCATGAACCTCAAATCAGCCAAGAACCAGACTGAGTGTATTAGACGGCCTTCGAGCTAGCAAAGACTTGGACCCAATAGGTTTTAAGGGTTTTTTTAATAGGGTCTGGGCCTCAGGGTCAGGTAGGCTCTAGGGTCTTAGGTTTAGATAGGGTTTAAGATCTCTAGGTTTTTAGGTTTCTATGTCTAAGTTTTTAGGATTCTAGGGTTTTAGGTCTTAGCCTTAAGATTTAATACGTGTAAGGGCATCTTCCATTGTATCACTAAAATAGCCTTTACACAAATATTTTGTGATGTTCTTGATGTTGTTCCTCTCTTTTTGTTTTTGGGAAGGTGCAAATGGGACAATAAGAGCTAGACCTGCTTACTTTGGTGGCTGCTTAATTTGAAATCTTCTCAAAATATTTTAAGAATATGTTATATGAAAGTTGAAAAAACTCAAATCTGACTCTAAAAAACTGTGATGGTATGTTATTATGTAAATATATGTTTAAAGAATCTATTTCAAAATATATTATTTTTAAAAGAAATTCTCAATAAATAAGTGTCAAGTTACAATTTTTAATAACTATTTTCTAATTTTTATTCTCATTATATTCATTTCAAATTATATGACATAATATTTTCATAATGTATTAAAAACACTATCATAAATGCTTTTGATATATTTTTGACAGTAAAAGATGAAAAATCAAGTATTGTTTACAACTATTTTGGTTCTTATTAATGTGATTACACCATATGAATCTTTTGGGAACTTGTGGGAACACCAAAATCCAAAAAAATATGATAATTGATTAGAAATGAACTTTGGAATTGCCCCCTCAGAATAAACTAGAACCCACTCCAAAAACCATTGCGCAAAACCAAAGGTTTTTACAAGGGTTGGAGCCAATGGACCCAAAACCATTGGTCAAAAAAATTCGATCAACCTAACAACCAATGGGTTTTAATTTTTTTAAATATTACCTATACCTACAACCAAAAGGTCTTTCATTTTACAAACCTTTAACCTAAACACAAAATTTGTGTAAAACTCAAGAACTAACCAACATTAATCTACATTAAATTTATTCTTTTCAAGTTGTTTGCTCCTAAATCTTGCTAGGTATGTCTTTGGGTGTTTTCAATTTCCATATGGTGATATTTGATAGTTTACAATAAAACTCATTTTCTCAATGATGGTTGATTACAAAATGGAATAATCATCTTTTACAAAAGTTACATTATATATTCACATTTTTTAGTTGCCTTCATGTGTACTAATATTGTATGTGCCTTAAATGCTTACAATACAATGATTAATATAAGTTGTTCCAAATGTAATGTGGCTTGTGATGTGTAACATTCGAAACAATTAAGTCATTTTTAATTTTATTTAGGAAATTTGATGGCATATAGATATATGCCTTGCCTAAATTGATCTCACAATTTTCATGCATGCAATTAGTAGATAGGCACGTAATAAATGTGTAGGTAATAAACAAATTAAATGGACAAGTATGTAAATACATTATAGAGAAGTATGTAAGTTGAAAATCTTTTAAGGTGTACTACACAAAACAAAAAGGGCTTAGGGCCTTAGTACATTCATTTTTTACCTTATGTTTTGCTCTCCATATAAATTAATGAATCAAAAGTTCTCAAAATTTTCAAAAGGACTATACTATAAACTATTACAATTATAAATTTCATCATAATCATACATAAATGTGTATTTACATGGTAAAAAGGAGTAGGTAAAAAAGACAAAAAATGGTGATGCGTGACAAGATTTTAATACACCTTAAGGAATTTGCACCCTATAATAGGGGCATATTCACAATCATGGTACCTAAAAAGACGGTCTAACTAATAAGGATCGTAAAGGACTATTTTAAATTCTTATTACATTTACTATTTCATGATTATAATGGATTGGTATATGATTATAACTAGAACAATGTCATGTCAATATATTAAAAACATCCAAGAATAGATTGGACATAATATAGATGTAATGTCAATATATTAAAACATCCAAGAATAGATTGGACATAATATAGATGTATTTTTAAACAATTTGAATCCTTGCCTTAATTGTAATTTTCATCTTAATGGATTCAAAAGCAATGTATTAAACAATGTAATTGAATTCAAATTTTTTTCATAGATAAATAATGCATACATCTATATTTGGCAATGTTCATATAATGCATTTGATTAAATAATATACGATCTACAAATTTTGAAGGCTACAAATCCACATTGAAAGGGCAACAAGGAAAATGATTCCTTTTTTTTGCAATTTGGCTGATTTTTTCTATTCATTAGGCTTAGAATTTGTGGCCCCAAGTGTCAACAAAATGTGCAAACAAAATTCATGCAAGAAGACATGTTAAGTTGTATATAAAAGTTTATGTATTCGTTTTCTAAATTTTGGTTTCTTACCCAAAAATTTATGCATAATCACATATGCATATGAAAAATCACCACCACCATTTAGATTCTATATTTGGAAGATGGCAAAAAACAATCATTGAATTTTGTGTCAAAAAAGGGGTACTTTGATTATGAATATGCCCATAATTAGTTAGGTTAATAGGTTAAGGTTGGTAATTTATAAGTAGGTATAGCAAATATTCACCATCTATCTACCTAATACCAATTTTTATTCATGTTTATAATTATGTGTTGAATATAAATTTGTATCACTTGAAAATATGATGTGTGAAATTCAAAATGAATGACAAAATGTGTTTATGTTTCCTAATTATGAAAAATTGTTTCATGCTAAGAAATACCATTTAAAATGTCACAAATGCAATTTTTCACACATAACGACCAAAAGAACTTTAAATTGTTGATCGTTTATTGAAATATTCTCAAAATGAAATATTAGATCATTTATGTACATACAAATGGTCAAAATAATTGACAAAAATTATTGTTACATATCATAATTTAATAGTTACAGATTCCTTTGTAAGTAAAAAGACTTTTGTCATGACCAAAAAAGGACTCCAATTTTTGCAATTTACATGAGTTTTTGGTTGGAACTTATTGAATCAATATTACTTGTTGTAGTTATTTTATCATAAATGAATAAATTACCATACAACTTTAATTATGGGTGAATGCATGGTAAGGTGGCTCACTTATGGAGTCATATTAATATTTTTACAAGGTACCTTTTGTTTAAATGAATGTGGTGATAAATGTATGTTAATTTGTTAATTGATGATTGATTATAAATTCATAACTTGGTTATGAAACTAAAATATATATATATATTTATTTATTTTCAAATGTTACGCCTATTGTTAATAATAGACTTTTGAAGGGACAATGTATGGACTAGTTTCCTGCGACCATTTTCTTGAAAACCTTAGCAAATATTTTTTATGGAATTTAAAATGGTTAAAATGTGACCTTATCTTCATAAGTCCTTATGAATTACAAACTATTTTTTCTTTCAAATTTTTTGTTCTAAAAGTGATTGATTATGAAATATCTAAAAGGCCCATTATTCATATGGAGTTTATAAAACATTTTTTCAATATTATGATTTTTTTTTAATTGCATCCATTAAAACAGCTAACATCATCATTGTTTATTTAAGTTTAAAAATAGAATATGAATGTTCAAAAATGTATGACCATCAACTTATAAATGATTATAATCATAAATTATGATAAACAACTAACCATATTCTTTAATAAAGTTTTTATGGATTCCTATGGAGTGAAGCATCTCCTTAAAATGAGCCACCATACCATGCATTCACCATTTTATACCACAATATTCTATAAGATTTTGAAAAGAAAAAAGAAAATATTTGAAGTCATAAGTGAAATTCATTAAAATGAAAACACTTGACATTATTGGTCATCATTTGAAATGGTTGAATGGTTAATGGCAAGTTGACATGTCAATATGAAGGTGAATGTTCAATTCCCTCTTGTGACATCTTGTTCATATTTATAAGGCTTACAAATGACCCAAAGATCTAACCCACACAATTTTAATGTGAAGATGATTTTGTTTCATGTCTAGTTCTTCATTTTGTACTTTGGCCTTCAAAATACTTAATGCATTCTTCATGCTTTTAGGTTCATCAATGGATTCGTAATTTGTGAATTTATGATTTATAAGCTTTGGATTTTGTTTAGTATTTGAGTTGTCCCTTCACGCTTAATTTCAAAAGGTTTTATAGTAAAGTAAGTGCCAAATGACAAAATTTGTTAAAGAGAAAGTTGTTAGTTGTAAAAAGTTAAAATAAATATTCTAATATTATTTCAAAACCAACAAAATGTAACCAACTAGGGTTTTTGCTTAAGAACCTTGAAAACATATTCATGTAGTTAGTTAATTTTTCTCAAAAACCCAACCCAAGGAATTGCTTTTCAAGCCTTGAAAATCAGTGGTATAGTGGGGATAGTCATTTCAAACAACTAGTTAGCTTTATAATATAACTTAGTCAAAATGTAATTATCATGTCCAAGTTTCCAAACCTGTAAAATTGACTAATTGTTTAAAATGGAAAGAGTAAAAGATTGTCCAATTGGTTGATTTTTTTATCAAAATAACTTTTCAAATATCCAAGAGCACACAATTTTTCAGATTTTAAAAAGTCAACTATTCAAAACTACCCAACACTAATGGAAACATGACTATTTTGCTAATTACTGAACCAATAATCAATAATCAATAAATTTTATCTAATTATTTAATTATCTCATATAAATCTATAGCCCCAATGTTTTTATATAGATGTCTTTTTATTCAAGTTGACAATATAAGTCTAGCCATGAATTTGACATATTACTCACTATATAACATCTGAATAACATGTCGATGCATGACACTTTGCAAAAAAATTTATTATGATACAAAAAGTGAGCCTATGATTGGAATCATCTAGTACATTAGGCCATAACTAAACATTTTTTATGTATTGTTTTGAGCCCAAAGATGACTAGGAAATAAATAGCCAATAACATCCTATCAATTCTCCAAAAGAATTTATTTCATTTACAAGTTCAATCATATTTAGAGATCAATATTTTGTAAATGTACATGCACATATCCAATATAGATTTACGTTTTACATGTTCTTGTAAAAAATGTTGAAATAAACAAAAAACCTAAATATTTCCATTGAAACTATTTTTCTTTCATTCAAAACAATAAAATAGCATCAAGCTAGGTAAAAATATGATGAAAAACCATCCATGTGTTCTATTGAGTTGATAAGAATGTCCTTTCCAAAGATTAGTAGCAAAGGAACCTCAAAAACTTAAATTAAAAATAAATCCAAAAATGGACACAAAATGTTCAATGCTCAATAGACTTATATAATGATCTGACATGTTTCCTCTTGTGCTTTGGTGCATGCATGCTCTACATGAATTACTAAATAGTTTGCAAACAAATCTTCAACCTCATTTTATAAAACTTTGCAACTTAAACACCAGAATAGAAGTTGATAGATATTGGTGGCAAACCTCCATATTTAACATTAAGAATTTCAATTCTTAAATTACAAAAAGAAACAACACAACTCAATGACCATAGTGATAGTTATGTTATGAAGAGAAAGTGAAGGAGATAGTGAGAAGGATGTCAATTGTGGGTGGGGTATCATCAAGTGTCTCACAATAGATAGCATCATCAGCCTTCACCAAGCCCACCAATGTTATTTTACCATGCAATTTACAAATTTGACTATGAAAATATTTAGAATAAATAATATTTCAAGAATTGTTGATAAATATGCACGTTTCGGGTTTAGGGTTTTCCTTTTACATGAATTTAGCAACCTCAACTATGAACAGTTTTCCACACCTTGCACTTAACTTGAGGTTGTAGCAGGCACTCTACTAGTCTTGGAGCTACTATACTGCATCTCAACTAGGTAGACTTAACAGCCTGTAGCCAGGCTCACTGTATTTAATGCCTATAGTGAATTATCAAAGTCAAAAATTAAAGCAAAGCACAAAGGGTAGATGAGGAATGAAACTTCAAAGAGCTAATTTTAGTTGTGTGTGTGTGACTTGCAAATTGTGGAACTCTAGGGACCCATCATATTAATGACGCTTGTCAGAATTGTGGCAAAGGTCAAGCCACTGTGACCTTCCCAGATGAAAGCAAAATCTCGAGCACGTAAGTAGCTGGCTTGCATCCTGTTCATCGTTGGTTCCCTTGCATCGACGCTCATGTTCCCCCTAAGGAAAAAGTCTTTGACCACCAAAACATACTATTGCAAAAGCTGGCAATATCCATCGAATAATTAAATAAATTTTGAACACACCAGTCACCAATTCGACAGATAAACTTTGACGATTCCATGAGATTATTTATTTTCCTTCACACAAAATCTTTTTCATTGAAAAAAAGAGTTTTTGATTCAATTCTAAATTAAAGTTTTTTAAATCAAATTTCAAGTTAAACTCTAGTACCTTGGCCAGTTCACTTGGCCAAGGTGCTAGAGTTTGTAGCTAGCATATACAGGTTTGGGTTTATTCACTCTCCCTGTAATGGAGAGAGTACCAGAGGAGTGTTTTTTTTTCCCCCTATTGGCCATCTCCATAAGAATACTTAGCCAAATTTGGTGAGCTTCAAAATATGAAAGTAGAAATATCTTAAGGCAGCCTTTCATGTTTACAACATAGTCATGGTGATGCTTGGCAAAAATCTTTACAATTTTTTATCCCTTTTCCACAAAAATAAATAAAATCTACAAACAGGGAATTTTTCACAGAATATTTTTTTTCCAAAATACTTTTCCACCCAAAAAAACTACACTTGTACAGAACAGGTAGTTTTCATATAGTCCCACATTTCGACAAATGTTCTCCAAAGGTGTTGTTACTGTGAACTGTACCACTTGACCTTTTGGGGCCACAGTGAACCAGCACCAACTAGCGTACCATCCACTGGATGGATGTCCCTTATAACTCAGTTGTGGATGAACCTCAATATTTGGTTTCACCTTGGTAACGAATTCTGTAGGAAATAGGTCTCATATATAGCTAGATAGGGTAGGAAAATAGGTAATTACTAGGTAAGTAGATGGTTTGTTTATACATAGGTAAGGGCTGTTTTTACTACTTACCTACTAACAACCCACTTGTAGGTTATACTTGTAGGTTCTACTAGTAGCTAAGGGGGGGGGGGGAAAAAAAGCAACTGAGGTAACCACCATGGTTAGCTAGGCAACTGGAACCCAACAGAAAACTGTTTGCTGACCACTTACCATCCATCCTTCATGGTGCACTGGTGAGTGCTGGGTTCACTGTGGCCTTGCACCTTTTCGGAACTTCATGAAACATTTGCTATTTTAATTGCTGGTTTGTGTCAATCTGCGTTGAGTCGCTGCTGACTGACGGTCCTTCAACACGAGAAACGACAGGAATTTTGTGTAACTGGTATCCATCACTATAATGAACAGCTTTTTGTTGTGGCGGTTAGCTGGGTTGATGGACGCATGTAGCTGAGAATATGATAAAAGACAATCTATACACAATTATTAATCCTTGTGGAGTCCAAGGGTAGTTAGTAGATTGGGTAGGTAGTAGCACTTAATTGTCTTCCAAAAAAAACTCCTCACTAGTGGACGTGTTGGTTTCAGCTGGACCCGAAACTGATCAACACAAATTTAACGATTCTCAAAAAGTCTAATTGAAAAGTTAACTTAATAACAAGAATTCAAACTTCACCAGCTCAAAATCCGGCTGCCTAATAATCACCTCATGTGATCAATCAAATTGGCACAGCAAATCTTCTTAATTTGTTCCTGCACATCCGGTGCATCGTTAATTCATTCTAGCACAAATTTTAAAGTCTAGGTTGGTCCAAGCCTTCAGCAATCATTAAACAGCTGGGATATTGATCAATCATAATAACCCAAAATGACACCGATAACATCTGCACATGTTATATAATAAACCAGAGCGGATTTGGATGAGGAATATCATCAGATCCTAGAGAGAAAATAATTTCATCAAGTCTTGTACTGTGCAGATGAATGCATCTAACGTAGAGCAGAGATTAACTGGACTTGATGAAAATTAGATAATGATGCAGATTAGATGATGAAATAATGATCTCCAGTACATGAGTCCAGCTTATACGTGATCACTATTGCATCATGTGATTTTTTCATCAAGTCTGGTTTTCTCCACTAGACTAGATGCATTCATCTGCACAGTACTAGACTTGACTGGAAAGTTTATATGCCTAGTGCAGAGATAATTGATTTTTATTTATCTGTGAGTGAGAGAGTATTTGACTTGGTCTGATTAAGGAAATAAATGCAGGTGGAAATATTGGTGGTCCTACTTCTTGGGTCATGCAAATGTACTAGTGTCTAGACCCTAGTGTGCAGTGGAAAAAGTTGGTGATTGAACATAAGTAGCTGCAACTGGATATACTTCCGAGTATTAAGTGTGAATTAGCGTGCAGAGCAATTATCTTGGCCGGCGCAGGCCGAGCAAGAAATGAGGAAACTGTTAATTGATCACGAGATCACCAATGCAGCAGCAGCAGCAGCCGCAGCTTCCTGATCATTTCTTGGTAGTGTGAAAGTCAACTGCAAATGTCGCATCTTCCCGGTGGTAGCTCACGAGACATTAAATGACGCCCAGCAAGTCGACGTAGCTTTGGTGCCAGTCTCATAGTCATCTTCTCCTGAGATCACGAAAGTCAACTCATCTGATCCGGAACTATTGCTCTATGATCTGAAAATGAGTTGAAAATTTGAAAATTGACCAGGAAATCGTAATTGAGCATCGCCATCCTGGGGCTATAAAATGAGGACTCCGCGCCTCAGCTGCTCACTCGATCTTCATCTTTCAGCGCAGTTGCATAAGTTGGAAGAGGTGGTTGATATGGTGATCATGAGTCGGAGTATGGGTGTTCGTAGCTGCTTCCGAGCTCCTCTTGGAGCTCTAGCATTGCTCGCTGTGGTCCTGCTTGTAAGCCATGCATTCGTGTTGCCAGCCGTCAGCAGGCCAATTCGTGAGGGGCGAGAACTTTTATCTGAGTCTGTCGACGCAGAAGATACCGTCACACAAGAGGTGAGTTGCAAAGTTTGTATAGCTAGCATGCTGATGCGGGACCTGCAATGAGACGTTTGTAATTTTGGTTGAAACTGGTTTGTGCTGATAAAGCTAGAAGTTAGGAATCTCTAAGGTACGTAGTCTTATCTCGTGCGCCATTAGTTAGCAAGTAATTCATGAGCTGAATGGAATTTCTCGAACCTGCAGATGCACTAGCTGCTGCTCACATGTGATTTACATTGGACCTTCTCGCCATGCTCGTCTAGAACAAGTACTCGTCTTCTGCAACGTAGCCATTGAAATATTTGTCTGCTAACTTCGTAGCTCCTTACACTGAATTGTCGCAGGAAGGAGTTGGTGATGAAGCTACTGATGAATGGAAGACTGTCGACGTCCAGCTCGGCGAGGAAAAAATGAGCAGGATGTTAGGTGGCGGAGGTGGAGGCGGTGGTGGCGGCGGCGGACGCCCGCGGCAGAGTTCCCGGCCATGGTGGCCAAAGCCACCTCGTGGTGGTGGACGCAAGAGCCCTGTTGGTGGTGGTGGCGGCGGAGGAGGAGGAGGTGGTGGCGGAGGAGGTGGAGGTGGTGGAGGAGGCGGTGGAGGAGGATCAACTCCTTCAAGCGGAGGTGGTGGAGGCGGAGGAGGGGGTGCTTCAGGAGGTGGTGGAGGCGGAGGTGGGGGTGCTTCAGGAGGTGGTGGAGGAGGAGGTGGGGGTGCTTCAGGAGGTGGTGGAGGCGGGGGTGGGGGTGCTTCAGGTGGTGGTGGAGGGGGAGGAGGGGGTGGTCAATCCAAAACCAGTGCAGGAGGTGGTGGTGGCGGCGGAGGAGGGGGTGGCGGTGGAGGTGGTGGAGGAGGGGGAGGAAGTAAAAGCAGTGGAGGAGGTGGTGGAGGCGGCGGAGGGGGTGCCTCAGGGGGTGGGGGAGGCGGCGGAGGTGGTTCTTCAGGAGGTGGGGGAGGCGGCGGAGGTGGTTCTTCAGGAGGTGGCGGAGGCGGCGGAGGGGGTGCTTCAGGGGGTGGTGGAGGCGGCGGAGGTGGTGCTTCAGGAGGTGGCGGAGGCGGCGGAGGGGGTGCTTCAGGAGGTGGTGGAGGCGGGGGTGGTGGAGGAGGAAGTCACAGCAGTGGAGGGGGTGGCGGAGGTGGCGGAGGCGGTGGGTCGAGCCATCCGTAGAACAGCCCGGTAACTTGGAATATTTTCCCTAAATCACCTTCGTCGGCCTGGATTGTAAGAATCGGAAACTCTTGAGCTGGCTCGGTGTTAATTTGCAGCTGTAAACAGCTTGGTGGGAGCCCGGACTTCAATGTTTGGAGCTCAGTTGGTAGTAGTTGTGAGACTAATTTCCAAGGAATTTTAGTCAGTGCAGTCGTCAACAAACTGCAAGCACTTAAATTCTGTAATTCCAGTAGCATGAATGTTTTTGGGAATAAAGACATGATCTGCCGAAATGCAGAAGGTTGTTTGTAATGTTGATGTTAATCTCTCTCTCATGTCTGTCACACACACTTCTCGAGCTCGAGCTCTTTGCATTCTTTGTGGGCTGTGCTGATTTCACGCTCTGCAATCGTGCTTTTCTGTGATTCAGTAGCATGAATAGTTTTTTTGGCACAAAATATCCCGTAATTCTGAATCTTTCTTTATTACTAAATTACATTCTTGCGATGACCTTCCAATTTTGACTGCTGAAAATGAAGTATTAGTCCAATAGTTTCATATCACCAGCGTTGCGAGAATGTACGTGAAAAGGTTCTAAGCAAAAGCTTGCTGCAGTAGGTTCTATCCATAAAGGTTTTATCCATACCCGACCTAGACATTTGCAAACGGAGATTAGAAGACATCTGAACATGGTGGAGAAGCATGATCAGCCTTTTTTTGGCGGGGGCTGGCTATCTACAACCTGATGGCTATATTAAAAACCCAAAATACTAAAATCAAGTGTTTATTTCATATTTTCAATAGATAGAATTTGACCAAAATTTATAAAATATATAGCCAGATTTCTGTACATGGTTCCAAGTAGGTAGCCAATAAGGAAAGGTCCGTTTCAAAAAGTCGGGACAAGGTTGAATATTTGGACGACGGGGTTGTGGATATTAAAGAGTTACCCAAGCCTAACTGTTTGCACCCGGGTATCACTGGTTTCAATAGAATTGAACATCTAATAGACACGGGTATTTAAAAACCGTTGAAATCCCTGGCAGTGAACAGGTTTATCGAGCGGGCTGGTTCCACTTTTGATTCTACCAGTTCCAGTTGTGATATGTGAATCGACGGTTTGGAACACACTGTACCCTTGTGAATCAACGGTGGGGAAATACCAGTCAGGTTCTGGACACTCCCTGTTGCATCCCCGTTATTGCTACCTGACGGAACGGTGGGTCGCCCTGATTTTCTTGTTCCCAAGTTTCGGTGCCCAGGTAATCTCGAAGCTCCCATTTGCGTGTTATCATGTTCTCAACTTGTTCGACCGTGGGGGGGGAAAGGAGAAGTGCGGAAAGAAGAAGAAAGCTCACATAACCCTAACGCAGAGAGAGAACGCAGCGATGGCGCTCAGAGCTCGGATCCAAGCGCGTTTGGTGCTTGCTTGCTTATATGAAGTGGCGGGAGTGGTGCCTAAGGTGCATACGCGGAGAGGTTTATCTTCGGCTATGGCTTTTGTTGCCTCCAAGAAACCATCATCTTCCTTGGGTATGTCGAACTCAATTTGTAACCCTCCTTGCTTTTTGTTGAAACAGATCGGTGCGAAAGAGGAGAAACTCTGCACATGTTGTGAAATTTGTAAACTGTTTTCAGACAGGATGAATGAAGCCGGCAGCAGTGCTTGATCATTTTCCCCTGCTTTATTCGAGGGAAGTCTGGCTATGCACTTTGTGAAACGTACGTTTTTGTTTGAGCTAGATCCAGTTTGAGAATGTGTCAGAATTTGTGACTCTAGCAAGTGCTTCTTGTTCGCTTGGAAGAGCCTTTCTTGTGCAGAGATTTGGTCGGAAACTTTAGTCCTATTGATCGTTGTCGGTGAACTTGCTGCAGATTTGTCCTCAAAAAAGCTCTCTCGCTGCTTGAACCAATTTAGGGTTTAGATAATCCCTTGACGAGTTTAGAGTGATTTAGCCTGTTTCTTTAGATCCACTGTTTATTACTTGAGTTTGGGAGCTGCTAAGGCTTCCTCTGCTTGGCACACTTCTTACCTGCTTCTGCTTCTTGTGATTTTTCGATTCAGGCCAACCTTTAACCCTGATCAAATAGTTGAACCTTTTTTTCCTTTTGCTGAAATTGTTGTCTTGATGTTGCAATGTAGTATTTCTGATATGAGCACGCCATGGGAGATTGCAAGAGAAGTAATTGGAAGTAATTGCAACAACCTCTCTTATAAGCTTTTTTCTGTTTTGTCCAGGAAGGCCAGGGTCAAACCTATCACCAGCCTTGTCAGGATTTACTCAGCAGTTGCGACCAATGACTACATTTCTGGCAGCCTTGCCAGATATCAAGGACACGAGAATATGGAACACCTTGAATGCATTGTTGGGTGGCAGCTGGTTGAACATTGACCCAGAAGTTGCAGCAGCTGTAGAGAGTGTGCTTGCAAGTAAAAGTGAAGACAATGTAGGGAAAGAAGCACTGGCAACTGCATGGCGGTCTGCTAAAGCAGTTGAGACATTTGGGGGTGGGTTGTCAGAACTGCTCATGGAAGTCTCTGATATAAGTGGATCCACAGGAGAGGTACTTAAGTCATCACAACTTTTCAGAAGATAAACTAAGCAGCTTACCTGGGCTCCTTCCATGTGTAGCTTAAGGTTTCTCACAGCAGGATATGAATTGTGGGCTGCAGGATGTGAACCCATTACCTGAGTCAACACAGAAAGCTGTGGAAGCAGCTCTTGGAAAGTATGTACAGTACCTGGACTCATTTGATGAGGAGAGTGAAGCATACTTGAAGAAAAAGGTGGAAAATGATTTGGGCAGCCTTCTTGTACAAATCAAGCAGCGCTTTTCTAGCACCGACCCAAAATGGTCAAAGGTTAGTATCTCATCTTTACTTTCTCTTCAATGGTGTTTGGATGACAGCACCAACTTGTTGCAAGGTTCCAAGTATTTGTCACTTGAAATAGTCTTTCACAATAAAGCTAAATAGCCTTTCAATACTGCTGAAGGCCAACACAAGGCATAAGATTTCTAGAGGGATGAGATGTCACAAGCTATAAGATGTGCACTGTAGGATCCTATGATTTTTTTTACTTGTGAGCTACACCTGTGTAGTTGATTGCTATATGGGAGGTACTTCAAGTACTGTAGTTATATAGTCATTTGGTGGTTCTGTTATGTTCCTACTCTTTAGGCCTTCTGGTATTCTTACCAACATTGTGGGCCAAATGACAGATCACACTCCTTGGGACAACAGGAATATCTGGCTCATATGTTGAGCGACGGTCCTTTGTGATCTAAGATCTGCCCATGTTTCTTCACTTGACATTGAAAGTAAGTGTTTTCTTTGTGGGAAAGAAAGAGACCTTGCAATGGGAAGTGAACCCAACTCTTTGTACAAAGAAGCACTGCATAATTTGTTACTGTTTATATGAGCAGTTCTTTAGAAGTACACAGTTCAATCAAGCATATGTAGTGGCACAAATTTGCATTTCAGTTTCTTGTTTGCTCTATACATGCAGGGCTACTTATCCTCCTGTGGTGAGGATTCATCTTATGGCCAGCAGCTGTGTCTGAGGAAATAATCACATGATGCTAGTAAATAATACGATACATTAAACACTGATGTCCAAATCTTGCACTGTCACTGAAGAGGAACTCTTTGGTACACAGTTCTATGCTCTGAGGTCTAGAGATCATCACAACAGCTGGCAATGATGTATTGATATGTGAGGTCAAGACGTCATTAATGGATAGAATTTTTAACCATGATTCACCGGTGGGACTTTACAGAGTAATATGAACCTTTGTACACTGTGTTCCCTAATCTGGTCTTGCAGGTGGGAGTGGGTAGGATGTGATCCAGGTAATTGAAATGAAGATCTCCCAACAATTCATGGCCTAAGTCCAGAAAAACCTGAATGTGCATCACAATAGTATACACTTAGTAAAGAGGGTTGGAAACGAGCAGTCTGCCCCATTGGTATGGTCTCTACTAGTGTTGGGCAGGTATTTTCTTTTTAAAGAGAAGCTGAAATTTTCAGGGATTGCCTTTCAACTAGGTCCTGGTTGGTCATGAAATTTTCAGATTTAGGTCAAGGTGGGATAAATAATTAACTGTCAGTGATACTTGCTAGTACCAGTAGTGGTGAATTGAAACTTGATATTAGGGGATACTGATATTGGTCTGGTGCTGCTACCTCATGATGACATTTACCTTCATTGGAATAGCAGGCTATTTTTGTTATGTATTTTTATTCATTTTGAGGAAGAAATAAAATTTAAAACATACATAAAAGTTTTGAGTTAAAAGCAAAGTGCTTCTTGAGTTTCAGTCTCAGTTTTTAAAATATACTTACTATAGTTCAATATTGAAGGTCATCAATACTAAAGACAACCAGCCTTCAACAAGGTTTTCAGTTTGAAATAGAAAAAGCTTCCACTCCACTTGCCAATTGAATAATTGGAATCCGCCATTAGAAAAAAGGGAGATTAGATTCTGAATCCTTGGGTTCAATGTGGATATTGGTTAGCACATGTTCATGAGAAGGGTCAATAATGGTTTAACTTGTGTATGACAATTATGTCAATTTGAAAGTAACTTTTTTTATAGGTACTAGGATTTTTTGAATTTGTATATATCAGTCTAGTTTAGGTATTGGGATTAATTTATTTTTCAAATAGCAAGCTAGTATGAATATCATAGTAACTTGGCAGCTTCAGCACAAATTGCAATTTTTTTAGAAACACTGAAATGTTCAAAAAAATAAAATTTCAAAGAACCTTTTTTGTGAAGGAAAATAGGAGAATCTTTTGAAATATTCATGGAATACTCTAATTGTAAGGGTTTAGGGTTTAAAATCGAAATAAAATCTTCAAAATTAAATAATTATCCCATAGACATGTGCTAAAGCTGCCCTTGTACAGTGGTGATAGCCAAAATGTTGTAAGGATCTTGGGTATGAACATAAACATTCAAGCATTGCATACCAAGTGTTTCAATGTATGTGCTTATGCAACTTTCATACATGTCCAAAAAAATTTGTATGATTGACAATGACCACAAAATTGTGTTGTCAACACAAGATGTCAATTGTCCAAAATGTAGGACATCACATCAATGACATGATGCCATTAAAAGCCAACTAACTTGCATTTGAGATGTTGCAACAAGAAAGCAAGTCAGGGAGTCAAGGATTGGACTTAGTGACAAAATCTTGAAGGCATTGCTTCTTATAGACCAAATGGAGTTATTCCATTCAGTCAATTGCTCCTATTGCTAGAGCTCATTTTAATACTTATAGAGTAGAATGAACAAGAAAAAATCAACTGAAGATAAATATGTGACGTACCTTTGTAAGTGGAGTTGCATTGTTAAAGAATGGAACAAAAGAATGGCATCAAATCTTCAACCCAATAGCAAATGTATATAAAACCCTAAATCCTAAACCTCACTTATGCCCATGACCACATGTAAAAGTTGTAACTTGGGTATGACACAACACATCACAACACAACACTTGGGTTGATCAGGAGTTGCTCCCAAGACTCATACTTTGAATGGTCCTCGTTAAAGAATCATGATTTCTCCCAGGTATGACCAAATCCTGTACTATGGGTAAGGGTTTAACCTACTAGAGTACATGCCCAAGCTCATATCCTCCCAACTGTATATAATAAACCAACACTAGTCTGAGTTCTTGTATATTCAAAGGTGAGCATGTTGGGTATCAGCAAGGGTATCACTACACCACCATATGGGTGAAAAAAAATATCATAGGAGTATCATAGCAAGCTGATACCAATCTGCTCAATTTCTTGATACCATAATTAGTATCAATCTCTATCTATACCAGCCCCTTCCATTGACATACCTGCCCAACACCGGTCTCTATGAATGTTGTGGAGTTATTTGAATTTTTAAAGAACCATCGGTTCTAGTTTTTTGAATACTTCAGATTTAGAGAACTATCAATTTCGAATTTTTAAAGAACCGTTGGTTCTGATATTTCAAGAACCTTAAAGAATGTGTGATTTTTATGAAAGAACTGTTAAATAACTTGCGGTTTTATGGCCAGTCATTTGGTCCTTCAAAGAATTGAAATCTGTGGTTATATTCCAGAATCGATTATTTATATATTTATTAGGACCATAGATATGAATCCTTAAAACTGCCCTGACAACTCCCAGGGATTTTGTTCCTCTTTCAAATAACCATCCAACACTTGTCTCTACCCTCTTGGTCAATGCCAAGAATAGTTGGCAAGAGTGTTATCAACTAGCAGAAGAAGAGGAAGTTTGCATGATAAAAAAGAGATGAAAGCTATGGATGAAATCTTGAATTTAAGATTTATGGTCAGGCACAATAAGTAGAATTGGTAAGTCCTGCGCCTAGTCTCTGAGCCACCTGGATATGTCTCTGCCTTGAAAGAGGGGAGAGACTCTGAACTCTGAACCCTATTTGGTAATTTATTTTACTCGCCACAACTTTTGAGCTAAGTTTTGGAAGTTATTCAGTATGAAGCCTTTTGACTGTGTTGCAAATGTTCATAACCAAGTTTGTTAGAGGTGATGGGCCAGCCAAAATTATCCCAGTTCTGTGTTCAACAAGATGGTCAAGCAACCTTTACAAATTGTTGTGATCAGTTTCATAAATTTCTCTATCATGGAAAGTAGTCTACCAAAGTTAATCGTGGCAATTGCCATCACATGCTCAGCTATTTGGACACAAAACTTGTGCATGCATGTATGTGCCTGTCAATTTGATGCATAGATGCCTACATGTGCAAAGTTTAGTTGAAAATTTATATTTTTCTTCTAGTGGTTGGGGTGCCAATGCTAATGAGATCGTTTATAAGAAACATGCTGGAAATATGTGTTTGCAAAGAAGTAGTCCAACTTTGAAAAAAACCTATGTTCCACGTTACATTAAACATTCAGTTTCACCTTCTTGCAACTGTGTGTCAGAACAAACTCTAATTGCTTGGAGATTGAAGGGCCTTTAGTACAAGGTGATTCATTTGATGATATCTTGATGGATGGATCTAGATTTTGGCTCTTAAAGAACCATGTCACTTTGATATTCAAACATATTTATTATTATTTCTCTCTTGTAATCAGTTTTGTAATCTTCAAGGCAGTGCCCCACCTTGGATCTGAGAGTTGCATCACATTAAATATGGGAATGGCACAACCTGAAAGGGCCACATTTTTGGAAACAAACTACTTCTAAATGCTCTGCCCAACCTGTAGCATCTATTGGACTCAAATGTTTTAAAGGTTTTTACTTGTACCTTGTTGAGGCATTGAATTGTTCCAATTTTATGCAATCTTGTCTTTCTGTTTTTTTTTATTCCAGTGCAACTAAAGCCAACTACATATGTCTAGAGGAATGGTGTCATGTCAAGTCCTAAAAGTTCCATTGTTGTTTTTGGTGCATTGTTGGTCTAGGTTCATCATCTAGATGACTTCCACCTTTCAAGCCAATTTATTTCCTGAGGTGCCACAATCTTAATTTGTTTTCAGTGTGCCCATGTAATGAACTATTTGTGGGAATTTCTTTTAGTGACATAATAGTGACATTCAAAATGTCCTTGTGGAGTTTTTTCTTCAGTGTTCACAACATTTTTTCTAGGACTAGAAAGAATGGTACTAAGTCCAAGTGGTCACCAGTGCTTGGAGGATATGTTAAGGGTGTAAGAGGTAACCACTACCAATTATGATATGTTTAAACCACTACCATATGTATGCCTATGTATACCCTTCAGCTTACTTGGCTTATGTAAGGGAAAGGTTGAATAGTTATTTACAAAGGAAGGTAATTTGTGTGTTTATTTGTTTTGTTTATCATGTTGAGATCTCTTAAACCACAACACCTCTTTTGCACTCTTGGTCCAATCAAAAAGCCCTCAAGGACTAGGGGTGCACCCGGTTGGTTTCATAATGTTTTAACCTACAATGGAGTCTAAGTTATATGTTTCTCTTCTATCTATTTTTTCTTGTTTAGTTCTTCATCAATTTTTCTTCTTCTTTTTTGTCTTCTACTTGGTGTCTCGATCTTCGCCTTCATGTCTTCTAGAGTGGCTAGCATTATGCAAGTGTTCACAAACCTAGGAGATTCTAGAGTATCACAAAATAAGATAAGTTGGACAAGCAACCCATAATTTAAAGAAGATGTGTTGAAGAATTTGCATGGAAAGAATCTACCCACAACACACAAAACTCGCAAGGGAAAGGGAAAGCTCCAATCTTTGGGTTTCTAGAAGTCTCTAATGAGAAGAAGATCACAAGTTGGTACCATACCCAGTCATGGGACTTCTTTCTTTCTTCCATTGGTGGCAACAATATATTACATTAAAATTGCTGCCGATATGGGATATTGGTTGTGTCCTTTAATGACATGCCCTTTGTTTTGGGCAAGCAAAGGAATCACCTTACAATTGATTTTTTCCCTTTCACATATTGTAACTAACCTTTAGTTCATGATGATGGATATGCCAAATGTGTTTGTTGTGAAGGACTTTAAAAGAAAGAAGAAATGGTGGATTAGTGAAGAACTTAGTTGTGGTTAAAGAATTTATTCATTGCCATTGTTTACTTTCATAGGTCAAACATTGGATGGTTCACATACAATTACAGGGTTTGCCAAAGGGACATTGGCAAGTTGTAAAAAGCTAGAGGAAACTATGCTTAATGTTGGTCCAATTGTCAATAATAGCAAGGGTTTATAAATAAATGTTGCTTTTCAAATATGTTGATTTTATTTTGTTATTACATGTTCATTATAAAAAATTTAAGAGTTATGGAAAAAGAGGGAGAACATGTTTTATTCTTTACCCTTTTTATCTCTAAGAAAGAAAGAAATTTGTATCTAAACACCATTTTCCTTGCAAAGCCTACTACTAACTTTGATGTAATTGAACTTTGTAAATTACTATAAATGCTAAAAATAAGTTTGTCTAGTGGGGTATGTGCAACCTACGAGTGGTCATCTTCAACTTATTATGCACAAGAATTTAGGTCAAATGGTGAAAACCAAGCTACATACACAAGTTTGCACCTGTTAACTATCTCTACTATAAGCACAAGTTCCATAGTCAAGCTTCTCTCTCTAGTATTGTTTTATGCATCAACATCGAACAATATTACAATCTTAGAATGTATGATGTGGATTGAAATGTGATGGAAAATGTGGAAAACATGAGTTGAGATGACCTCCTTTGCAACCAACAAACTTGGCAATCCTATGGTCATCTAGGCTTATGATGTCCATTTGCAATTGCCTTAATTAAGCAAATGTGTTGGACTAATGAGGCTACTTCCTCGTGTTGCAAGGGAACTTTTATACATTTTGGAATTGGGTTTGAATCTAACATGAAATTACTTGACATGTATTTCAATAAGTCATTTTTTCACATCAATCCTTGATGTAGTTTCAACATATTGGGCAAGACAACTTTCGTTTCATGTAGTCATGGGTAATTGCACATTAAACAATCCATTTTTTGGTGTCAAAGGGGTAGTTTAGGGGGGTACCTCTAAATTTGGTATAATATGCGTTGGGATATGATTTAAAATTATAGAAGGGATTCATCTAACCAATTTACAACACTTGTAGAATCAAATTTAAAAATTCAAAAATGAAATGCCATCATTTCATTACAAGGTGAAATATCTTTTGTCACAATCCATTAAAAAAATTATATGGACTTTTATTACATAATAAACATGTGTGAAATGCTGATTTTTCCCCCTTGGTATGATTGTGAAGTTATTGTAATGTCAAAATAAAGGCTTACAAGCAAGTTTAATAATTTATTTTATCAAGTTTCTATAAGAGGAACTCCTAAATCTATTAAGTTTTGACCCCTACAATCGCCCTTTGAAGATTCGGGAGTCCATCAGGATGCCAACTCCAAAGTGGAAACTCCCTTGGGAATGTGAAGGTTCATTCCCTCACACTCTCTTACACTCCCAAAAGCATGCGGTGTGACTCCCAAACTTCTCTCTTGGCCCGCAACCTTACAAGCCCTTACCTTGGTCGCAAACCCAAGGCTAGGGTTGTAACAACTTGGCTGTATAAAATGCATCCCACCCATCAACCCTACAGACAAATTTGAGCCCATCCCTTGCCTAATGGACTCCTTTTATGGCAACCAGGGCGGGGGGCAGTGACAACCACATTTAAAATCAAAAAACAAAAGCAAAAAACATAATGTGAAACTTAATATTCTAGATGAAAGCTATCCCCTAAACAACGAAGGTATTGCCGATAGATTTAAAGCAAAAACAAATGTCCCACCCAACTTTTCATAGGGAAGAGGAAGGTGAGGCGTGTAGAGGTTTATGGACCATAATTAAAGAAGGTATTACAATCACAAATTTGACAAAAAAAAACCCCCGCCCATCTTCTCCACTTGAGAGGATGGGTGGGATAATAATTATAATAAGTGAAATTCTTATATCACCTCCATCAATATGTGCATGAGGCTCAACATCCTCATTTGCATTCTTTTGCTTGAGCAATGGAGTACTAAGAACTACACTTTTTTAATCCTCTATCATTAAAATAGTTATCTCCAAATCCATCTCAACTTGATCAGCATCTCCCTTAAATGTTTCCCCAACATCATCATCTGCTCCCACTTCTTCGTCTTCAACAATTTCATTTGTAACCAATGGAACTTTAAACATTCATTTATTATCCTATCACCCTAGCCTCCAAATGTTTGTCATTCATGACACCTCCCATGCCATCTACAACATTTGTTGAAATTTGTCGATCTATTCCAACATTCATTGCTTTCTTCCAAGCTTTCATCTAATAAAAACACAAACAACATAACATTATTCTAGTTCCTAGTTCATTTTCCACTCTCTCACCAGTTGTGCATATGGAAAGTACAAGATCACTAAGAGCTTGTAGGTAGCAAGTGAAAAAATTTGATGATAATGAACATTTGTTGTTCTACGTGAGATGAGTGCCCATCATTGTCCTCCTTCACAACTGCACAAAAACAAAAATAAACAACGATAATAAGCGCGCTTACTTGTCAACTTTTTTTATCTTTGAAAGAACTACGCCCTACTATTTGTTGTCGTTACCTACTCCTACCTCAAAACTTCAAGACGACAACAAGCATCGTCCTCCTTCATAGCTACGGAAAAAACAAAAAAAGGATGATGACAAGTAGAGCAATTGTTCATTATCGTTTTGTCTCTTACAAAAGAACTAGATCAACAACGACTAGCACTATTGCTCATCAGTGTTAATTGTGTTTGCCTCATAGTTTAGAAACAATGATAAGCCTGCGCTTGTCACTTTCATTCACAATTGTATAAAAGTTAAAAAAATAAGATGATGATGAATAACATAGCTAATTGTTGCATTCTTTCGTTCTTGCAAGAACACATTAGAAAAATGATGTCATTTTTTCACACCTGCAACCCATAGCAAAATAGTGACAAGCATTTACGTTGCTCGTCGTCATTTTTTTGTGCTTGCAACCCATAGCTATTGTGATGTTTGCAGCAAGAGCACAAAGAAATGACGATGAGCAACTATCGTCATTTTTTACACCTGCAAAGCAAGAGAAGAGGATGACAATGATGTGATTGTCATCTTTTTCGCAACAAAGAAAAAATAATAATAATAATAAAGGAGGAGGAGGGAGCTTACCTTCAAGCTCCCACTTCAGTTCCTCTTGCTTTTGCACTCCTATTGCCACCATGTTGAAGCTCCTAACAACGAGTAGCACTCCTAAAGCACCTAGCTCCTCTTGCTTTCACACTCCAACTGCCACCACATTGAAGCTCTTGACAGCGACTAGCACTCCTGAAGCTCTGGAGATGGAAGTGAGTGCAAAAGGTGATGGGGGGGAGCGGGCTAGCAGGATGAGGGAGGTAGGTGGGTTGGGGTTTAGGTTGGGAGGGTATGTAGGAGCTTCCCAAAAAAAACCTTGGGGTCAGGGGTGGGCCAAAAAAAAGTGATAATAAAACTGCTGCCAGAACAAAAAAACTGAGCTACGGGAAAAAAAAAAATCTAGCTAGGAAAAAGAGGAGCAGAAGAAAAATATATCTATTGACCAATTAAACTGACCCCTGGGGGACAGTTTCATCCCATCCATGAATTCCCTGAACAGGATTTTTTAGATGGTGCACTGGTGAGTGCTGGCTCACTCAAGCCGTTCCCTTGTTAGTAGGGCATGCAAATCAAATGTGATAGAGGTATTAAGTACTTTCCAATCAATGTGTTTATCATAAAATATGTAGTTAGAAACCTAAAAATATAATTTAAAATTTAAGAATTGCAAAAAAAAGCTAGGCCTCTAAATGTAGACACTTGTTTAAGAAAAAAAAGAATGAATTCTCAAAATCACTTTTCAACATATGTAAAAAAATTCTGATTGAAAAACAACTTATGTCATTTAATTCTACTCATGTGCTTCTTTCCGAAGGTGTTACAATAATTACATTATAAAAAACTTTAAAGATGTAATAAGCATTAGAAATCGTAATAAAAGGCTTGTTTATGCTATATCAGTTGCCACCCTGAGCTGTACAATCACTTTAACCAAATTCAAGTACAGTGAAATGGACATGTTTTTGTTGGAGTGCCAACAAACTAATTTGTTTGGAGCAAATGGTGTGACAATCTTTCATGATGCTAAACCTAAAGTCACCACAGTGCCTTCCATAACCAAACACACACCATTTCTCAGTGGTGCACATTGAATGGCACACTGCACTAATCTTGAGCTCTCAAAACCCTAAGTTCCTTGAGCTTGGTGAGCAACATTGAAAGGTCCCTTACATTAACATCTGTGTGCAATATTGTATGCATAGCCCTAAGCAGCAGTTGGAGACCAGCAAAATGGTTGAACTTGCATTAAGTATGAAAGTTCCTTGGTTGTATCTAAACCGTTAAAAGGCCTTCATCCGAAGATACTTGGTCCCAAAGTGAGGGCAATCCCAAAATAAGGTCCTCTCTTTCTCAAACAAAATCACAGACCTTTAAAATTCTACCAGATCTTTAAAGTTTGTAAGGACCTCAGAGGGGGTGGTTATAGGAATTTGAGTCCCCTCCTCGGCTTCCCCTTATACCCTCATCGTCATGCCAAAATGGCCCCATTTTTCAATACTTACCCTATGCAAGAGGCCCTGCTATGTACCCTCTTGGTCTCAAACAAGCCAATTAAAGACTGTAGTTTTAGGCGTGAGGTGAAGGAGCCTCCTCTTGTAAAAAAAATTGTTAAATGGGGCCCAGCTACGCTCTATTTATTATGGAACAGGTCCCTTTCCATTTCCTACACAACCATGGTGGACCCCATAGGGTGGGCTGCCTTCAATTAGGTGGTAACAGATTCTCCGAATGCCTGTTCCAAAGCGGTTTCCCTCACCTTTGACTCACACGTCGAGTGTTCTCCATCGTGCATTCACAGTTTACAAGTGAATTCAACCACACTAAAATTGAAACCAACAGATGGCCACCTGTCCCACTGTGAAAAAGCTTGACAAAGTGCCGGAAACGGGACACCAAAACCGTTTACTTACAGTCACGTACCTTTTGGTTTCTTCTTAAGTGGCATAGTGGTCATCTGCTGGTTCCAGTCGTGCGTCTGCCGGTTCCACTTGGAATGTGAAACAAGGGTGGGAAACATTGTAGTGTGGTGAATGGATCAACAGTGGGGAATAGCGGTCACGTTCTGGAACAGGCCCCACCGTTATGACTGGACAGAATGCCAATCATGATGATGCGTATGGACAAATTGTTTTCCAACTTTTGGGAACTCCAACAAATAATGTCAACACACATCCGCAGTAGATAAAGACAATTCGGCTCTTAGAATACATAACTGCCAGTCAAGGAAGACGTACATGCCTATTCTTGGTTTCTATCGATTTTGAGACTCTGGCAGTTTTGCAACTAGTGAAACTGTGGCGAAAACAAAAACTGAGAAACTGCGGGATGACTCAACTCAAAATTGGCAGCCTTTTGAAACTGTCAGGCAAAATAAAGTATTTTGACATCCCAAACCGCCATATGAAGTGGGAAAATGAAGTAACTTCCTATCGTTAAATAATTTTAGTGACGTCATGACTTAATTGCGTTCCTTTCAACTCTAGACGCAGTTTCTGAAGCCTAAATTATTTTTAAAATTCTTTTCAACTCCGTGCAAATTGGGGGGACCACAATAGTCTTGCACCCTAGATTTTCTCAGCATAGTGTAGTCAAAGTTCATAATGTAAACCACTTTTTCCCCCACACACAACCTCGTGGAGTTGACGCGAAGTCCGCCGGCAGCCGTGTATAGTCCTCCGTCTCACTCTATCATCTAGTCGTCCAGGGGTACGAGGCGATTGAGCTCCGGTACCTATATAAGCAGATGGGATCGAGCTGGGAGTATCATTCATCTCAAGCATTCCCAACTCATCTACTCCTCCAGCTTTCTTTCAATACCATCCGCAGCCCACCATACTCAGCCGCTCAATTTCAGCGTTCATAAGATCATCATGGCTTCGCAGAAGATGGCGCTTCTAGCTGTGGCTGCAGGGCTTCTCTGCATGTCGGCATTACTCAACGGAGCTGAAGCATCGGTGAGTGCCGGCCACCAACAACAGTTGGAAATTGATACCAGTGTTCATAGTTAATGAGCTAGCTAGATGGCCATATCTAAATATAATTCCTTCTGGTACGCTTTGGATGCCTGATTTGCGCTCGTTCCATGATGTCTCCAATGCTCTTGATTATCACTGTTCCACAGTTCCTGCTTATAACCGTTCCTCCCGTTACTGCCTAACGCTTGAGACATGCGATTCTTCATCGGCCATGTTCATGATCTCCAGTTCTCTTCATCTCTCGGAGTGCACTGGATTCTGGATATATACCAATTGCGGGTGGATTTGACAAGTCTCATGTGTAATATAGTGCTGTACTGGGGACGAATTGTTGGACACTTGAATGCATCCAGCTCGATCTATTTGGACGAGCTAGTTCCCGCCCATTCCGTAGCCATAGACTGCATGTGGAGCCCGATTGAACATGCCTCATGAAATATGCATCGTCTTGGAATTGTTTGTTTCTGGAATATGCATGTAACACAGCTCCACTAGTTTCCGCCGGACGAAGATACACATCATGACTACTAATTCGTGGGATGGGTATGTTGATGTGGCATTCATCACCAGTGTGGCGGTTTCACAGCGTCTTGCCAAGAACCATTCTCAGTCACGGGAAGCGTCTTATCCGCGAACTGCGCAAACGACGCCGGAAATTTTGCCTCCTCAAGTTTAGATCTCAATCCGTTTCTAAGTAATAACAACGGGAACTTGGTGGAGGGAGCCGACTACATTGCGACGTGTACGCCAGAAGGATTTGCCCTAATTGGATCGCCGTTCTTCATTTATGCTAATTGCGCACAGGACAATGGCAATGTTGTTAGCACGTCTTACGACATAAATAACAACGTCTCCAACGACAACGGGGTTCTGGCCTGGAACAGTTGTTAAAATTGCTTGCTGCCCGAACTTTTCTAGTCTTGTTTCTTCCCTAGTTCGAGGAGGAAAATAATATAGCCAGGAGTATGATTCGGGCATGCATGCCGGTGTGTCATTAACATGCATTAGTATACTTGTGCATTCGTACATAGCGGCTGTAGATTGCTGTTGTGGAACGTCGTTTCTCAACAAATTAGAGCCAGCTGTGCATTATATAATATAAATTCGCATTCCATAATTTCTATTGCAACCGGAATGTATAAATTCATAAGTTTCCTCATTTTGTACGCTTTTGTATGACTAAGTTGGAGCTCTGGGAGTGGTCAGCTGCCCATTTTTTTCTCAAGAGTCAATTTATGAGTGTGGCGGTCCTTTCAGATGAGCTTGGGGAGCGGGGTTGGGGGGAGCAGCAGTTGAGACACAGAAATTTGTCCTGAATTGCTACATGCATTTGGGGTTAGTCAAGTATTTGGTGTGGATCTGTTTGGATACAGAGTGACTGTTGAAAGGTCTAAGTGTAAATGAAATCTGGAAAGCTTGGAACCTAGGAAGTAGGACCCATATTCAACATGTGTAGTACAACCCTTAATCAAGTCCTTAAAAAATAATTCATTCTTGGCCTGATCGGATTGTCTGCCTTCAAACTGGACTGGAACATGTTCACTGACTGCCATGACTTCAAATGCACATTTTCTCTCCTTTCAGAAATCAAAAGGTACACAAATGGCGTCTACCAACCTTGCTCAAAAAGCTTTCTTGTATTTTGAAGTCTACTGTCTCAATGTCTCCACGATGTAAGATGCATAGACATTCCTGAAACAAGGACAAGAAGGATAAAACTATGTAGATATATCTGCAAGATCAGATATTCACATGTTTAAAAAACAAAAAGATCGTTAAAGATAAAACGGTAATGTCAACCAGATATCATGTACATTTGAAATTTTTATAAGTGTTAGCACGGTTGACATATATGGTCATTAAACTATTACACACTCCATAATTTTATAAGTATTAAACTTGTGTTTTTGTAAGCATAACTGAGACGCTTTCAAAAATGTTAAATTGACGTTTTTTAAACATTAACTAGACCCACTTATAAATATTAATTTTGGTTACATACATTGTACAAGTGATAAAACATTTTAATATTTGAAATTCCATTCCAAGGTATAACTCCCCAAAATGCCAAATATAATGTAGATTGCATGGTGTTCAAACACTTAAGTTACAATTTGTTTGTTGTTTTTAGAAGAGGGCCCATTGTTTATGGTGTCCAAAAGTAAATGGAGCTCCTTTTTTGGAGCATTTGTCACACTAAGAATTGACCAAAATGGGTTAGAGGTGAAAATGTTACATCCCCCAAAGTTGGGAAAAGTTGTTTCTACAAAAAATTATTTTCAATCAAATATTTCATGTAGCTTATTGTCGAACCTTTTGAAAAATCCTTAAACATTATTCCATTTTTTTTAGAGTCATAAGATGATTTGTAAAGCTTGAGAAGGTGCTCTTGTGACATTTTAAATCATTCAAAATGGAAAAAAAAGAATTGAAAAAGATTTGCCAAAGTGTTCCATGATGAGATGGTCTATCTCAACAACATCACTAAAATTAATGTACAACAAAACATGGGTGCATTCCCTGATGCAATTTCATTCTAATGAAGATCATAATATGGTCTATGTCACATGACCACAACACATGTTTATTGTCCCATCACACATGTGTTTCACATCTCACTATTTCTGACACACATCTACAACATGCAATGTGTTGGATTCATGGAAATAAAAGATACATACATTGGAAAGAAATCCCATATATATAAAAGAATAATCTAGCTAATCTATATCTAATCTACACCCAACTTATTCGTGATCTACAACATATATATGGTTAAACACAGTGCCATGCCATGATCCTGATTCAAGATCACATAGGAATGAAGTACCTAAAAGATAACACTGATAAGTCTAACAATTCCTATGTAACACTTAATTTAATATCTACAAATAACTCTTTTTCTAATGTTAGGACTATTTTATGTCAACACCCTCTATCACTCCTAACATACTCAGGCTTTAGCCTATGATGTTTTGTAACAAAGAATGTCTCCTATTCCCTAAATAGGTCAATTATTCATATTACACCAATAGCTGATCTGAGAGTTTCAAATCTTGTTCTATGTAGAGATTCAAAGAATATGTCAACTAGTTGTGGAAATATAGGAATGTATTTAGCATTGATGGATCCATCTTCTATTTTTTTCTAATAAAGTGGTACTAAATTTTTATGTGCTTGGACTTTGAATGAAAGACTGGATTATTCCCTAGTTTTATATTACTTTGATTATCACAAAATATTGTGATAGGATGTTTTTATTTTAGGTTGCAATCGTGATACAAGGAACCAAGGACTGTGTTGAGTGTAGTAAAAACTTACACCCTCCTAACTTTCAAAAATCATTGAAAAAGTTTTATTGATTGGAATATAATGAAATCAAGTGCATACTATTTTTATATTTCTGAATTTGCATCTCAATCTTTTAATGTAATTCTAAGATGTTTCATTGGTTATAAAATGAATTGTAAGCATTGCACTATCAAATGTTGAATGGGAACTGAAATTTTAAACGTCCGTTATTTTATGTAAATTTAAACCATTAATTTTAAATTTTTATTGATGGCCATATATTAATGATTATGAGGGCTTGGTAGTGATAAAATTTGAGTATACCTTCTAATATAATATGGTTATCCACTATAATCTTTTTTTAGTATTTGAACGTGTTTTTGACCACTAAAACTACATAATTTGAAAGACTTCTTCCAAGACAAAATATTTTTTTGTCATGTAAACAAGGGCAAGGGTGCATTTCCATGAAGATTATATGTAATTTGTGGGATTTTTTTTTTGTTGAATATGAATTGTTATATATTTAAAATTATGTTGAAAAAAATCATTATTAATAAACTTGATGTATAATATATCATTGAGGCTTTTTAAATACAAATATATATTTTAAATGTTGAGATGTTTACTTTTTTTGAAATGCACACATTTGATTTATCTATAAAATTATCATTCAATAAATACATTTTATTACATGTGATTTGAAAATTTATGGAAACATACATGGATTAAACTTTTGAAGTTGAAATTGTTATCTTACAATAAGCCCCAATCAAAATATGTAAACAATGTGTCAAATGTGATAAATTTTAGTCCTTTCAAAGCATTTGGGCCTTGTACTAAATGGTTATTTTGATTATGAATGTATCCTTTAAGAAACCAAGGTTTAACATCAAAAAAGGAAACCACATAGACTTCTTTTTTAATCCTTCAAAATGTGCCTTATATTCAGTTTTAGTCAATGGGGTTACAATAGAAGATTGTCTTTTTGCACTACAAAATATTGGTGATGAACCTAGGTGAAATAGAAATCATGACATTGACCTTCAATGATCACCATCTCTTACCCAATCAAAGTTTACATGTACCTTCTCAATGTGCAATTTCCTACCCTTTGGAGACATAAGCCATAATTGATTATCCTCTTGGCATACCAAAGGATTTGGTCTATAGCAACCATATTATGGGCTTCTTGTGGTGGACTCAAGAATCTACTAATGATGTTAACTACCACAGAAATATCTATCTAATGTGGCTTAAATAGTTAAGTGTTCTAACTTTCCTTCTATACAAAGTTTCATTAATGAACATGCTTGTCATGTCTGCAACTAGTTTGAAATTATGTTGCATGGGAACATTGCATGGCTTATTCCATGCCAAATTGAACAAGCATATTTTAAATGTACCTTTTTGAAATCAAGAATATGCAACTAGGTAGGTATATAAATTATATTCTTAAGTAGAATAGAACTTTACTTAAGTTTGTTATTTCAAATGTTACCAATAGTTGTTCTTTCAACTATTGGATCTCTTCATCAAAATTTCCTATAAGAAGGAGATCACCAACATATAACAACAAAATTAGAATGTTTCCATTTTTTATCTTATAGTACATGTTGTGATCATGATCGTTTTTCATAAGACCTTATCCTTAAAAAAATTATCAATTTTTTGATAGCACACTCAGGAGACTATTTCAAGCCATACAAGGCCTTTTTCAATTTGCAAAATAAATGTTCCTTCCAAGGTTCTACAAAACCTTATGGTTGATGCATGAATATTTACTCATGCAACTCTCCATGTAAGAACATGGTCTTAACATCCAAATGGTTGATGTTCCAATTACATTGTGATGTAAGCCTACACACCAGTCATATTGTGCTCGACTTTATTACTGGGGCAAAAGTTTCCATATAGTCCAAACCATGCAATTGTTCAAAACCTCTAGCAACTATCCTAGCTTTCAATTTCTCCACCTACCTTTTAGTGTTGTATTTTTTCTTATACACCCATTTTTAAGATATGGGTTTGTTTCCATCACGTAAAAGTTAAAGTGTCCAAGTATTATTTTTAAGGATGGAGTTCATTTCCTATTGCATAACATAGACCTTAGATGTTAAACCCTATATTGCAATAAATATGGGGCGGGGGGGGGGGGGGGGGGGGAACATCATCCATGTTCACAATAGGTGTCAATATTCTCACAAAAAAGTTGATCTATTCCTTACTTCACAAAAAGAATCTGTTCACAACATATTTGATCTATTTTTTACATCACAAAAAGAAAACTTCAAATTTGAAGGACTTGCAAAAGTGGAAGATACTTGTTTTTGGGATCTTTAACTTTTGTAAAACCCTTCAAATTTAAAGTGTGATTCTACCAAAGGGGAGATTTTTTGAAAACACCAAAAATTAAATTGCTATTAAATAGGTCGTAAATCTCAAATTATCGCCAAATTCAATCATAATACAAGTTTCACCCCTTCTTTTTCTTTTCCTAGGCACCTTCTTTCCTCTCATGTGTGTATTGTTGCTATAATTGTGTGTACTATTATTATAATCATTTTCAAATTCAGTCATTAAATATATTATGTTTCAACATTTTATTCCCAATTTCAATAAAATCTCCTCACTTTGCAGATAAACACTTAGCTAAATATAGAAATAAATCAAGAATGACAGTAAATGTATTCAAAAGGATCCTTTGATATATATTCTCAAGTTTCTAGTTTCTAACAGACCTATCATAAAAGTATGGCTTCTTCTCTTTTTTTAATCCTCAAATTTTGGCTAATTTGACACATTCTTTTCATGAAAAAATCAGATTTTTCAACTCAAACAAATTTGCAAAACAAATCATTGATAGTGACTTAATTTACACGAAGTGTTGAAGAATTTGATATCATGTTGTTTAGGTATTTAATAAACTTTGTTTCTTGGTTCAAATGTGTATACATCATTTTTTAATGTACAAAAAAGTTCAATATAGTTTTTATTAATTTTCATTCTCATTGAATAACTATCCTTTCCTTTTTTTGATGTATTACAAGTGCCATAGCTTCTTGCCTTATTTCGTAAGGAACAATGGTACCAAGCTTTTCTCTTTTGGATTTTGTCATGTAACAAAAGTGGCAATTGTAGAAAGCTAAATATACACAAGGATCCATATTCTTGGGTTTTTAAATTTCTACCATAACATACTAAAAAAATTTAGTGATTCAGAATTGTTTTATCAAAATTAATAGCAAGGCCATGATGCCACATGGACCAAAGGAATCCATAATTTTTTCTAGATCTTTGTTTCATCCACACATTTGTCAATTTTTATTAGAAGATTGATGGTAGGATTTGCTACCATTTTCCAAGAACCTTGTAGAAGTAAAGGTGTCTCTTGGATTCAACAATTGTATATTTAATTGTGCATTGTATCTCATCATTTCTACATGTCCATCCCATTGCCACATTTGGGGTCAAAGGTTAGTTTAGTAAAAGGTCCATAGAACAACTTGAAGGCTTTCCACCTAAACTTGGCCATGCATAGACTTCAATTTTCGTTAAGGAGCCCATGAATATTCTTTTGCCTTTCATTAGTTACAATAATGTTTTGATTGGTTCCAAATTCATAAATTTCAAACCCTTTGGGGCATTTTTGACTTTGATTTGAATGCCAAACTCCAACTTATTGTTAAACTTCTTTTGAAGTACAAAAAATCCCAATTGGCTTTATTTCAAAAAAATTGTAGATTTTTACTGAAACCCTAGCTTTTATTTCCTACTTGTGGGTTCTTTAGTTCTTCCACCCATTTTAAAGAAATGTTTTCCATCATTGTTTATTAAATATTGAATTTGTTCCTAGGAGTGGAAATGATTGAGATCATTATTTGAAAGTTCACATGCTCTACATAGTTGAGCTTTGTGCATCTCATGTGCTCATTGGATAAAAATTCCAAGTTGAACCCCTTTGAAGGAAAAACCTTGGCACCACAAGCACACCTTTTTTAGAATTTTTTTCAAACAAGGGGGAGAAACAAAAGTTTGTCACCCATTTGTTTCCATGCCTTCACGACCCTCCTTCATATTTTGTACTCACCAAAAGGTGAAAAATGATTGTTAATGGGATTTTTTTATATTTCCAACCTAGGTTTATACGAATTCTAATATTAAAAAACATGTTCAAATTATAGCAACAAGTGTACTCCAAGAAAACTCAAAGTTTAATGTACAATTCAAAGCTTCAAAAAATGAAATGTATTCACAAATTGTAAAATCACAAAGTCTTCAAAAAAAAAATAGACAAAATGATCCTCCTTTGTCTTACCATCCTCCTCTATATAATAGTTTTCAAACTCTTTTTTTTTTAATCAAGTTATTTAAATAATAACTTGTCAATATGAACAATGTAAAGTTCAAAATAGATGACCAATAAAAACCATTGGTTATGTCACCACTTGTTGAATAAACCTATCACCAATTCACATGTCATGGGTTCACATAATAGGGTAGCATTATCCCCCCTCAAAATTTTATTTTTTCCTTGAAATACTAGCTCTAAACTTCAAGGTTATCTTTCTTAAGTTTTTGTAACATGTACATTGGTGACCTTTTTGACTAGTTGGCTAATGGGCAAATCCATCCTTAGGTGGTACTACTAAGAACATCACACCTTGACTTTCCTAGTCCATTGAACTTTGATAAATCATAGGGCCCATTCATATTTTTAAAATTTTACTTTTTTATTCCAAAATTAATTTCAAGTTATTTAAAACATGCAATGAATAAACATGAAATATATATATAGTTGTGAAAACATTTAAAGGAAAGGGCCTAGGAAAATAATTTGGCCACTTTTGGTTTCTTAACCATGCTTTGAGATAGTTCTTAATGGTACTGCCCAAGGATGGGTTTGCCTTAATAATTCCCTTCAACTAGTTCACAAATAATTGTGGGAATGTTGAATTCTACCACAAACACCTATTGAACAAGTGTGTCAACCAAAGTTGTTATTGGTGTAATAAAAACGTCTTATCCATGGGGTGGAGTAATGATACTAACCTTTAACCTTACACCTATCCAAGGTGGTGTGAAAGGTAAAATGTTAGAAGTTATTACTAATTCAATTTTATTGTTGAGTACTAATGTTAGGGTCAAAGTTGATTCAACATTAGTGACAATAGATATGGTGAAAGGTATAACCATTAAACATGAACTTTCACAAATTGGATTAGTTACCTTAATGGTTGCAAACACTTGTTCACTTTACTATTCAGACACCTTATTCATTTGGACTTTAGGTGAAAATATTTTAAAGGGTCTTGCATTGATTTCAAGCTCAATAGGTACATAGATTGAAAGTTGACACTTGAAATCTATAAGTTTTGCGTAGTAGGTTGCCAACTCAAATCGGTAAACTTGTTGGGCAATCTTCATGTACTTCTGAATCTATTCCTTTATGATTTTTTGCATAGTTTGCCACCACTCCTTTCATTTGGGGTTTTTATCACCCAATGTTTAGTTCTAAACTTTCAATAAGGTGTTGTCAAACAACAACTCCTCCAACTCCTATTAACATGTTATCAAAGTGTGGGTTGGCTTAAAAAACTAAACCTTCACAATTTCTAGTTGCCCCTTCAACTCTTGAATTTGAACATGCAACTAGTGAATTGAATTCTCTAATTCAATATGGGTAACATTGTAAACTTCTAACATCATGAAATTTCAATAAAATCTGTGCAAAAAATATAAAACAATATACCCATGTACAAAATCCATGGGCTTCAAAATGTAAAAATGGTAAGAGATATATACTATATAAATGATGTGTTTTTTCCAATTATGATATCTTGATGTGAAATATGTATAATTTACATTAAATTAACTAAATATGTGCAATTATCATGATGTAATTTTGCATAAAATTATGTGATTTTTGAATATTAAACATGAACATTCACAAATGTCATTCAAAAACAATGTTTTATGCATTTGAATATTTAAGATGTTGAATACATACAAATATTGTTCATATTAAACATAATAGGGAATTCATGTGATTTTTGTACAAACCTATGAAGCCTAGTAAGTTTGTGATAAGTGGCCACCTATTCTTATTGTTCACAACATATTCATTCCAAAATACATATGACCTTCTCCTGTTGAACATTTGACACATCCATCTTCTCATAATCTTTAATCAACTAGTCCTATTTAACTTTTAAAAACTTTAAGTCATTAGATTCTTCCAATGAATCTAATTCAAATCATTATAGTCTTATTGCAACACCTCTATATTTTTTACTACTTGCTCAACACTAATAACTTTAGTAATTAAGCTATTGTTCTTTACTTTAACTAAACTAGTTGAACTTACCATAGTTAATCCCTTGTCCCAATTTTTTTAAGTTTGTTGGGCAGTAACTAACTCCAAGCTACAAGTTTGTTATTGGTTATTGGCTTCTTGAAGAAGTTCACCTAATTGTGGTCATTTTTCACACTCAACTTGTTTAAATCATCTATAGTTTATTGCGAAGTTTGACATGTTGAATTGCCTACTCAAAAAAAACATTAATATGTTTCAAACTCTTTAAATGAGTTTTGGTTACCATCGCATTTAAGATCGCATGGTGTTTGAACACTTCAGTTAGAATTTTGCTCGTCCTTTTTCCAAGACAGCCCATTGTTTATGGTGTCCAAAGAGTAGATGGAGCTCTTTTTCTAGAGCATTTGTCACACTAAAAATACACAAAAATGGATTAGAGGTGAAAAAGTTACATACCCCAAAGCGGGGAGGGGTTGTTTTTACAAATTATTTTCAATCGAACGCTTCATGTCGCTTATTGTTGAACCTTTCCAAAAAATCCTTAAATATTATTCCATTTTTTAAAAAGTTATAAGATGATTTGTAAAGCTTGAGAAGGTGCTCTTATAATGTTTTAAATCACTAAAAATGGAAAGAAAAAATTGAAATAGATTTGCCAAAATGTTCAATGATTGGCTAATGTTTGATGATGGGCTAGTCTATCTCAACAACATCATTAATATTATAGCACAACAAAACATGGGTGCACTCCTTGATGCAATTTCATTAAATTGTCATTCTAGTGAAGATAATAATATGGTCCATGTCACATGACCACAACACATGTGTATTGTCTCATCACACACGTGTTTCACATCTCACTATTTCCGACACATCTGTTACATGCAATGTGTTGGATTCATAGAATTAAAAGCTACATACATTGGAAAGAGAACCTATATATATAGAAGAATAATCTAGCTAATCTATATCTGATCTACACTTAATCTATTCTTGATCTACAACATATATATGGTGAAACACAGTGACACGCTATGATCCAAATTCAGGACAACATTGAAATGAACTACCTAAAAGATAGCACTAATAAGTTTAACAGTTCTTATGTAAAACTAAATTTTATTATCTAAAGATTAAAAAAATTCTAATGCTAGGAGTGTTTTATGTCAACACCCTCCCTCACTCCTAACATACTTAAAAGCTAAAAGCCTATGATGTTTTGTGACAGAGAATATCTCCTATTCCCTAGATAGGTCATCTATTCATATTACACCAAATAGCTGATCTAAGAGTTTCAAATCTTGTTCTACCTAGAGGTTTAATGAATATGTCAGCTAGTTGTGGAGATGTAGGAATGTATTCAACATTGATGGATCCATTTTTTATTGTTTTCTCTAATAAAGAGGTGCTAAATTTTTATGTGATTGGGCTTTGAATGAAAGATTGGATTATTCCCTAGTTTTATACTACTATGATTATCACACAATAATGTGATAGGTTATTCTTGTTTTAGGGTGCAATCATGATACAAGGAGTAGTAGTAAAAACTTACACCCTTCTAACTTTCAAAAATCATTGGAAAAGTTATAATGATTGGAATATAGTGAAATCAAGTGCATATTATTTTATATACTTTTGATTTGCATCTCAATGCTTTAATGTAATTCTAAGATGTTTCATTGATTATAAAATAAATTGTAAACAATGCACATTCAAATGTTGAATGGGAACTCCAACTTTAAACGTCTTTTATCTTATGTAAATTGAAACCAAAATTCTAATTTTTTATTGATGGTCATATATTAATAATTATGGAAGTTTACTACTAATAAAATTTTGAATATATCTTCTAAATAATATGGTTATCCACCATAGTCTTTTTTTAGTATTTGAACATGCTTTTGACCAATAAAACTACATAATTTGAAAGACTTCTTCCAAGGCAAAATATTTTTTTGTCATGTAAGCAAGGGCAAGGATGCATTTCTATGAAGATTGGATGTAATTTGTGGGATTATTTATTTTTTTGGTGAATATGAACTATTATATTTAGAATGATGTTGAAGAAAGTCATTATTGATAAACTTGATGTGTAATATATCATTGGGGGTTTTAAACACAAATATATAGTTCAAATGTTGAGATGTTTACTTTTGTTGAAATGCACACATTTGATTTATCTATAAAATTATCATTTGATAAATACATTTTATTACATGTGATTTGAAATTTTATGGATGGATTACACTTTTGAAGTTGAAACTATTATGATACAACAAGCCCAAATCAAAATATGTAAGTCATGTTTCAAATGTGATAAATCCTAATGCTTTCAAAGCATTTGGGCCTTGTACTAAATGGCTCCTTTGATTGTGAATGTATCCTTTAAGAAACCAAGTTCTAACATCCAAAAATGAAACCACATAGACTTCTCTTTTGATCTTTCAAAGAATGCTTTGTATTCAATTTTAGTCGATGAGGTTGCAATAGAAAATTGTCTTTTTGCACTACAAGATATTGGTGATGAACTTAGGTGAAAGACAAGTCATGACATTGACCTTCAATGATCACCATCTCCTACCCATTCAGAGTCTATATGTACCTTCTAAGTGTGCAATCTCCTACCTTTCGAAGATATAAGCCATAATTGACTATTCTCTTGACATGCTCAAGGATCTTGTTTACAATAGCCATATTAATTATGCGCTTCTTGTGGTGGACTCAAGAATCTACTAGTGATACTAACTACCACAAAAATATATGGTCTAATGTGGGTTAACACAATAAGCTTTCTAACTTTCCTTCTATACAAGGTTTCATTAGTGAATAGGCTTCTCATGTTTGCAATTAGTTTGAAATTATGGTGCGTGGGAACATTGCATGGTTTATTCCCTATCAAACTCAACAAGCATATCTAAAATCTACCCTTTCTAAATCAAGAATATGCAACAAGGTAGATATACAAGTTATATGCTTAAGTATAATAAAACTTTGCTTAAGTATGCCATCTCAAATGTTGCCAAGAATTGTTCCTTCAACTATTGGATCTCTTTATCAAAATTTCTTATAAAAGGAGATCATCAACATATAACAACAAAATTAAAATGTTTCCATTTTTAATCTTGTAGTATATGTTGTGATCATGATCGTTTTTCATAAGACCTTTGTCCTTAAAAAAATTATCAATTTTTCGATACCACACTTAAGGAAACTATTTCAAGTCATACAAGGCCTTCTTCAATTTGCAAAATAAATGTTCCTTCCAAGCTTCTACAAAACCTTTTGGTTGATGCATGAATATTTGTTCATTCAACTCTCCATGTAAAAACGTGGTCTTGACATCCAAATGATTGATGTTCCAATTGCACTATGATGCAAGTGTACACAGTAGTTGTATTGTGCTCCACTTTATTAATGGGGTAAAAGTTTCCATATAGTCCAAACCATGCAATTGCTCAAAACCTTTAACAACTATCTTGGCTTTCTCCACCTTCCTTTTAGTGTTGTATTTTTTTCTTATACACTCATTTTGAAGATATGGGTGTCTTTCCATTGGGTAGAAATTGAAGTGTCCAAGTATTATTTTTATGGATAAAGTTCATTTCCTATTGCATAACATCATTGCAACCTTCATGTTGAAGAGAGCTTCTGCCATGGTCTTAGGTTCATGAATTGTGATTAGTGCACTCACATACTCCTTCATTATCATCAAAGTTCCTTGTAATATAATAGGCCTACTTAATGCTTGTACAACTTGGTGAGGTGAAAGCATGGTAAAGTATACCAATTGGTGATCCCTACCAATAAATAAATGTATATTTGGAATCTTTTGCATTTTAGACATTTTAGTCATGCCATAAATTTTGGGGTGTACTTATCATATTAAATAAACCATATATGATCATTCTTAATGTATATTATTACTCTCATTAATTTATTAATTTATTAAAAGTTTATGATTCTAACTAATATTGCACATTTTCCAAATCAAAAAATTCAAATGATGTGTTTTTAATGTTTGAGCCATTATGTAGCTTGATACACATTTTTTGGAATTTGAATTTCTGGATTATGACAATGTAAACCCCTTGAAACGTAAGTTTTCTATAAACTCATATTTTGTCATCCAAAACATGTTTTTTGGTATGATACTAAAATGCATTGCATGTGCTTGATTCATCAAATCATGCCCCAAACCCTTTCAAAATATAGCATATGAGTCAAATGAAACTTCTAAATTAATTGTTTTTGACCTACTTGCAATCTATTTTTTCACAACATGACAAATTGGCAAATTTTGCAAAATAGATTGAAAGTTTGTTTTAAAAAAGGTTGATACAACTTTTGAGACTTTCAAAAACTTCAACATATCACATTTGATGCCCTCATGAAGTTCAAAAGGAAATATCCTAAGGCATCACCTACTTTTTAATCTACTTGTCACAAATTTGACGTGTTTTTTTACCTAGGAGGACTACTTTTTGGGTATACTTTAACATGCTTTCACTTAGTGGTCCTCTTGAGAAGTTTGTACATCAACATTGGAAGTAAAAATTGAATTATGAAAATTAGAAAATGCTAAAGTCTATGAATTCTCCTAGTTCTCATAAACAAAATTTTATCTTTCAAGTTCTTGGACCTTGGGGCCAATGTAATCTCTCTTACAAGTGACGTTTCTTTAACAAGTGAATCGCTACTTGCTTTATATATGTTATCTAGTTGAACATGGAAATTTTTATCTAAATCGGACTACATTTTTAGAGTTTATTTCAATAGGACAAGGTTGTAACAATGGATACCATGGTTTTAATTTATCAAAATTGACATCCTTGGAGATTATCATTTATTTTGTGACAAGTTCAAAACATTTATAAGCTTCATTATGCATATCAAAGCCTACAAAGACAATGAATTGACTTTGCATCAAAGTTTTTTCAGTTCTCTTTTTGTACATGTACATGAGTGACACAACCCAAAAAATTTAAAATGCGTAAGTTAGGTTGTTTACCAAAAATGTTTCTTCTAGTGTAGCATTGGGATTTGACTTTGTTGGACTATGGATGAGCAAAAATGCCATAATATTTGTAACTTTTGTCTTGAAATAAAAAGGCAACTAGTTTTCTAAAGCCATACTCTTGGCCCTTTCAATCAACAACTTATTTTTCTTTTTGGTAACCCCATTTTGATGTGTGTGGGATTGTGTCAATTGACGAGGAATCCCATGTTGTTTGCAAAATTCATTGAATGTTCCCAAAGTAAATTCACCACCAATAACCATTTTTTGCATTGGTTCTACTTCCACAACTTGCTTAAAATATTGAATTTGTTGAAGGTTTCACTTTTCTTCTTCATGAAGAAAACCCATGCTTTCCTTAAAAAATCATATGTGAAAGTAACAAAATATTTAAAGTCACTTAATGATGCATGTTGCAGTGGGCCACATGTATCTAAATGAACAACCACAAGACTTTGGTTGACCAATTGGTGTTCTTCTGTGGGACTCTTTCTTTCTACTGCTTTCTAAGTAAACAGGCTTGACAAATGCGATTAATTGATACTTGAGCTTGGGTGTCCCATCTATTATCCCTTAACATTCAAATGATGCAAATTCTGGTAGTTCAATTGACCAAGTCTTTTATGCCACAATTCTACAAAATCTAGTTCGACAAGGTTTGCTTTGAATTATCTCTTTGAGAAATTGCGTTTGCCAAAACCACATTGCCATACAACTAGATTTCAAAAAACAACTTGTATATAACTATTGTGCAACTATCTTTGGGTATTAGAACTACTATGCAATTATCCCCTTTAGAGATACAGGGAACTAATAAACAAATTGTCATGTTAAAAACTTAGTTAGTTATATTATAGTTGCAAGTGAATTGAAAATGGTTTTTCTATATAGTAATTTATATGCACCATACATACATTCATAGTCAACCATGTTTGATTTTTTCAATAATTACATGTGACAACTATTTTACAATTGTTGTAATTGTGTCATTAACACAGCAACTATGTTTCAACTAAATTTTGATTATGAATCCCATTGATACAAGTAGTAGAACCATTAGTATGCCATTATTGAACTATGTTGTGACTATTGTGCAACAATTCATAATTTAATAAGGATACAAATTCATATGTAATGTTTTATAAAAAATTATTGGTTCAATAATTTGACAATTAAATATTGGGCATATTCACACTCAGGGCACCACTTTTTAACCACTGGACTCAAGGACTTTGTTTTTGTTATCTTCCAAATATAAAATCTAAATGGAATAAATTTAAGTGAGAGATATTGGATAATTCAAATTATGATAATCTTCATGGTGGTTGTGATTTTTCACATGCGTATATAATAATAATGCATAAATCTTTTAGTAAAAAACAAAAAATGCAAAAAATAAGTGTATAGGCTTTTATATACAAGTTAACATGTTTTTTTGCATGAAAATATTCTACACATTTTATTGATATTTGGGACCACAAATTTTAAGCCTAGTGAATACAACAAATCAACCAAATGGGAAAAAAAAGGAATCATTTTCATTAACGCCCTTTCAAAATGGATTCTATAGATTTCAAAATTCTTATATCATATTATTTAATCAAATGCATTATCTGAACATTACCAAACATAGATGTATCCATGAAAGAAAATTGAAGTCAATTTCATTTTTTAATACATTCCTTTTGATTCATTTAAGATGAAAATTGCAATTAAAACAAAGACTCAAATTACTTAAAAGGACTCAAAAAAATCTATAGTATATCCAATTTATTCTTAGATTCTTTTAATAGATTTACATGACATCATTCTAGTTATAGTCATATACAAATCCACTGTAATCATGAAATAATAAATGTCATAAAAATCCAAAATAATCCTTTATAAATAAAATTCCGTTAAACCATCATTTTTAGTACCCTAATTATGAATATGCCCTATTAACTATGCTTAACACACTTAATTATTATGAATTTAATGATTATAATACATAACTCAATATTAATCTGAATAAATAAGTGTAATTCATAAAATTGATTTTGAATTAACTACCTACGTAATTATGTTCATTAAACTAAATAATATGGATGTGTAGGAACAATAATTATTCATCAAATAAAAATCAGATTAATATTTATATAAGTTGGGGATACATAATAAAAAACTAGACAAATTATTCAAATTAATTATTAGATCATTAATTATTTCAATCCATTAACAAATTAATTATCTACATACATGTCATTAATTGAGATGTGAAACTAAAAACAATGTGTATATTACATTAAAAATTCAATTTGGGTGTACATATGGATATATTTATTCATACTTTGATTTTTTTTACCCAAATTCATTTTTTATTTTTATTTTTGGTAATTCATTATTTTTAATAACTTATTAAATATTATATAATTTGATTAATTATTATGAAATAATTACTTTAAATGAATGATTAACTATCAATATGAATTATAAATCAATTTGATTCAAGTAACTTTTTTCTTAAAAGCATTCAAATAATAAATGACTAATTATATGAATTTAGATTATTAATCATTGGATAATTGATTGTCTTAAATCAAATACATTTTTATTCAATTAATTTGATATTAATGATATAATTTTATTAAGTAAAAAAATATTTGAATTAAATTAATTATTTAAGATAGTTCATTAGTTAGTTAATTCAGATAATCAATCCAAATAATTAATTGTCAAATATTTAATTCAAAAATTTAGTTTTCAGATAAATTATTTTGAGAATCAATTTTTAAAATAATAATAATAATTTTAAATCATTATTTCATATAATTAAATATTAAATAATTGATTCACATATTAAAAATATCAATTAATTGTTAATTTCATTTTATGATTTGCATAGTGAAAAACAAACACACAACATGTGGGAAATGTTTTTTGTACTTATAATTCAAATTAGAAGTAAATAAAAACTAAAAAATAAACCCATATGCTTTGTCTTTGAATCCCATGTCACAAACTATATAAGGAAGATGGCTTCTCTTATGTTTTCACATTAATCTACACATGCCACTTTGGGATGAGGTCAAAAAAGCTTAACCCTAAAGGCAAAACATAAAATAAAAAACGTATTTACATGACTATTATTTAATTCACCTTGTATTTTCTTACCTATTTACCTACCTACATAAATAAATAGGTCCTATTTTTCTACCTACTTACCTATAGTTATGTATTGACCTACCTAGCTATTAAAATAGGTTTTTTTTCCTTTTAAATTCAAATAATATGCCATATGGTTTTTTTTATTGTGGAATGTGTCATAATCTTGGACCATCATTAACATTTCATAATAAATGATGGAGATCAATCTTTCAAAAAACATTTTAATCCAAAAATCTTCATAATACCATGTGTCAAATTTTAATGGATGGATGAAAATTAATAATGTCAACATGACATCATGGTTGTAATTATGAAGTTGCATATTAGTTGAAAATAAATTGCTTTGAGGCTTTGAGCATTCTTCGTTCTTTTTCATGTAACAACTTGCCTATAATTTGCTCAAAAGTAGGGCATGTTGCTAATGTGGAAAGTCCCTACAAAACTTTCATAACTTTCTAGGAATCCATTCAATCATATTTGAATAAGTTATTCATTCTCAATCTTCACACAAACACCAACAAGTTGTGAACATACCTCCTTAAACTCTCGCAAATATGAATTTAATGACCCAACATCATCATCCATTTTTAACTGATACAATTTGCTTTGGAGAAAAAGTTCTTTTTTCATGTTTTTGGGATCATACATTTGTTGGAGTAGTGTCCAACAAACTTTTGAATCATCAACATCCAATAGGTATAGGATCACCTAATCCGTAACAAACATGATCAAAATTGCTAATGCCTTACTTTTGCATTACTCAATCTTGAATAAAGACAATGAAATTGCCACAAATGTTGTATTTGGAATGGTAGCTATAGATGGTGCCACTATTGCTCCACCTCTTGCCAAAGATCCAAAGGACAACACATCACCACTTGCAGCAACAACAATGTTTGTTGCTCCACCTCTTGCCAAAGATCCAGAGGATGATGCAACACCAGTAGCGCCTTGAGTATTATTTCCATCATTTGAAACTAGCAACCACAATCCTTCTTTCTTTAGTAAGTGTTCTATTCGAACCTTCCACAAGCTATATAATTAAAAATGCCCTCCAACAAGTTGCAACTTTGGTGTTATTCATGTCAACTTGATTCATGTTGGAATCAACTTCTTAAGTGCAAAATTGTTATTTATGATAGATTCATTTAGAACTATAGTTACAACTATATAATCAGACCTTCACCAAGGTCTATTAAGAATAACACTCATTAATCTTTCAAGCCTATTGGAGTTGTGTTCACAACTTTGTTGATCTCCATTTTAAAAGACAACATTCATCATCATTTCTAGGACTTTGTTGAAACTAAAACTAGTAGAAATCAGCCAAAATGTAACCACTCCATTTATGATTGCATGCGACTTGTAGTTGTTTGTGACTAGATTCGAAAATATTTGCAACCACAAGACCAAATTTCAACTATTTTAATCATTTTCACAACTATGATACAACTATTAGAAATTTCATCCTATTGGTTGGATCGTTTGTACATTTCTTGTCATCCATAATACGTCGATATGTCCCATTAGTTGCAATAGTCACCAAATTAGTTGCATCCTAATGGTATTCTACAATGACAAATGGATATATTTTAATGTATGTACTAAAATTATATATGAATATATAATATGCATATGTATGTATATTGTTCATATAATGAATTTCAAAATTAATATTTGAACTATGAAATTTTTATTCAAATCTGAATATTGTTATTTCAATTATTTAAAACATTGTTTGAATTTCAAATTTTTTATTTGAATATGATATTTTCAATTTAAATTCAAAAAGGCTTATTTGATTTAAAATTTGATATTTGAATTCTAGTGTAACCAAAAGAGAGGGACCCAGGAAGCTTACAACACATGTGCATCTACTCTGTGGACCCTTGAGACTACCTGATCTGCTGAATTAAACTTGCACCTCTCGACACCTAAACCTCTCCAAGGCTCACACTATCCTTTCTGCTCCCTCTGATCCTGAGCAAATCAAATCCTACAGACATCTCAATGCAACTCTCACACCACACACAACATCCTGAGGTATGCCTCCATGCTGATGCAATTGAAAAATGAAGTTCTTATTTCACATTTACAGATTATGTATAAGTCCGACAACACAAGCATCTGTTTTTCCTCACGAGATCACCAGAGGAAGATTTGATCATCCCTTAGTTCTTACCATTCTTCTCAGCATCTCTTCCTCATTTCTCTCCTCTATCTTTCTGCAACAGAAGCCCCGCTGTACATCAGACGCAGCGGAAAAATCTAACACAGCCGAGCTTCTCTGTCCCTAGACTACTCTCAAAACTCAGAACTTAGACCCCTGCTACTTTCTCGTCTACCTTCTTCATCTCCTCAGCTAGTCTCCCACCAAAAAACTTGCCTGTTGCACACAAAAACATTCGCACCTAAATCTGTTTCCTTGTTGATCTTTTTCCTCAAGCACTCCGTTGGCTTCCTCCAGAAGCTTCTCCCAATTTCCAGTGCCGTTCCATCCAATTGCACCACCTGCCGTCATTTTTCCACCGTCTTCAAGTCGACTCCATCAATGGCAGCCGCCACCTTTTGAGTGCCATGCAGCACACATACACAAGGAAAGAGGACATTTCATGCACTCCATGCAACAGTAATGAAGTGTCGTCAATTAGGGCAATCCAATCAAGCCTACCTCAATACTAAACACAATCTAGTGTCCATCCTGAATCAGTCTACCCATCTTCGCACTACACTAGATTAATATTTTTGAATCCAAAAATTAATATTTCAATTCAAAAAATTATTGATTGATTATAAAAAATGACATTTTACTTTTAAATATTTGTATATTAATATGAAAATTTATATTTCAACTGTGAAATTTTTGCATTTAGATTTTAAATAATCATGTGATTTGAACCTGAAATTTCAATTCCAAATTATTAATTTGGATTCTCAAAATTAATATTTCTAATCTGAAATTATTAATTGAGTATACAAATGGACATTTCAATTTTGAATATTGTTATTTGAATGTGAAAATTAGCATTTCAATTTTGGAAATCGTTATGTAAATTGAGAAAACTTATTTGATCTAAAAATTTAATATTTGAATTCTAAATTATTATTTTCGAATCTAAAAATTAGTATTTCGATTCAAAAAACTTTATTCAATCTAAAAATCGACATTTTAATTTTAAACCTTTTTTGTTGAACATGAAATTTGATATTTGCATTTTGAAGTTTTAAATTTTAATTTTAAGAAATTATTTGACTTGAATGTTGAAATTCGAATTCCAAATTTATTATTTTGGATTGTCAAAATTAATATTTTAATTCAGAAAATTATTTATTGAGTCTTAAAATGGAAATTTTAATTTTGAATATCATCATTTGAATCTGAAAATTGAACATTTCAAGTCTGAAATTTTTTTGTTTAATTTCAAAAAACTCATTTAATCTAAAAATTAATATTTGAATTCTGAATTATTGTTTTGAAATCTTAAATTATATTCTAATTCAAAAAATTATTGATTGAGTTTTAAGGGTTTTTTCTACTAGTGTTATCCATAATAAATCACTTTTATAAATAATTATAAATGATTGTGTTTATCAAATCTAAGTCACATTAAATGATTGTTTTTATAACAAATTTTTTATTATTATCTAATTTATATTCTTATATTAGAATAAATAAATTAATTTAATTAATGTGACATTACTTTAAAATCACTGCAATTACTTCAGATAATAATTAGTTAATATGTGCATAATTATTTTGTAATTGAACATAATTATTCACACTCTAAAATTTATAACTTCAAAACTGAATTAAAAATTTGGAAACACTATAGTGTAGTTAAAATAATTATTTTACTGATTTTAGTTTGACAAATTATTATTATATAATAATAATTTTAAAATTTTTATGATTGATCATCTATGATAAATATTTTATATTAATTATGAAAATTAATGTTATGTTTAAAAATTATTGTATGTATTGTTAATAATTTTCAAAAAAATTCGTGTAAGAATTTACTTTCTAATAGCAATTGTTAATTCATTACTTATAATTTAACATAAATATTTTAAAGTCTTAATCTTTAAATTATAATCGTTAAATTAGTTTTACATTAATTATATATAATATAATTTGCTCAGATTCTAAAAAGTAATAAAATATTTTTAAATATTAAAATGTTATTGCTTATGTAAATAATTGATAATGAATACTAAATATTTGTAATGTATACTTTATAAATTAAATATATATAAATCTAACATTAATACTTTACAAATTCCATGATTTATTAAATGGGAAAATGGAAAATTATTGTTTTGTGAAAAAATGACATTACTAACTTACATAACATTCACCATGTTTTTGTTTCTAACTTTTCCCCTAGTTTATCAAATCGAAACATATGTTATAATGTAGAAACTTGTAAGTTTAAGGTTTAAGTATTCCACTTGCCTCCTACTTTCAAATGGATGGGTGAAAACATAGTCAAGTATAAACCAACTAATGTACTTTTTTGGGTTGAATTACAAGTACCTTAAAATATATCGTGAAATTATCAAAGATGTAATTTTTGTTGGGTAAAAATATTGAAATAAATGTGGTTCTTGATTTTGTGTGAAAAAATATGATGAAAACATATTTAACCAATAGTTAAGTAGGTTATTGTGAATGAAAATAGGTGTAAGTAAATGTCCTATGTCATAAAAGTATGTGCGAGTATATTAAAATAATGTCTAAATAAAAATAAAAATGGAAGCCTTAAAGTATACCATATATTTTGTGAAAACATGTAATTATAAATGTTATATTTCATTTTTGGAAATGAAATAAGTTTAACACATTTAAATATGTTATTTTCAAATGTATTATTTACACATTTTTATGATGCAATTGCTTCTCATTCTTATGATGTCAATTGAGGCTCCATGGTTTTGCATTATGATAGGAGGAGTTTTTGACACTAGTTGAAAAATTGTGTTTTTCAACTTGTCTTATGCAACTAAACATGTTGCATGCAACTATTTTTAGTTGCATAAGACAAGTTGCAAAAGATATTTTTTCTTCTAGCATGAGTTACTTTCATGCTTAGATGTGAAAATCACTACTTTCAAATTTTTAATAAAATTACTTTTGTGGTGTACTGGATTGTGTTTTCACCCAGGAATAATTTTACATTCCCAAAACACCCAAAATTTGAATTAATTTTCTGAAAAAGTAAAATTATGGACTATACATGTAGGTGAAAACATGAAATAAGAAACTAGAGAGTGTGTGGATAATCTTTAAAAATTGGTTTTCAAATTTTTGAAAAATCAATATGGGAACACTATATACCAAAAAAATCATTTAATTTTTTAAATGAATTCTTATACTTTCAAAGTTGCAACTACAAAAATTTCATAGAATTTCACCATGTTTCACAAGTCCTTTTATATGTTTAAAGCACTCAAGAAAAGCTTGTGGACAAATGGTTTATTTGTTTCAAAAGTCATTTTTTCCCTATCAAATGTTCACCAAATCATTTCATTTTTTTTCCGAACTTTAATATAGTCCACAAAAAGGGAACCATATGTTCAAAACATTCAAAAAAATAAAATACATATACACTTTTAGATTTTGATACTTAAACATCCTTAAGCATTACTATAACTTTGAGTTTGTAATCATGGTCCAAAGTAAAGTTATAGATTTGACTATAATTTAAGGCTTGATGCAAAAAAAACTAAGATTTTTTCATGTTATATGTCATATTTGACTTCAAATTTGATATTATGTTTGAAAAACTTTGTGAGAAATGCGATATTAACCAATAGAAAATTGCCACATGGAAGATGTAGTCTTTAGAAAAGACTTTAACCTTGACACGATTGGCTCCTTATTTCGTGTTTTCACCCATGTGCCATTTATGGTCCACCTTAGTGCCCATTCACCTTCATCATCATAGATTAAACAAGTACAACACAAAATTTGTCAAAGTTAGATTCTAATTTGGAATTGTCACCAAAAGAATTACAATTTTTTAAAAATTGCTTTTAGTTTCTATATTGTTTTATATCTCTTTTTAAAACTTGCAAGTTTCTTTTTATATCTCTCCTCGTGTGCTTTTAAATTTTAGAATACTACCATACTTACGCAAAGTCCCATTCTCCTCCTTTCTTTGAAATATATCATCATTGTGTTGAGCTCTTTTTTTTGGAAAATTGAAGTTCAAGATTTGGGTTTTCTTTTGGAGGATGCACTAGATGATGTGCGAATAGAATGTTTGGTGATTTATATTGGAGAAGAAAGATGTAGCAAATTGATCCCTAATTGTGTAATTTCATGTATTCATTCTATCTATTTTCCAAAGGTACCACAAGGTAAGAATATACAACGTGTGGATGGGGTGGTTCCACCTCCACAATTTGCTCTGTTTATACCCAAGTGAGTAATTTTTTTGTCCTTTGTGCAATATGTGTGTGTGTGTATTCTTTTATGAAAGTTTGATGGATTTTTTTTGTGGAAGATTGAGAGAATGATTTGTGGAAATCTAGTGGATCCTCTTATGGGTGGGGTTGGATTTGCATGTAGGTTTGCATCTTTTGCTATCACCTTCTATGTCCCAAATAATAGTTTTTACTTTAGGTCTTTTTTATTTATACAATGGGTACAATTTCTATGCATTTTCATTTATTGTGACAAATATAATTTGGCAACAAAGGTACATTATATTAATAGGAATATGTGTGTATATATGTTTTTACTTGTTGTGTGGATGTTTAATATTATGGTTATTGTTGTGCTTGCAATGAAATTTTTTATTCATTGCCTTAAGGTATTATGTTCATAAGTTGGTAGTAGGATTTTATTAATCTAGCAAATCATTAAAAAACATAGTGAAAGATTGTTGGGTCCCTAAAATGAATGGAGAAGATTGATTCAATCACATGAGCTTGTGATTTTTTATAAAACATGATTATTTTGAATTGCCAACAAAAGGCACACTTTGACAAACACATTGTGCAAAAGCTCCTTATTTTTGGCAAGATCTCTTGGCATGAAAGACTTATTCAAGAAAGTGATAGCCATTGATTTTTTTTGTCACAATAACAATTTTTGAATAATGTGATGATTGACACAAATTCAATGTGAGGACTAACAATTTTATATGTTGGAATGCTTGAATTTGTCAAACACTAATTATACATCATGGATAGTAAAGAGGTGGAACCTTTTTCCTACATATTAATAGTAGATTGATTTCATGTGATTGATTATGTCACCTTGGAAATCATCATAAGACATTCAAGGAACAAGTTTTTGGAATAACAAGAATTATTCTTACACTAATGTGTAGAAGGTTGATATGTTTTATCTTTTGTATTTATTATAACTCTTATTTGGATATGTATGTTTTGGTCTTGATGGTGCAGCCCATTTTAATGGAGTTATAGAATGTAAAAACATAATGAAAAGGTGAAACATACCTTGCATTATCCTCAGTATGTAAGAATTCAAGTTACATGGTAGATAATAATATTTGAACTTTCTATTTATTGAAGGTGATAAAATAAAGTGGAGCTAATAAGGAGTCAATTTTTTGAGAGCATGGGCTAACAATGGAACTAGGTAAATATGACAAAATTGGAAAAAGATATTTTATCACTTGGAATTTCTTAGCCCAATTGTAAACAATTCTCTTAAAATAACATATACATATATGATGGGCTTGAGTGTGAAATTTATGCTTAGGTGATATGCCCTTTGGTTTTGTTTGCAAGTGTTTCAGTTTTTCATAAATTAAAATCCTCGGCACAAAAGATTATACCTACAAGATTATTAAATTTCAACAAATTATTCAAGGTTGGACTAGAAATGAAGATAAAGATGTGGATGTTGGATCCATTGAAAAACAATTAAAAATTCATTATCCAATTTGAATGGATAAAATAAAAATTAAAGAATTACAATCCAAAATCAATCAATATTATTTCAATGAAATCCACTTCAAAACTGGCACGCAAATTGATGATAAATGTTTTTTTCCATTGTCATTGGTTAAGCCTTTTCTAATTGATGTTTTCAGTGATCATTGCACGAACATCAATTACAATTTTTTTGATTTGGTTGAATTTTGGATCATGAATTCAATAGTCCAATTCAACCATTTCAAATTTATTTGAATCAATGCTCATGTTATGTATGGTGAGTTTTAGAAAAATTTGTCAACCATATGGTTGTTGTAATTATCAACATCTTTTCAGCTATGTGAACATAGCGTGATTGCATTTACAACTAAATGGGATAACAAACTATCTAAAGGTATGATACTTTTTGATAAACAAACATTAATTTATTTTTGAATCAATTGCCTATTTTTAATGGTGTTTAGAAATTCTAATTAATTTGAGTCACAAGAATGGTGTTCAAATGATTGCAAAAAAAATGTGAACTTGAATTCCATAATGGTGATTTTTGGATGTGGCACATGTCACACACAAGATTGTCATCATTGATATGGTGGTGGCAAAAATCAATGGCAATTGTGTTAAATCCCCAATGAGTAATAAAACTTTATATGAAAATGGGTCACGGTTTTGGACATTGTTTTGTTTTATTCTTGTGTAAATGGAACATTATATTGGTTAGCAATGGCATTTCATCAAATTTAATGAATCATTTATTAGTTTTAACTTTTGTAGTGTATAAATATCCATGTATAGGTATTTTGTATTATGCATGAACTATTTCAATTGTTGGTGAAAGTCTATTCATCATTGCACATGTTGTTGCTAATATCAAAACCCTTTTACCTTGGTTTGTTAAATAGTTTGTTAAATATTTTATGAAGAATGATTTGCCACTTCCAAGAGTTTTTTTTACAAGTTTGATTTTTTCATAGATTTAATAATGTTGTAAAAAATAAGTTGTTTTACAATGAATGTTGATGTTGACATTGTGGAATCAAATTGGTGGTGATAACATTTTTCATTGATCATAGTGGGTGTATTTTCCATGTTTTTGGATGTTACACTTGACAAATCTCCAATGTAATCTAGGTCTAGATATGGATGGTTTGTAGAATGTTATCAAAGACATGCATGTTCCATCTTCAATGCATCATACATGTTTCATTTAGAATATTCTTCCACATAATGTCAAAGAACATCAATACCATTTATAAACCCTTGAAGCTTGCATTCCATTATGTATGATCCACTTGTATTAGTGGATGATAACAAATTTGAATCTTTTCTAAAAGGCACATGTTGGAATAAGATGTTTTTAAAAAAATGTTCGAGCTCATGTACAAGAGTATTTTGTGAAATGCATTATTTTGGTACATTTTGATTTGGGAACAATACTCTTAAAAATTGAATAGATGTTCTTTGAAAAATTGTTACATACAATTTGCCATGGGAGAATATTAATGTTCTCAAATCTAGACCTACATGTTTTATTAATTGTCCTTGTGATTTATTAATTGTCATTACTAAAACAACTTTCACTAGAAATTGCCTTCTAGTAAATTTGAAAAGTATCATTGATGTTGTTGGTTGCAAAATGATTCTTGGAATAATGAATGTAGTCTCCCTCACATGGTTCCCAATTAATATTCATGCTTCAATAACATGATTATTTAGACATGTGACTATGAACCCATGAACCATTACATAATCCACATTTTGGAGCAAATTTTCATAACATAATTGGACATCCAACCTTAAGGTGAAGCTTTGTAGGTGACTTTAACCTAGAAAAACTAAAAAATCAAGGTATTCAATAGGGTACATCTTACAATTATCATCACTTATTTCAAAAACAACAATAGATCATCATTTTAAAATGTTTGAGGCACCCCTAGAAACATCCTTTGAATGATGTTATTGTTAATATTTTCAACAACACCATTTTGAATAGATAAGCTAATTTTTTTAAAATATTCTTCAATATTTGCATTTTTGTCTTTAATATTAATGTACATTGCTTGAATGAATGATTGTAAATCTTGACTATGTATTATTTGTTGAGGTAGAAGAATGCATCATTTTTCATCGGTTTGAATTTTCCCACTTCCTAATTTAAGTAACCAATGTGCAAATTGTTGATTTTCCCGAGCTGTTGTAATTAAATGCATGTTTTGTTGTAACTTCAACATATGGAAACCATGCCAAAACATTGATTTACAAAGCGAAACAACTACAATTTGTCCTTTAAAACCTTTTATAGTTATTAGAAGAATTTGACAAAAGTCTCTTCCAAACATTATAATGACATTTCCAAAGAATCTACCATCATCACGTAAATCATGTAACATATGATCAACTACTTCTGACCAATGATGATGTTGCAAAAGAACTTCATCCCAAATGATCAAAGATGTTTTGTGCAAAAGATATGTACGATTTGATGTCTTGTCTATGGCATATATTGAATCTTCATTGATTTGGATTGGAAGTTTAAAAGTGGAATGGGTGGTTCATCCAACATCAAGTAAAAGTGCATCAATACCATATGATGCTACACACATAACAATCTTTTTTTCACTATGCAGTTTAGTTGCAATTGTGTTATACACAAATATTTTACTTGTTTAGGCTAATTCATTAAGGGAAAATGTCTTCCCATTGTGTTCATTAATATTTCGTTCAAATTAATTCTTTAAATGTTTCATAAATATGACCATCCACTATTTGAAGATCTTTAAATGAAATTGGTTTAGGAACAATTGCACCTAAGCTTGTAGGGCTTCATTTGGATCACATATGTCTAAATTGGTTATTGTTGGGGTTCAAGCAAAAGAGCACCACATCTATGGGTTAACCTACCATGGACACAAAAAACAATATGGCCTAGGTCCCAACATATGATCTCAATTGATGCACACTAATGTGAAAGCAAATGCATTATTGTTTCAACATATACAATTTCGAAATTATTTTGCCACTACATCATTTTCATCAAACATGTTGTTCGAACGTCTAGTTTTTCTAATGTTTGGATGGAAGACACAATAGCCTTCAAAGCTACCACATGTGGAGCTTGATAGATTGCTTGAACCTACAACCTTTCATTACTTGAACAAAAAATTCGGTAGCCCTCATTGCCACTATGTGGGGTGTTTGATCAGTTGCTAGAGCTTGTAATCTTTGTTCCCTTTCTTCTTTAGATTTTACTTCTCTCGCTTGTGCAACATGATTTCTTGCCCTTGCACGTTTTGTACGTAAACTGACACTACCACGACATTTAAAGGCATTGCTCATTCGGTGAGTGGTGGGAGAAAAAAACCAATGCTTTGATAATTACAAAGTGATTGTATGAATGTTCAAATGGTTGACTTTCAACTTTGGTGAAAGTAGATGAATGTTGGGATGAAAATGTGATGTTTCAAATTGAAAGCGATGGTGGGTATGAAAGGTCAAATGGTAAACCTTCTTCAACCTTGGTAATTTACCTTTTGGTTTTTCACACCACAAATGCATAATGCTTGGAGACAACCTTCCATTTTTCATGTGACAAATTAAATGAAAGGTTTCATTACTTTATGGTTTTTGGGATCTTGTAAATTTTTTTCATTGTTAGAATTTTTTTACAATTCTTAGAATGAAGAATTAGGGTGTGAACCATGAAGGCATGTAAATAGTAAGGTACAATGTTGAATTGTGTGAGTTGGACTTGCCATAATTTCTCATTTGTGGAGTATATTTAATTTTGATTTCTCCAAGCATCATATCAAATAATAATGTTTCTTTAAATTCTCTGTTATTTTTTTTAATCTTCTTGTGTTGTTTAAATTATGTCTGAATTTATGATTTTTTCTTCTCCTGATTTCTAATTTTTTGTTTTCATGACACTTGTGATCAATGATTTCAATTTGAGTGGCACACCTTTAAAGGTTAAATCTGAAATCCAATTTTTTTAATACTTTGGTTTATTGTTGAAATTTCACTCAATTTAAAATTGTATATATATAAATTGAAAATATGATTCTTCATCTTTCATCATGAATGCATGAGACTTGTGATTAACTTCATGTCATTTCAATTTGAATTATGTGAACTATTCAAAAAACAAATTCCCCTCATTTTTCTTATTACATCCAGTTTTTATGGGCTATTTTTCAACATGCAATTATACTCAAAAAAAATTGATGATTTGTTTTGAAGGTGGTTTTGAAGGTGCATTATTTGGAATGCCAAAGATCAAGGTGTTAATCAACCTAGAATTAATGGATGGGAAGAATTCATGATGTCTAAATTTATTATTTTTTCTTTTATTGATTTCTAAATTTCTGTTTTCATAACACTTGTGATCAATGTCATGTGATTTCAATTTGAATGGCAAACCCTTTAAAGCTTAAATCTGAGATCTAGTTTTCTTTAATATTTTGGGTCATTGATAATCAAGTTTTCAATCAATTTAAAATTTACAAAATCAAATTGATATTTTTTATTTCTAATATTCTATTTTTAATTTCAATTTTAATTGCACACTTTTAGCTTAAATTTGAATTCATGTTTCCTTTATATTTTGGATTTTTGCTGATTTTCAATCTATTTAAAATTGTAATCAACTTGATATTTTTAATTTCTAAAATTTCCTTTCTAGTTTTTTCTTTTTTGATTTTTCATCTTTCATCAATGCATGAAACAACTTATTTTAATCTTTAAACAAATAGTTGGCCCAAATGTGAACCCATCATAAAATAGGGAAATTCAACATGTGAACATTGTTTTGCAATGTATGTATCGATTTTTTAAACAACCAAATATGAAAGGAAATCATGCTTGAATTGAATGGTAAGCCTTCAAGTGTTACCACGTTCTCAATTCTTTTTTTTTTGGAATTTTCAATGATAAAAATCACTAAAAATCCATATTTCGATTACCACATCTTAAGTCCAAATCTCACAACAAAAATTGGATTAAATTTAAATCATCAAGATCTTTCCAACAACACCAAAGGCACATCACAATTCCTTTTACTTGAATTGAATGGTAGAAATTGAATTCAACTAATTTTTCCTTCCAGAACCTAGTATTTTGGAATTTATTTGAATTTTCAATGGCAGAAATCATTTTAAAGTGAATATTTCCCATATTCTAATCCAAATCTTACCAAATAAATTCCATTAAATCTTTGTCATCAAGATTTTCCAAGAACAATAAAAACACATTCCAATTCCTTTGAATTTTTTGCTATAATTTAATTTAATTTTCAGTGAAAAAATCATTCAATACTCAAAAACTTTTGCTCTGCAAGTCCAAACATCATAGAACCAAGCCCATGTACCCCTCCTCATCAAGAGTTTTCCAAAGACACCAAGAACATGATCTGAAACATCTTGATTTGGTGGATTTCATAATTACAAAACAAATCAAAACAAATTACCTTCCTTCATAGATAGAGTTGTTGAAATCCCAAATATATATACCATTGTATATAAGCACATGCTACACATCACACAACCAGGATAAAAGTTCTCAAATTTTAATAAAAAGTTCATTGAATAGCTTACATACTACCATACAATGATCCTTTACTATCAAGTAAAATTACCAAAAGGAGATCCAAACCCTTGTCCTTAGTACTTTTCTTAACTCCCTAGTCTTGTCTTGTTTTTCCTTACATGCAACAAGAGCTCTTTTATGTTTGTTCATGTCCTCCTTTGATCGGAACAATGCTCATTCTTGGCTAATCCATTACTTTCACATAGAACAATTCATGGAGATCATTACTTAGGTTTTAGAACCTTGTGAGCCACATTTCCTCCCCTATTCAATCATTTGCTACAAGAGTTTGTCGACTTTCAAAGAAGACACATGAATGTTAATGAGCTCTAATCACAATGCAAATTTTGTGACCAAATTCTACATCTTCCTTATTCCTTATTTTTCTTGTTTTTAGTGCTTATTCTTGTAATTTTTCTTAAATTTTTTTAATACTAAATTTTGAGAATGCCAAAAAAAATTAAAAGTTGAGACAATGGAACACGCTACCATTCAAGAAGTATAGCATGTATGAGCCAACTTGGAGCAAATATAGCAACAACATTTTATTGTACATTTTTTGAAAAATTAAAAAATCCAATGGTTGGCAACTCTACCATTCACCATTGTTTGCAAATTAGAAAAGATGTCAATTACTAGTAAAAAGTAATGTTGTACCCATTAATAAACCAACATTGCGTTTCAAGTCACCTACGTTTTGGACCAATAGTACTATATATATGTGTGTGTGTGTGCAAATTAGTGACATTGACACCATAATGTGCCAAGAGATGGTCAACATCCTGAAAGATGGTCACCCCACATTTTTTAACATTGGCATGAAACATGCCAAAGCAAACACACATCTAGAATCATAATTTGAAATAAGCAATTTAATTGATTGATCGACAACCTAAAATAGTGCAATTTTTCTTCGAACTCGTGACTTTCTAATTGCACAACAGTTGCAAGACATCTTCATCACAACAACTTCTATACAACAAGCACAAAAAAAAACTTGTCATGACTTAAACACAACAATTTTGCATAACTTGTTCATCATATTCCATTATTTCACTTGAGGAAGGTAATCTTTAACAAGCTTAAACAAAACTAAGAATGGATATGTGTTTCCAACAATCTTAAAGTTGTAATTCATAACCATAACACCCATTGACATGTGATGACTTAAATTACACACACATACTTATGATATTTCTTCCACCTCTTGTGGATGTATAACAACCATGGCAACATATAATTAAACACACAAAGGCAAGAAGAAGTGGCCATGTTATTTAATATTTGTGAACTAATTCTTTGAGCATCATTCATTCTTTGCAAAAGAATACAACAAAAAACATAAGGTGCTGCACTAGACCTCCACCTAAAAAGTTTTAATTTATACAACCTTACAAGAGGTGTTTTGTAGATACAAATTGTTCATATCTATATATTGAACTATGGGGTGCAATTGCATACTTTAAGATGTTATCATGTCTTTAACATTTGTAGCTTGAAGGAGCTTAGAATGTAACATTTTGCCCTCTCACATGGCAATTTTCAAATTCAATAGTAAACATGATTTATACTATTTAGCATTCTATGACCAAGTTTGTTCTTGGAGGCAATGCATCCTTTAGATTTTGCCCACGTGCTTCCACCTTCACATTTCATGTTAGCAACAATATTAAAAATAATTATTGTCACAAGATTGGGAAACCTTCATCAATTCACACATTTAATCCACCTAATCTCTTAGGTCTCTTTTGCATTCAACTAATTCTCAAAGTGTCCAGGTTCCATCTTAAGTAAGCAAGCCAAAAGCTACTATGACATGGCTGCAACAAAAGCTATTGAGAGCATGATCCACGTTGCAAATTATATAGAAGACACCAAAAACATGTTTAGATTTCTATAAAGATGGTTCCAAATGACAAATTCATCAAGATATTGAGCATTTAATTTCCTTAGGTTTTCAAGTATACAAGCTTACAAATCTTTGTCAAACTCTAAGATGCACTTGTGAATGTCTTTCATGTGTTGTTTAAATATTTTGAGGTCCATTTTTAAATCTTTGGAAGATTCAATCAAGTCCTATCAATGTTTTTAGAGCTTCTTTATGTAGCCTTTTGGATCTTATAACCATGTGATAAGGGTTGTTGGACTATGTTCCATATTTTGTTAATTCCATCTTTGTTTCTCAAGTTGTATGACAAGATAGTGAACTTCATTGTGATTGTGACATATAGTAGAGTTTGACATTTGGTCCAATACTTACTTCATTATTTTTTGAATGATACACAAATCTTTAAAAGGAAAGAAATGGAAAGAAGAAAAAGAAATGAATTAATCATGCCTTTTTGGCCAACAAGTTCCTACAAATCACTCTCATATGGCCAACAAAGTGAAGAGGAAAAATTACTTAGGGGCATCCTTCAAGTCTACTAAAAGTGTTAATTCCCCATAGGGATGGGTAGTGAAGAGCAAACTATACTAACAAATATGTTGCTATTTGTTGGAAATGCCATTGTAAATAAATCTCTCTTGACATGAAATCATTTATTTTTCCATATATACTTTAGTAAGTAGGTAGTTTCTTGCTTGAAACTACCTTCCCTTGACCCTAAAGCATGTGCATGTGATATGCACATGAAAAGCTTCTTGTGACCATAGTTCATTGGATATTATAATGTTTCAATGACATATTGTGGAATTATTAACAAATAATAGGGAACCTCCATAAGTCTATGACTAAAGAGCTCTTCAAGAGAGTTGTTAATGAACAAAGAATTGGATTGCACGAGATCATCTTGTAATGACCAATTGGACTCTAACATTTACAATGACAACTTGTTGCAAAATAAAAAAAGGATCCAAGCTTGGAGAGGGTTAAGAGTTCTCCAAAAGGAAGATGAAATTGATACTAGATGTAAAGATGGATAATTAGGTGGTCTACATCATCGCAAACAAAATAGTTGCAAGTTTTTCCCTTTATAGCAAGTAGCACTTTATACACTAAATGTTGTTTATGTACTTTCAAATGCTTTGGGTCTAGAATGAATAATCTTTCCATAATTTCTCTACCAATTTCCCCATTTTTTTCCTACCATATGTAATCATTTTTTTCCTTTTCAACAAGGCACAATGGCAACAACAAACAACACATTTTCTCTTCAACTCAGTGATCTTGATTCAATAATGTAACTTATATGTTGTTATAAATTATGGTATAGAGGAGGTGTCAAAGGAAATTACATGTGCAACAACTTCAATATGGATGAATAGTTGTTCCACATTCTCTATTTTTGTGTAGAGCACACATGCCTTGAATTAAAGAAGGTCCCCAACATCTACATGTAAGTTCAACCACAATTTGTTAATCAATTGTGTTCAAGAAAACAAAATTCTTGTTTAGAACTTTTATAATTAGGTGGACAACACGTTTAATGAATAAAAAATCATTTTTGTGTCAATGGTCTACACATGTTTGTGGCAAGGGCTAACATTTTTTTCACATGGTAAACAATGATAGAAGCCTTAAAACCCATGCCTTAAGCTACCAACAATTCTAGAAGTTTATTTGGAACAAAAATCTTTCTGATTTGGAAAAAATTATCTTCACATTTTTTATCCCTATTTAAATATAGCAAAAAACATATATATAAGATTGCAAAATAATTTCACAACTTATGCAATGGAAAAAAATCTGTAAAGTATCCCATGAAATGACCACCTTCAAGAAGTTCACATGATCTACTTCTAGGAAGAGGGATCTGATGCCACCAAAAACATATGATCCATGCTTCTACCAAATCTACTTGTAATGTCCTTTTTTTGGTCACACTTGCATTGTTGGATTCAACAAATTACATCCATTTGATTCACCCATATACAAATTTTATATAATAAGTGAAAGATTTAAAGGATTTTGACCAAAATTTAAAGTAACATTTGAAACTTTCTAAATCTATTTGATTTCAAATTCTAATAGGAACCAATAGAAATGAAAAAAATTATTTTTAGTTTTAAAAAAAAATAAAAACTCTAGGTAGTTGAACCACAGAGTGAATGGCAAATATAAGAGGAAGAGATTCAATGTTTTTAAAAAAGACTTAAAGTTAAGCAAGAAACAATGCATTATACATGTATTACTAAACAATAAGAAAGCATTCATATACAAAATTTTCACCCATGGCTTAAAATAATTCAAAACCAACAAGCATTATAGACTACAAATCAATATTTCAAAGTTTGCAAAGTCGGTATGATTATAAATAAACTGAAAAAATCACAAAGAGAATAATATACCCTTCTAAAGCACAACATAACATCTTGGACTTTTTAGGTTGTAAGGATTTCTTTTCTCCTCTAGTATTCAACACATCTTTAGAGGCAAATGCATATGTTAGTGTATCGAAAACACAAAAAGACAAATTTGCTGAAAGACTAGGGGTAGATCCATGCCTTGGACATTATAAAGTGCTAATGGAGAAGTTCAACATCCTTTATATTGATCAAGAAGATTCCTTGTCCAAGTCTCAAGCAAGAATAATGTTAAAGAATTTTTTTTTTGAAGGTTTCAATTCTTAGCAAGGTCATCAATCTTCTATAATTCATAACTTAGAAACATATTTATGGAACTAACATGACTTTTGCACAAACTCAAACTATTTCAGGAAAAATGAAACAGATTGTCCACGTGGTTGGCATTATAGTATTTTGCTTCAACTCGTTTAGCAATATAACATGCTCCATGCTGGTATTAAATTGGTACCATAGTTCAAACAACACAACACCTAAGATGTCCATGTCCACTTTTTAAAGGCCAACTAGGAAAAGTAATAAGGATGAGAATGCCAAATAATAATCACATTGAGGTTATGGACAAAGAAGTAAAAAGGGCTCAATAGTGGAATTAAGATTTGTGAAGTTTACAATGTCAATATCAAAGAACATAGATGAAAAATGGTCTTTTGCATGCCAAAAAGAAATACAAAAAGGAAGAAAAACATACATCCATGATAGTGAATTCTAGCTCCTCTAGACAATTACTCCAATTGTGTAGATAGCAACCTTTAGTATAGAGCTTTAGCATTTCTTGTTTCTAATAGACATTTTTCCAAAAACATCACTAATACATTAGGCCCTAAGCTTGGAAAACTTCTTAGCCTTGAAACTAGTCCCTCACACATCACAAACATGTGGAGAGAGGACTAGTAGAAACACAAAGGGTAGGCTTGTCATTGAACATAAAGACTATGTTAGAAAAAGATACCTACTATTTGTAAGGCACATGTTGTTAAAATGATTGTCTTTTAAAATTTCAAAGACTTGGTGTTGTTATTTCTTAAGGGAAATAAAACAAATATAAAGAGTTCACTAGAAGTAATTAGAATGAAGGAGCATTGCCTATCATAAATATGATGACCAACAAGAGAACAATAATTACTCAAAGGAATAATTATAACATAATAAAAAACAAGACTGCATAGGATAGTAAGATCTCATATCTAACATTTTGAAACTTCATGCAACACAACATGTTCTATTGGTGACTTTTCACAACTTGGGGACAAAGCTTTTCATCAATGTGAGGCCATCCTTGTGTAAGTTTAGGAGCAGAATGTAAATAGGTGCCAGCTTGTCACATGTTAGATCTACATATCCACTTGTCACATTTGCAAATGTTGATGGATTTGGATCCACATCACATGATTCCATATTTGTAAACTTGGCTACCAACAAACCTTAAACTAAAAAAACGAATACCACACCTTATCTTGGTTCAAATACTCAAAATTCAACTATGGTGTTAGTAGTAAATTCAATTTAGATGTATAATATTTTATAGTTTCACCACTTTTCAAAGGGAAATATATGTAGATAATATATTTGAACAACAAGCTACATAGGTAAAACATTTAGTTTTAGACAATATGGGAACTTTGGCAACAAGGAAAAACAAAAGGCTTACTTCAATTTGTCACTTGCAACAAGCTCTCCATCAATAAATACTTTAAAGGAATTCCCACTAGTAAGAGCTCCTCTAGTGCTATGTGTAATAAAAAGGAAATACAAATGCTTCAATTGCGAATGACCAATAGTGGCAACAATAGTTTTTTGGCTTATGCTTTACACCCAAATGAAAGTATTTATGTCATGATTCCCCCCAACAACCACATTATTTTATGGGACAAGCTAAATTTATGTTTTAGATACTCTTGTCTGGACTTGTAGTTTAAACCTAAAATCCAAAGCAACATCATATGAACTTATGAAGTGTTTTTTGCACAAAAATGAACCCAATATGAATAGAACAACAGTTTCCACCCTTGTAATCATTCAATCCAACAAATATAATTGTAAAACAACTCAAGCTTTCCATTTTTTGGGAAGCTTACATACATACATTGGGAAAGAATCCTTTAACAAAATTCCATAATAATTCTTCTTTAGTTTCACAAGACCATTTTAGCTTCTTGGAAATGTGGAAAGTTGCTATAATTCACATGACTTCTAGATACCCCACAAGCAAGGCAATAAGGTCTTAAAACAAGGAAAGAAAAATTTAGTTCGACATGCATGTTCATTAACTTGGGGCAATAAACACTTGTTTTTACCACTATTCCAGCTCTAACTTGGTATAAGTTCCCTTTTTTTCTTAATTGTATATTCACAATTTTTTTTCACATCTTTTGTAGAAATCTAGCATACATCATCTTCAAATTTTAGTTTCATTCCTAATGTTACAATTTTTCCTAATGACATCAAGCTTTGAGTCAATCCATGAACATAAAATACATTGTGTACATCCAATTTATGTCCTAATTCCAGAAAGAGGGAAATTGATCCCATCCCTTTTGTTTGTTGACTCTTGCCATGACTTAGGTAAATGTCCTCAAGAGAAGGTAGGGGTTCAAGATTGTGAAACCACTCCTTGTGAAGAGTCATGTGTTTTGTACAACTAGAATCTAGCAAACATATATGGAAATCTTTTGCTCTCCCTTGTATTGTTGAAAACATTTGAAACTTTGGGAATATTTCATTATCTTTGACATTTTGGCATTATTTACTTGATTTAAATTTTTTTTACAATCTCCTTTGCATTCTTTTTGCATTCTTTTTGCAATCTTTTATGAATTATCCAAGTATACCACAATGAAAGCAATCCCTTTTACATTTTAGTTGAAATTGTGTTGATAATGTCCCATCAAGATTAGCATATTGGGCTTGATTGTATTTTCTTTCTACTTATTTCATTTTGTTTCTAGTCTTTTTCAAGGTGTGTTCACACTTGGTGTTAGGGACTCTAGTGTTGAGTCCCCTAACACCAAGCTAATTGTTTAGGACTTAAACCTAGTATCATAAAATATTTATGTCATGTCAACATTCGCTTAACATTAAGCCATTTAGATTTTCATTTAACATTGATTTAATGAATAGAAAGTTGCAAAATCGTTATCTCTTTGGTTAAACGATTCATTCATAATTTGTTCTCATTGGAGTCTGCCAAATAATATTGACAATGTCAATTCCAATTGGATTCCAATTATGGAAATGAAGGTCTTGTAGGAAGAAGGCAAACCATGAAGGATTTGACTAATTGCATCATCATCCTCTACTTTAATTCCAACCTCTGTCATCTTGTTCATAAAGGCTTGAAATTTTTCTAAGTCATGACATCTTCACCTTCTTGCATGGTGAGAGTCATAAATTTCCTCTTTGCCATGAGAATGCTTGGTCTATTAATATGTCCATATACTATAATCAATTTATCATATTTTGTTAAAAGTCTTACGAAAGCTTCATTACCTCAATTTGATTGTCACCCACATTCAAAATAATATATGATTTGGCAATTGAGTCTTTCTGCAGCCATACTTGATGACATGTAGCATCTGTTGGTCTTGGGTTAATTTCAATCCCATTGACCACATTCAATAAGCCATTCCTCACTAGAATAAGCTTTAATTTTATTTCCAAATTGAGAAGTTCATTCCATTCATCTTTTCAATTGTTATTGGCCTACCGTCACTATTTGGATTGACTATAGAGGCTTGGCTTGCACCTCTTGCAACACCAAAGCCACCAACACCAACAAGAGTAGCCATCTTTTTTTGATTGTGAGATCACACCCTTCAAAAAGACATAGAGCATGAACTCTATGTTTTCGTTATTCTCTGCACTTCAACTAGTGTTGTAACCAAGCTTTGATACCATGTAAAGTTTTGGGCATTAGAGACATTCAAGAACAACAATAAAGTAGGAGTTTCTTTGTAAGAAGAAAATCTCTTCCTTTATCTTGCATGGGACAAATATATATACAATTCGTAGAACCCTTTGGTGACACACCTCGTCAAGTCCTTAGTATGAGACATGTCCCTTCCGTCTTGAATCATACTATATGAATGAACCTATATTCATCCACAAATCATCTTCAAGAATTTCTCACAAAAACTTTTGAGGTTCTCAACCATTTCTTTGGGGCAAGAAGAGGACAACCTAGTTGCTATCCTCTTCCAAACAATTTTGAATGAAGAGTTCTTGAGGCACATGGGAAAATGAGAGAAAACACTGATTGCAACTCTTGTGTAAATTACATCTGACATCAGCTATGTTGAAAGAAGAAATTGTGTTCAGTGAGAAGTCTTCAGCCATACACTCCTCTCCATTACTGCGGAGCTGTGTGATGAATGCTTTCTCCTCCCCATTTAATCCAGCAGATTCCTTACCAACTTACCAAAGGCTAATTTCCCTCTGAAGCTCTTGCCATCTCAACTGTGAGAATTGAAGTCACTTCAGCATACCATGTTTGCAGCAACAGCACGATCAATAAGAAAACATCCTAAAACAATACTAGTTTCAGCTGGCCAATTAAGAAGATTGCTAATTAAGCTTGCTGACTTAAGCATAGCCACCTATTCTTGTTGTTGCATCACTTGGCTACCACAATCTTTCACAACCCAATGTTACAGCTTATCAGGACACAGTGCATAACGTGGAAGTTTTCAAAGCTTACGAGTATTGAAGTTCACTGTTCAGCTTTTGTGCAGAATCTGTGATTGTAATGGGCTCATAATTTGTAGATAGCTTGACAAAAGAGGAATCAAATGCAAGTGTGTACTAAATAGATCTGTGAAGACTCATTCAAGGATACACAATTTGAGAACAAAGGGTTATATCAATCACAAGCTCTGCTTAGATTCCTCAACTTGAATTTCATCAACCATGTTGTTTTTTAGTGTGGCTGCTTGCAAAGCACAAACTAACTTAGAATAAGGACGTCACATTTCACAAATGCTCATGTAGAAATGGCGCATTCTAGATCATTTTATTACAAGATTTAATAGACTCATGTGTCTACTTTACAAACCAAGTGCCTAGACAGACATTTGCACATTGCTCATGGGTGGCTTTGCAGATAATAAAAACACAGAATCTGTAATTATTGTGTTTTTTCCCCCTTTTTTCTGCCTGCAAATTTTTGGAAAAAAAAGTCAGACAAGATTATCAGATCTGAATCTGCAGATCGATGTGGTCTGGACATCACTTTTAAGATAGGGAAAAAACAAAACTTGTAGCTGGGAAGAAGTCGACCTGAGGTATTATCCTTGGAATTTAGTTTATGATCACTACACAAAGTTTAGAGGACATGGAGTTAAGGCTCTAGAGTTCTGTTCACTGCTAAGCTTCTCGGTCTTGATCTTGGTGAGGACAGATCCCTTCTTCGGAGTTGCAGATGCAGCATCGATGCTCCTCAAACCGCGACTGCTTCGTCCTCAGCCGGCTTGGGATGATGATGGAAGGTGACTTTCTCCTTGAGCTTAGCGAAAAATCCCTCCTTCTTATGCGGAGGCTCTTCCGCTGCAGCAGCAGAAATTACAACACATAAGATCGATTGACCATTAGGATTTTTCTCAAGTTTGCAGCAACCTCAAGACCAGCAAAACAGTCAGAGCTCTAGAATGGAAGATGGATCTCTAGGAGGCTTCTTACTTGTGTCTGCCGGTGGGGGTGTGGGTTCTGTAGTAGAATCATCAGTCGCAGACGCATCTTCGAAGGCGGGTTCTGCATCGTCCCCAGGTGCTGCAGTCTGACTCTCACCATCACCAGCATCATCAGTCTGCGTAGCTGGAGGCGGCAGAGGCTCGTCATCGCTGTGCACTTTGTGCTCGGGTTTCACGTCCACTTCATCGCCGGCCGATTCATCAGTCCCGAGCCCGTCGTTAATTTCCAAATTCTTCAGATGCTGATCAAGCTCAGGCACATTCTGCTGCTCATCCGCCATTTTGCCTTCACACACTAGAACGGAGAGGAGCGAAAAAAAAAACACACACACACACAGACTCCCCCAACAACAACACCACAAGTACTGGACGCAAGCGAGGCTCTACAATCTTCTCCTCAGTTTCACACTAACGGGGGAGCTCGAGATCGGCAACTACAAAAGAAAAAGGGGGAAAACAAAATCACAGCGATCAAGACACGAGAATTGGAATTGCTGAAGAGACGAGACGCAACGGAGCGCTATAAGAGAGCGAAGAAGACGACGCCAAATCAACAAGAGGACCCACGTCAACCAGCCACGTCCCACTGCTGACCATACGATCCAAAGATCGGAGACACCAGAACCGTCGATGTAAAGCATCTGCCAGCGCGGGCTTTATCTCCATCTCTGTACAACAGAAGTGACGGTGGGTACACATGGATCCAGTGACGTGGACCAATGGCAGGCGATGGCGCATATCCAAGGACTGTCCGTTGGACGGTGGTTAGAAAGGGGCGGGGTGGGACCACTGGTTGCCAGTTTGAACAAGTCGCCGGTCCGTAGCCGGGATATTGGTCCGTTGGTAAATTGGCAGGTCATTGGTCGCCGACCGTTGTGTATGGGACAGCTACCGACGTATATAGGGATGTGTACGACAGATGCATGTGGGACTAGCCTGCTAGTAGAGTGATACGTGGGCCAGATACGATGGATGAAGTCTTCTTTCATCTGCAAATGCAGCAGATTTCCATCTTATAAAATGAAAAACGTTACTATTCCTTTTGCTGACTGGGTCCTAGTATATGTGCTGGATGTGGGGGCGGTTATTAGAAATTGGGCACCAAGGGACTGAAGGTTCTCATGGCGGTTATCTCACAGATCTATGTATATCTATATATAGATGTCCCCCCCACGGTTCTCAAACATCAAATGAACCGGTTTCTGATTCATAGCCGAGGTTCTCAAAAATCAAAAGAACCAGTTTCTGATTCATAACCGAGGTTCTCAAAACATCTAAGAACCGGCCAAATAGCCTGCTATGAAACCGTGGGTGTCTTTGCCAGTTGTTTAGTGAAAACCGTCGGTTCTTTCAAGGGCGCTGAAATAACAGGAACCGGAGGTTTCTTTCGGTTGGGAAAGAAACGGAAATTTCACCAGAACTGACGGTTCTTAGATTTGGGATTTTTTTTCCAAACGTCCAGAACCGGAGGTTATTTCTGTTTAGGGTTTAGTCAAGTAAGTCCAATTTTTTTAATTAAATAAATAAAATCGCAAAAAAGGTCAAGTAACTTCCCAACACTTTTCCGAACAACATGTGCTGCTGACTCATCCTAACAAATGTGCTGGTGCTGACTCATTCTAACAACTGTGCATTTCACGTGCCACAGCTGCAATGAACAGTTGGACTTTTGAGAACAAAATATCAATGCAAATTTTTATTTTTATTTTTATTTTTTTTCTAAAACACACTCCTACCAAGATGAACAGTATTTTCAACACTATTTTCTTTTCATTTTTATGAACAGAAAAATTGGGAAATTCTTGGAAAATATAAATATATAAATTGCTAGTTTAAATTTTGACTAGTTTTGCTAATTTTTGGGAAAATTTGCCAATTTATTTATACCACTAAATTATTTTGTAAAAATTAAAACTTTACTCCCAATGCAGAGAATCTTTGTCTCCCTTAAGATAATGCGTCAAAAAAAAGAAAAAAACAATAGAAGGCAAACCTAATGGAAATAATTCAAGTAAATTGTCTGAGTTGAGATCAATTTTGTTTGTTTTCCATCCAATTTCCATGTTGCTTTTCTCTTGTGTTCAACTTGAAGGGAGTGATACAAACTTGTCCTCCCCTCAAAGATTTAGTTGGATGAACAATTTTTTATGAATGAAATTTCTTCGCTTACATTTATCAATGGGCATATTAATTGCACCCCTTTGGATTGTATGATTCATATGCATTAACTTTTGGATCTTATGAAAATAGATGGGTACCTACCCAATCTAATGTCCCCACATATGAAATTTCAAAAAAATAAAATTAATTGTTGCAAAAAAATTAATTAATTTTAAATTAATGTAATAATCTTTGTTACAAAATAACAAATCTCACCAAACATATTTTGATCCCTTTATTTTTAGCTCCCTAGTGTTGGAACATTCTAAGCATCTATCTATACTAATGGGTTGCCCGTGGCCGAAGGCCGCTGTGAAGTTGTTATCTGCCCTGCCCACCTTGCCCTGTCTGGCCGCCTTGCCCTGCCAGTAATTTCTCCTACGAGAGGTAATTAAGAAGCTGGCTGGATTCGAAGTAATTCCAGAAACACCTAGTAAAAATAAATACGGTAGATCGGATTCCCAAGAGGTCAAACTAAGTCAGTAAAATAATAAAGAAAGAAAAAACAGGCATTCAAAGATGTGTAACTAATTAATTACCAACAAACATAATTTGATGTCACTCAAGTCTATTAATTAATTTTAATTCTATGGCAAAGGCCGGTTCTGCCATAGAATTCACTTAGTGCGTGCGTGCGTGCGTCTGTCCGACGCGACAGTTCTGCGTGACCTTCGACCACAATGAAGTTGTTATCTGCCCTGCCCGCCCTGCCCTGTCTGGCCGCCCTGCCCTGCCCCTACCCTGCCGGTAATTTCTCCTGCGAGAGGTAATTAAGAAGCTGGCTGGATTCGAAGTAATTCCAGAAACACCCAGTAAAAGTAAATATGGTAGATCGGATTTCCAAGAGGTCAAACTAAGTCAGTAAAATAATAAAGAAAGAAAAAACAGTCATTCAAAGATGTGTAACTAATTAATTACCAACAGACATAATTTGATGTCAGTCAAGTCTATTAATTAATTTTAATTCTATGGCAGAGGCCGGTTCTGCCATAGAATTCACTTAGTGCGTGCATCCGTCCTTCTAACTGTCTGGGCCAGTTCTACCGGTGCATTAAAACGCGAAACTGTCGCGTCGGATACACGCACGCACGCACGCACGCACCAAGTGACTTTTTATATAAGATTGGGTTGTGCGTTCCTTCACATTACCAATGATGATCAATGTATGAAAAGTATCTTAAATTGATAGGACGAATGGTGGGCTATTGTGATGGGTGTTTGAAGATTGTACTTTTATTGTTTATGTTGTTATTCACATTATAAATAGATTGTTCTATATTGAGTTTGAATATTATATCAATCACATAAGTTATTGTGAAAACCCCACAAGATGATGCCTATGTCACTTACACAACACTTGCATACATAGTAAATGTTCAGCATTGATTGTATTAGTTGGTAATTGTATAATGTGTGATATGGTAATCTTTTAATCCTTAGCGTGTTTGAATTTTATATTGTGTAATGCATGCTAGGAATGAAAGCATGTATTTTGACTAATATTCAATGATCTTTTGTTTATGAAACATGTTGAAGACAATTATTTAAGCATCTATGTAAGGTTCTTATGATTATGTATGTGTTTTTCGTAACTTAATGATATTAGTTTTTTAACATATAACATTTGCATCATGGCTATGAAATGTTGGCCCTTCAACCATCCTTTTGGATTGAGAAAGATGTTTTAATTGTTTTTAATTAATTCCAGTTCTTTGTGCTAATAATTGATATCATTATCATCAATGACATCATCATTTGAATGATAATCTATTGTAATCAAATTATCGTTATTTTTTTCTTAAAGGATTGCAATGGGCAATGTTTGTGTTTGTCTTTGGTTATATTATGTTTTGAAATAGGTGTCATCACTTGTAATGAATTTTTTTTAAATGAATTTGTATATGTCTTGGATAGTAATATTTAATAAGATTATGAGACCTTATATGGAACTTAAATGTGATAACATTATGTATATGTTGTGTATATTAAGCAGCACACTATTAGGTGGTTGACAAAGGTTTATGATTAAGTGGTTAAATGTTTCTCTTTGCATTTTCAAATCTATGAAATGAAAAGTTGGGGCAAGTGAGTGTTGATATCTATTGATTGTGAATGTTTTGAAAGTGTTTGAATTTTGTATGTGGCACAATGATATTGAAAAGTCTTTAAAATGGGTGCTATTGGTATGACATTTGTAGGAAGGCTCTCAAGTATTATGTCTTGTAAACTTACATATTGTTGAAGCATGAATTTGTTAAAATTGACCAAAATATTGAGGGAAAGACGAATTGCAACCTCTTCTTATACCTACACATTTGACATTTGTGGGGGATATATTTTTGAAATAGTCAATGCTTCTTTTGACAATTCCTCGTTTAATTTTTTTATTACAATGATTTTTAGTCTTTGGTAAGTTTTGAAGAAAGATGTTGGATTTTGTTTTTCTTATGAACATTGTTTGCCCTATAATGTATTTGATATCATTATATGTTGGATTTTTTTGTACTTGTTAGTTGTGATAACAATGTAACATGTTTGTTTTGATGTTTTTGAATGGATTTATAGGTCCAATTGTGTTACAAGGAACCGATGTTATTGTAATCAATGTTTATTTAACATGTTTCAAAATCTCAAAAACTAAATTATATTTTGTATTTGTACATCCTCCTCTTTGAAATATCAATCTATAATTTAAAAAAGTTTGAAAGAAATCCAATAAATGTAGAATACATCTTAGCACAATTTAAAGTTCATATGATTTTATGTTTAGAAAACATAACAAAATAGTGTATAAAAAATTTGAACAATTTTTAAACATAACGTTTTTACATTGTCACAATAAATCATTCAAGAACACACCAACAAGTCCTTATAACATGATTAGACCCATCTCTCATGTAACTTATATTGATGGTGTTTAGTAATTTGTCACAAGGAATTATGAAGGTTGATGTTATTCATGGATCATAAAATAAGTTAGCATTTAAATTACAAAGGAAACATCTTTTCAATAAGTCAAATTTTGAATTTTGAATTTTTTTATTCAAAGGTTTTCTAAAATAACTACATATTGAACATCTTTGTTTTCATTTTCTCTGTTAAAGTAACATTATTTAATGTATTTTTTTCAAGGGTTTTACTTTTTTTTTTTTTAAATTTGTGAATGAAAAAATTGGATAGATGTTTGCTATATATAACGGCATGTCAATGATTCGTGAAAATTGTAAAAATATGGTAAAAGGTTAGATTTTAGTTTTTTAAAATTCAAATGGATCAAGAAAAATGCAACATACAATTGATATTTTGTCAATAATCATGATGAATTGAACATTGTGCCATATGTTTATGACTAAATTGGATTTGCTTATAATGGTGCATCTATTGATCAACAATCCCAATAGAGAATGGATTGTTGTTCCATTCATTAATAAAATGGCATTTAAAATGTATATTGTAACCCAAAGTTTAATTTTTTGACTTCTCATTTCAAAAAATAATCTTGGACAACTTTGATTATTTATGTTGTATTAATATATGCAACACTTCATACATATTGCAACATTTAATTATTTGTTGTATTTTCAACAAAATTAATGTATGAAACATGTAAATTATTTTAACATGTTTTTAAATTATGAATTTGTGTAAGATGTATATTTTTTTAATTGGAAAATGTTGGATACAAATTACCTAGTGTCATTTCCCAAGATTCAATAAGATTTTGTTTTATATCAAAAAATATACATCATGTCATAAATCAAATGCAAATTTTTCAAATATAGTTTTTAAAGTCATTATTTTGTGATGTTACATATTGTGTAACTTTTTTTAATTGGTATTTTTGGTATTTTATATTCATAAAGGCTATGGGTGTTGGATTGTGGGTGTTTGTTGTGAAGTCTATGACAACAAATGTTGTTGGTTTTATTTTATCTTATTAGAAAATTCATATGAACATAGAGAATCAAAAGTATTCGGTTATTATTAGTGGTTGACCTTAAAATTATGTGTGATATATTGTAAATTTGATGAAGTTTTGTCAATTGATAATAAATGTTTCATAATTGTCGATAATGCCATTATTGTTTTTGTTATGGACATTCTAGTCGTGTTATTATTCATATGCCCATCTTGGTACCAATGTAAAAATACGGTAATACAAGCCACCAACACCTCTTGAGTCAATTGTGACTAGTCATGACTTGATATGTGACAACACATGATTGGTCAAAAAGTTTTGAAACAATGTTGAACAATTGTGCTTAAATAATTTTTTACACTATGTCATATTGTTATTCAAGCACAAAAGGCGTTGGTTATAGGCTTTAAGGGTAGACGCAAGCGATGGTGCCTCACTTTTGTGATGAAATGGTGTTTTTTCCCTAGGTGCCATTTATTCAAATGCTTGTGATGATTAATATATCCTTAGATTTTCTAATTGGGACTTGGATATAAACTAACAACCTCATTATGAAAAAAATAATGTGGTTATTTATTGATTAAAATTTTTTTTGGTAGTAATGGACTTTTGAAATCAAAAAATATGGATTGATGGTCTAACTAGAACATCACAAAATGGAAAAATTATATTGATTCACATTCCAAATTTGTTATTGGGACTCAATATATAATGTAATACAAGATGATGAACTCATATGACGAATCTTTTCTTTGAAAACTTTAACCGTTTAATAGTTAAGGACTTTTGAATGGTTAAAATTTGACCATATTTTCATAAGTCCATATGAATTACAATTTTTTTTTTCAATTTTTTGGTCCCAAAAACATATATTTTTGGAAGTTTTAGATGGGGCATTATTCTTTTGGACTTTATGGGTTTTTCTTTTAAAACTTCCAAATTAAAAAATGACATTAACTACATTAAGTACTAGTTTTCACCTAGAATTTGGGACAATTTGTAGGTGATTGAATATGTATTATTCAAATATTATAATGTTAATTTTCTTAAAATAACAACAATGTCGTTTTGAATCATTTTAAAGAATCGTGTATGGACTTATAGGGAATGTATTCTCTACTAGTTTTGAGCCATTGTATTGTGCATTCACCCTTAAGACACAATGATATTTTATATTTATTAAATCATTTTCAAATGTATCCAAATGTTAAATTGATATATTAAGAAGGGCATGGTAAAAATACAACATACATTTTCAACAATATCTTAGATTGTGAAAATTATAAACATGTTAAAAAAAGAATAGTTACATGCAAGGTGGTTCCTATTACCTTGTTTTTACCCACTAAGGTATGTAATTGGAATCATAATCAATTAAGTGATTTGATACGTTCAACAAATAATTGATTACTTTAATGGCTAAGTTTTAGTTGGATTTTGATTATATTCAAGTTGTATAAATAGATGTCAATTTTTTTTATTTAATTGAAATTACAATTTTTGTTTTCATTCATTATTTTAAATTTTTTGTGCAATTTGCAACAAAGAATACATGTGTGAAGTGTGAATTGGTCTCTTTGCGATGTAATTTGTGATATGATGAATTAGTAATTTCTTATCTTTGCTAAAAAGTATTATAAATCTCATGTTCACATCTTGAAGTAAACAATATGGACATAAATTTGCATTATTTAACCATTTGTTGGTTTTTTTAATGTGTATTAGTTCATTTTCATTGTCATTTATTAAAGGTCAAAGGAAGCCATACTTAAATAATTTTCTTGATACATATACATTTGTTTTATAGCAAGTCAATGAATTATGTACATGTTTGATTACATATATACTCATTAAATTATAAATGTCACTTTGGAATTGTTTAGGAAAGTTTTTTGTCATCATGAGTATTGAAGAGCCTTCTAGTGCATGGATGAACGTGATCAAGATTTTCATCAGATTTTCATCTGTCAAAATCATTGTTGGACACATTCTATAGTGGTTGATGTTTTGTGTAACAATATCATTTAAGTAATTAATCATGTGTTTCAAATATTTTCATCATATACAATGTTTATGCAATGTTGTTATGAGTTTGTTAGGATTTGGGGAACCATCAAACCATAATGAATGAAAGCATGGTAAAATATGAATAAATTTTTGATGAATTAAAGGTGAGTTTTTTAATGAAACAATTTTTGACATGAGTATAAGAAAATATATTCAAAATATATTCAAGTTTCATTATGAAATCATATTCTTGCATTGAATTTAATATACATTGATTACAAGTTTTGAAAACTTTTTCATTCATGTTTAACAATCTTGATACTATTCATTTAGTTCCAAAATACATTTGTTTAATTGTATTATATTAAATACAGAAAATTAAATTAAATTATTTTTTAAAACTTAATATAACAATCTTTCATCTAAATTCATCAAGTGTTTCACATGGGTTTGTATTGATACTTTGATGGGTTTGTTATTCATTTCAAACACACCAATTCCAAAAGGAGATAAGGTGGGAAACATGCATGTTAGTAGGATTGAGTTGTTATGTATTCATTGATCATTGTGATGTGATCATGATTACAAGACAAATAATATTAATTATGTTTTTTTTTGGAATGCAATATTCTTTTTTTGTGTTGATATTTGTATATGCCATCATAATCTATTAAATCTAACGTTTTGATAACATGTTTAGTTTGATCATACCTTTTTTGTGGATGGGGTTTGTGATATTTGTACAATTTTTTACATTTGCAAGTTCAATATTTGTTGATTGGAACATTAATTTCATTATTGGTGTTGATACATCATTATCAGGTCACATGTTTAAAACATGTGTATTTATAATATCAACTTTGCATGTACATATGTTTGGTGTTAATTATTATTATTTTTTGGTCCATGAATTTAACATAATATTTGATATGATATTTGGGAATATTTTGAATAAATTCTTCATATATTTCAAATCAAATCAAAATTTGAAGTATCACATATCATTATTTCATTTATGACTTTATGTTCATTACAATTGCAATAATGGCCAAATTCAAAGTTAAATTTTCTCAATGACAATGTGAATTCTTTCGAGACATAACATTTTTTTCCTTAATTTGTGGTGGGAAGCTAGAGAGTTTTCAAATGAACAATAATTAGTTCAATTATACACATAATGAGAGGTGAACCCTTTCCATTTGACCAAAAAAAATGATATTTTTGTGAAATGGACAAAATTGCAACTTGTTATTTGCATTTCTTACAACACATGGATCATCATCAAGGATATAATAAAACAATAATGTAGTCTAAAGATTCATATTGTTGTCATTTATCAATCCCAATGATTTTTTTCATATCTTCAGGTGGAAGCACATTAGGTTGAATAAAAAAGGACATCATTGAGTCCATTTTAACAAATTTTAAATACTCAATTATAGTTCATTCCGATTTATGTGTGTAAATGATGAAATGTGATTAATATCAACAATGACTTTAGGCATGAAAACACAACGTAAAAAAATCATGGAATTTCTTTTGACATCTAATTCATAAAGGGTTTTTATAGGTATTACAAAATTGTCAACATAATTGTTGAAATGCACCAAATGGATTCATCAAATGGATCACAAGATGTATTTATAGCCAAACAAATTTGTGTGTATGTAATCAATATATGAATGCAACATAAGATTGAAACAAATGTGTTTTCTCTTTTGATTTCAACCAATTTTTCACCTAAAGAAGGTGAGTCCATAGGAAGTCCTTTATTTTTTGTGATTATAACATTTGGCGCATTTTTTTGATAAATCAATTAAAGAAAATATATATTAAGATTTCCCAAAATAATTTATTATGAATGTCCATCAATGTCTTTTTGACGTCCATTTTCCCTCAACATACATATATCACCCAAAATCCCTTATATTTTCTTCCATTATGAATTCTCATGATGTGTTGTTTTTGTTCCATCCTAATGTGCTTTGACCCCTCCATGAGCCATTTCAAAATTTCCATTTATAATTTTTTTTTAAAGCCCAATAATTGGACAATTTTTTTCCCATTATGGAATACACCCAAAAACACCATTTAACTTTAATTCCATGAATATCTATTTCTACAATTTTCTTGTGTTTGGCTTGGAATACAATATTCGCCTATTTATTTTGAATTTATCTATTGTTGGAAATCTTCAACAAACATTTTGCAATCCAAACACAAATGAAACATTATTTGAACGTTTTTTTGGCGTCATGCAATTAATTCTGCTTACAATTGAACTAAATACAAATATTAAACAAAATTGATGACAAATGAAATTGTTTAACATGAATGAAAATTGATGGCATTATGCATGAAATTAAACTCACAATATGCCCATGACATTAGATCATAAGAATGAAAATGATGAATTGCATAAATTAAAAATGAATGAAAATTTTATAGCATGAAATTGATGACATGGATAGTATCGTGGTAATATAGAAAGAAAATAAGTGGCGTGGATTAAATTGATGAATCAAATGGATTGCATGAATGAAACAATATAATTTCAATGAATTTGTTTACATGAATGATTAAATCAAATACATGAACATGAATTGGATCATATGTTGAAACTTAATGACATGGATGGACATGATAACATACATGATATTAAATAGATGATAGAAATTGAAACATGTGGATGAAATTAATCATGCAAATGTTATTGATTAGGTGGATGATGTTAATTTTCACCCATACCCAAGTTACCAACTAAATCTATGAGATCAAATTCATCCATGGTGTTAACTCTATTAGGAGATGTGGCCAAGTTCACTGGGTATTTCACTAAGATTTGAGTGAACTAGGCCAGATTCACTTCAGGAAATCATGGTAAAACATGTTAACCCCCCAGTGACCAAGGACCGGTTGCTACAGACAAGTCAATTAAGCCAGTGAAACAAGATGGAAACAAGTGATGTCCAAATTCAGGTGGAAATTACACCTATTAGTTAAATCAACCTAAAACACTAGTCAATTAAGAGGGTTTTTTCACCCGGTGTGATTAATTAATTTAAATTGTTTTTTCATATTGTGTTTAACTAATTTAGGAGAGTTATTTCACAAATTATGGTTGGTTGATTCAAGGAGATTTTTCCATATGTTAACCATTAAATATGGGTAATTAACTCATAATATTTTCATCTTGTAATTTCCATGTGTCCATCTAAGAACTCAAGATGACAAGTATAAAAACATGCATAGAAACTTCTAAGGTTTCATGATCCTTGTTTGAACTTTCACTGTGCTTGCAATTTATACAAGTGAAGAGTCACCACTACCCTTGGATGACATTTTGTTGCCCTAGATTGCCTAGACACACCACATCAATAAATTTATGACAATGGACAATTTGAGTGAAACAAATTTGGTGAAACAAAAAAATTGAGAGAAGATAGGTGGATAAGAAGAAATCTAATAGAAATTGAAATTATAGTCTTCAATAAGCTCACTCACAAAGTGTCAGACCATCATCACGATGGTCTAACCAAACTCCCCACCAACAAGAAACCATTTAACCTCATTTGTCTGGGATGTGCTTGCTTCATTGCTTCTTCCATTCTCAGCTGGAAAAAGGCCCTTAAAATATCCATCATACAACATATCAATGTCTACAGCCTGGCTATCACCATTGATTCGATTAGATGCACTATGGTTAATGTAGGACTATGAAGACGCTATGCCCAATGGGGCTACTTCATCTAGTGCAGTCCTTGTACTTTGAGGGTGTGGTCGTCGTTGGGTCGCTAGATTATTCCATGGTTTTAAACACCAAGGCTTGTTGGGTTGTGGTGCCGATGGTACTTCTACTACTGCGCCTCGGGCCTTATGCAAAACGGCATGCTCCTGCTGGCACCCATCATCCTTATAGCTATAGAGACACCAACATAGTAGAAAGGCCAAGGCAGGTAATTATGTGGTCCTGTGTGAATGCACAATTCCAACATACCTTTGGCGCTGCCATTGGATATTCTTCTGGTAGAAAAAGCTCCAACTTGAACACCCCACCTATGAACATTAACAATTGTTCCAACAAGATTGTAAAATAACCATAAATTTCCTCACACATTTTCTCACCACATTCACACTGAACACTATAGAAAAGAAGCAAAGATAAAGAAATGGCTAAATGGAATCCAAATAATGAATGATAGCAAACATATTCAGACTAGAAATGCAAGCAAACATCACCATGACCAAAAGATTTTTGCAACCAAAAGAATAGTGAACTCAACAAACCATGAAGTAATTAAGAACCAGAGTTCAAAACCTTCATATGGAGACTGTGATGGTCCCATAATCATGACATTAAAGTAGCGCAAATTGTCCTCTGACGGAGATGCACTAATGCCTGGTGCTGCCACAAATTATACAACTAGCAAAGTTGAAAGCCAACATATTTGACATTTAATCACCTTAGGTACACAGCACTAAGCAGGAATTGTTAGAAGCCACCTCAGAATGAAAATCATTTGTTAGAGCAACCACCTGTAAAGTGCACATCACACCATGGTCTAAACAATGTCACATGCTTCTGAATACAATGCAACCATCACCAAACCATGAACTGGCATTTATTTCTTAAGCCTTTCATGCAAGCAATGACACTTTTCAGTGCAATCAAATCAATCCAAGCAACATTTCACAACACAACATCATAAGAAAACATAACATTTGTAGAAGACCCTAATTTGTGAAGCAAAGGGAAAAAAATCTTCGTACCTAGCTAATGGGGAGTGTTCAGGAGTTAGTATAGCTGCAATCACTCCAAGATAGCATCTATTCTGATGTATTCCATTGAGTGCAACATAGTTCTTCTTCAAGCTTCCATACATTTGCTCTAAGTGGACATGAGAAGGTGGAGAATTGACACTGGACTCTATGATACCCCATACCTATCTGCAGCTGTATTTTAGTTTCCAATTCTAGTCTCGTCAATTTGAAACGTGATGCTTGGTGAGGCTCATCTGCCTGCCCCTACGGCCCAAGATTCATGTCCACCATACAAATCGCCTTCTTAGGCAAATCTGCCAATGCCCCATCCCTCACCGGAAACCTACCTGGAGAAGTAATTCCCACTCTATTAAGTATACTAGTCTTGCGTTTAAGGAGGGAGGAACTGATCCAAAATTCACAGAAGCAAAATCATAAGAATAAATCATGAGCAACATAATAAGCATACCAATCTGCCAACTGTTGCATGACCACTCCATGTTGGAGCAAGAGCCAGAGCTGCTGCAGAGGAATCCCCAAACCCAAACACTGAAGGACCTCCCCGTAATGTGTCTGCACTGCGAGGTCGTGAAAATGATGCCTGAGAATGCACTTGTGTCTGGACTTGTACACTAGGTCCAGATGTAGGTCGTGGTCCCCATGGAGGGTTTGAGCTGCTATTAGCTGTAGGTGTGTCTGGCTGTTGCTCCCCTTGTCTGATGCTGCCTGCTGAAGAGGGTCGTGTGCCACTACCAGCTGATGTAGGGCGGGGCAGACTCCCTCCACCACCCCAAGCTCTAGCTGCTCCCCCAGTACTGTTGCTGCCAGTTGCTGATGACCCTTGCTTACTTCCCCATGCACTGTTGGTCACAAGAGGAGAAGATCCTGGTGTTGCAGTCCCCCAAGCACTAGTGTTGGTTGGTGGTGACCTCCCAGCCAATCCCCAACTTACACTACCCCTGTATAAGTGGCCAATCACATGTAAATAACACTCAAGTTTGCCACAGTTGAAGAAAGATCCAGAAATCAACAAGGACTTTCCTTCATCATGGCAAGTCCCACACCAGGAACAATGCTTCAAAAGGGTTTAGCTAGAAGGTCCTCTCATATCCATTCTACAATGCTATTGACCAACCAAGAAACACTTGCACAAATATTTGCCACAAGATCCATATCAATACCCCTCCACCTCCACAGGATATATCACCTGATTTTACACATCTAAGGCACTAGATCCATATCAAAGAGGTCACACTATTCAGCAGACAGCATATTTGCCATGGAGGTATACAAACAAGAAAATGGAAGGTTGACTATCATCTGGAACACTTTGCATTTAGACATCCTCAGTTGTAACAAAAACTAAGAGTACTTCACCTGGGGACAATTTCCACATTAGGATCAAGACCACGATTCTCCAACCTATAACACCACAATGAATGCATCATTTTATGACAGTTTTTTCTCATGTATACACTGCATATAACCTCACCACATGCAACATGTAAAGAATACACTACACAACAGCATACACTACGCACAACACACCTTTGACTTGGTAAGTTGATGGGTTTCGGTACAACACGTATTTTGCCCAAGACGGTCATACCCCGTCGACCTAACACACCCCTGCACCCACATAGTGAATTCCATAGTTCAAATTGCCAAATTTACTTCAATGACTCACAAGCAGTTGAAAAGGTAAACTCCCACAAATAGCTTAGCACCAAATTTCACAAAACTCATATGTGAATAATAACTTATGTCATTAAAGAATGTGCATAATCAATTATCTACATGCATACACAATCAGTTCACTGCCCCATAAAACTTCCTCTAACTTGTTGAAAGCCAAGAAAAATTGTTTACATTTACAGATAACAAATTAAAATTGTGAAGAAAGATTGGAATTTGACCAATTTCCATGTAGAACTTGACCACACAGACCAAGACAGGAACCAAAGCTTTAAAGAGGATTGCATGTACCTTCGTTCGCCAGTCAGCATGGTTCAAGGTTGGCCTGCCAACAGCAACAACTGGACTCCGAAATCCAAATGTTTGGAATGAAAAGCACCTTGTGAAACTCCATTTTTGTGTGGATTCAGGTCAGGTCTTGTCAAAAATTTGATCTGAGATGAAACCCTAACTTATGTGACTGTTTGCACAAAAGAAATTTTTTTTAGCATTTTGTGATCAATGGGGTCATGAACACATTTACTAGACTGGAGTGATGGCATTGACAGATATGCATAATACATCTTTGGACCAGATTCAAAGCAGGAGTTGAATTTTTTTTCCTAGCACCTTCATGAAAGGAAGCATTTTTTTATTGCACATAAAATTTTTGGGGCAGTCATACCATTTGACATCAAACACCCTAGTTCCAATTTGCAGATAAACCTTAGTACAGGCAAGTATGCCAATTTCAACAAAGTAAAATTCAAACATGAAGTCTTATTGAAAGTCCTGCTTCATAGCATGAAACAGTAATTCAGAAGGACAGAAAGCATGGCAATGCAATAGCCTTGGCAACAATGAAGACTACGAGAAGAATACAGAGGGGATGCCAAGAATGCTAATGGAGAGTAGTTAGTGGGCAGCAGTCAAACAAAAGATGCCAAGACAAGATGCATAGAGACCATCCAGAAAGGACATCAAGCACAGAGAAGCACCAAAAACCATGACAAATAAGTGTACATTGATGTCAAAGAAGAAATGTCTCAGGCAACACAGCAGAGCTAGGGTGGGGGTTTCCTTCCAGGTGCATCTCCAGATCCTATAAAGAGCTCTCTTGCCTTTCGAATACTTGATTATCAAGTGCGGCTATCATTGATGAAGATAGGGAGATAGAAAGGAAGCTTGCAACAGCTGCAGTAGCAATAGCTATTTGGCTCTTCTTCAAATGAGAAAGCCCTAAGTTTTCAACTCCAGCCGAGGTCTTCCACACCCAGGGTATACACCACAATTTTCACAAGCTCGAGACACATACCACCAAGTCCCATCAGAATTTGCCCCTTCTATGTAGACCACGACTGCCCCTACAACTGCTACTCTAGATCCACTTTCAACAAAAGAATTAGAGGCAATACGAAAGAGAAAAAACAGACGTTTGAATGAACAATACCATAAGGAGGTGAAGGAGTCCTTGGGCGAAAATCGGGACATTCGCGTTCATATTCCAACTGATGCGGCAGGCAACATAATTGGATTGAAGGCGAAATGGCAAAATGTTGTGAAGGACATTGCGTATCGGATACTAGACCTCAGAATCCGACATTGGCATCAACATCCACAAGAACAAAAGGATGAAATCTACAAACAAGTTGAGGCACACTTCATATACAACCTTAGTCCATTACAAGATGGCTACACCGAAAAATACTTGAAAGATCACCTATCTTCAGCTCAAAGGAAATGGAAAGAACATTGGCTCATGTATGGTGATTCAAATTGTCATCCTGATTGCCCACTTATAGTCTGGCCGAAAATGATTCAATACTGGAAAAGCCCATAAGGCATTGCTGAAAGCGCACAAATGAAAGAGAACCGATCCAAGGTATGCAACCCTAGCACTTGTGGGCAGTGGGCATTGGGTCAATGGATTCATCTTAAGGTGCGTAGTGGCTTGCTCCTGAGCCTCCATAATAGATCTGTTATTTTGTAGCATCTCCAGAGCTTTTGCAGAGCTCTCCTCTTGCTTCTCCTGTTTGGTCACTAGGAATGTCTCTGGATTATCTAGATTCTTTGTTACCAAAGCTGAATCATGACTGTCAGAAGCAACAAACATTGGTTGTTCCTCCAGAACCATCTGCTCTTCCTCATTAAACTCTTTTTCCAATCTGTCATCCTCTGCCATCTCCAAAGATTCTGCAGAGCTCTTGTCTTGCTTCCCTGATTAGTCATGGGTAATGTCTCTGAATTGTTTAGACTTCTTGTCAACACAGCTGTATCATTATTGTCACCTGCAAAATCCTTGGATTCTTCCTCCTCAAGAGACCTTTGTTCTTGCTCAATAGCCTTGCTTCTCTTTATTGTTCATGGGGAATGCCTCTGAATTGTCTAGACTCACTGTCAACAGAGCTGAATCATTATGGTCAGCTGCAAAAACCTTGGAATGTTTCTCCTCAAGAGACCTTTGTTCTTGCTCAATAACCTCACTTTCAGCTCTAGCATCCTCTAGCATCTCCAGACCTTCTGCAGTTCTTTCCTCTTGCTTCTCCTGATTGGTCATGGGGAATGCCCTTGAGTTGTATAGACTCTTCATCAACATGGCTGAATCATTACTGTTAGCTACAACAAACATGGCGTATTCCTCATCTCCAGAAAAGACTCTTGGAGGTGTCGTTCAAAGTTGTCTTGTGTTGCCTTTGACACGATGGTGTCCCTCTCATTCACTTCATGAGATGTAGGAAGTTTATGGAGACAGCTCAGATATTCCTCATTCCCAGGTGTTTCCACAGGATGGGCCTCAGATAAACTTCCCTTGCAAAAGGATCTACCCCTTTCCCTACAATATCTTCCACCATTGATTTTTTTGGATGAAATCCAGACTTATCCTGTAGGGTTGGAGCATGTCTAGTCTTAAGAGGAGGGGTCATATGGGCAGCAACTTCACCAATTATGTCCTCTTCCTGCTTATCGATATTGCTTCATTGCGTATGGTGGATTGCAAATTTGATGATGAGTATATATATTGTGAGCTATAGCCATAGTATTATTTTCTTTCAATTCTTTCTACAAAATGTGTGGAAATAAGCCATGTTCAGGGAAGAGTAGTGTCAAATTTAAATCACATGCAGACCTTTTGATCTACTCAACTAGTAGCATGATGCAGATGATGACAACAATAGTCCACTTCTATCATTGCTAGATTTATTCACATTGCGCACATCTTTTTCAGATAAAGCAATGGCAGATGCGGCAGATGTGGTGGACGGTGCATCGATGGCAAAAGAATGTCCCACAACCCTAACACCGCCATCACCACCAGTACTGTCTTTCAACCAAAATGTGGCAGCTAATATCAATGTGGTAAAAGCAAAGACCTTTTTTTTTGTTTTATGTCTATGATTCTTGGGCAATTCATGCAAATGGAAAGTCTTGAAGTAGAAGATGATCAAAGAGCAGCAAATGGTGGCATCAAGCAAATGGTGCATCAAGTGCATGCAAAATCATGTAGGGTTTCAACAGTATTCATGAGTTTTTGTTGCTCTTGTGATTCTTGTGAGATGAGCCTGTTTTCTGTGGCTTTGTAGATGTGATCTCTAGTTCTAGCTTTGGCTCATGGGCTTTTGAATTCATTTGAGGGCTTGAATCCATCTGTTGATTGGAGCCAATGCTAGCCCTGGATGTTGGTGAGATCTTGAAACACAGGGCAGTCTGCTGCTGACTTCTGTCAGTGAGCAACAAGTTTTCACAAAGAGTTTTCTCCAGTGTGATGGGAAAGTGTTTGTGAGTAGAACTGATATTGCAACATCAGTCTAGTCTCCAGATTGGAGTGAGTTCAAGATTTGTTCTTATCATAAAGAGCCTTGTGAGATGTTGGATCCAAGAATGGTGCATACATGTTGATATCAGTCTAGGGATGCAGATGGTGAAAAGGAATATGTCAAACCTTCACTTACACACTCTAATGAGTTGCTTAAGGGACTCCCTAAGGAATATGGAGCTTGTAGAGGCAAGGTTGACACAGTTGTGAATTCTTTGGAAAAGTATGACAGATCTTTAGTTAGAAGACTCATTGGGGGAAACTTATCTTTTTCAGAAGGGCAACAAAATGGTGGATGGATGAGATTAAGCTAAAGGTTGAGAGTTGTGACTGTCATGTTTTGTTAATGGAGGAGATAGGAATGCTTGGAGAAAGTATCATTAGTTCAAGAAGGAGGTCAATAAGTCAATTATCATGAGAAAAAATTGTATTATGTAGTAGTTGTACCAAGTTGATTTAAAGCTGGATGTGTTCATGTTAGCAAGAATGTGATGTCAGCTTGCAACAATACTGGTTTGTGGAACATCTGCTTTAGCTACCTGTTGTAGGCCTCTTTAGCTTGTTTGTACAGGGGCAAGCAAAATTGTGATGAACCTTACCCTCAGAAGCTTGTTGAAGCTTGGGTAGGGATACTATTAACCATAGTAGTGACATACGAAATACGCGTATTTTTCGAAGGTGCTCAAAAAGAAGTATTTTCAAGTATTTTTAAAAAAACATTATAATGATATTAGTGGTGCTTAGGCCCAAGTATTTTCAATTATTTTCTTAAAAGCCCAAAAAAACGTATAATACACGTATGTTTGAATCGAATTGAGCGTATGTCACTACTAGGCTATTAACTATTTTTATTAGCTATTTCTCTTCAGTTCTAACAAACATCATGTTTAATTCTTTCCATTGCTTTCAAAAATGGGTCAGAAATTCATTTTGTATAATCATTCCAGATTGTTACATACCATCTACACACAACATCAGGAGCTGATGAAGCCAATGGGGAGTCATGGCAGCTAGTCTGGGCTATTTACTGTGAATGTGACAATCCATATTTTGTGAATGATACTCATAAGGTTACAACTTCACTTGTTCTTGTCATTTTAGTTTTGGTTCTATTGGAACTACAAAGCGTTATTGTGGAGTTTTCACTTTCACAGATATGCTTTCTGCAGACAAAGATCTGTCTGGTAGGCAAAAGAGATTTCATGCTTACAAGGTATTTGTTTTTGGCAAAGATTACTTGGAGATCAAAGAAATGATTTTATGGTTTGGTGGATGGAGTAAAAATGTAGGTGGAAATAATCGTCAAACGCATGATCAATGCTTGAAATGGGAATATATAGATAAAATATGTCACATTTAACTAATTAATTTACTAATGCCCTAAACCCAATTAACTAGAGATTTTTCAATAATTATTTTAACAATGTTAAAGAACCAAACCTAGTAAACAAACTTCACCCTTAGTAAACATGTACACCATATAGTGAACCATTTTCACCAATGAAAGGTAAAAGCAGTGAATGTCGCAACCCTACTTTGGCCAAGTGTGGGGGTGAAGCCCAACACTTGGAAAAGTTGGGATTTGGAGCCCTCCGGGACTCCCGAATGTTTAGAGCTCGACAGCAGGACCCAAAACACCTCGCATCGGGGTGTTCTTGGTGTCATTGGAAAGGTCTTGAAGCGTAGATATCGAAAATGGCCTCGCATTGGCCATTTGGACATCTGTCGCCCAAGTTATGGGCAAAAGAAGGGCCGGGAGTCAAACTGGCAGTTTGACTCCCGACCACTAAAAGTCGGGAATCGACCCCTTCCCGAAGTCCGAATTGGGAGTGCGATACGTCGTTGGAAAGATCTCGACGAGGGCTACAACTTTGGTTCAGACCTCGTTGCGATCCAACTCCGCAGTCGGGAGTTATGGCCGTTCAAAGTTCCGGGAGTCCCGCCGGGACGATTTCGGGACAACTCCGGGACTCCATTTCGGGAGTCCCGGGAATTTGTGCCATTTGGGTGTAGCCCCCACAACGTGGCGCAGAGTATACTATAGGGAGTATGGTGGTGGCATACTCCCGAGCCAAGGATGTGGTGAGTCCAAGTGAGTCCGGGTCCCCGTGGCTTGTCCCAACACCAAAAGAGTGCAAATGGATTCTAACCAACTCGTGTTGGTTTGTGATGCAGGTTCGTGTGATCTAAAAGCTTGATCTCGTCCTAGTCTAATCCCGGGGCTCCCAACTCGACCCTCTACCCCTTTCTAGAGTTGGAAGCCGGGAGCGTGCTACCAAGTCTCAATTCCGCAACTTGACTTTGGTGAGACCCTCAAGTGGGTTTCACCCCCGTGACTTGGGAGCGCGTCAGTGAATTATAGTGAACTTAATTAACTTTTATGGTTCCACAGTTAAATAGTCTAATGAACTACACCACACTTTCCTAGTAATGGGAATTTGCGAGCATGGTGATCCTTCACATCCTATTCCACCCTTGTACATCAATGTTGCTTAATTTGTCCGTTTTTAGTCGACTTTTAGCATTTGCGTTGATTTTGTTTGGAGGCCTTATAATTGATTTGAAGGAATTTCCCTTTATGTTATTCTGGTTTTGTATTAAAGTCATTTTTTAACATTAATTCTAATGTATGCAAAAGCTTTATGTTTATAGTTTTTGTAAAGTGTTCTTATGGTCATAATATTTCAATTTTTGTAATAAATTTTGGTACACATTTGAGAATTGATATAAGTTCTAAACATCATAGTACATTGTTTTGTAGAGAAGTAACAAAACTTGTGATGTGGATTGGGATGAGTATCCATCAATGTGGTTGTGGATGTTATTGATGCCACAATTTTGAGTGGTGGTGGTGGGGGGTTGCTTGTTGGTAGTTGGGACAAATAACATGAGATCGCTTTTGAATGTTATCCCCCTACTACTCAAGGAGAGACCTTACCATCATTTGAATCTTCAACCAAGACATTGACACTTTCAATACCTTCAACAATTTCAACATCTTTTGGTAAAATTACAATACATTTCATGACCCCATTTTGGAGCTTCAAATTTTTCAAATATTTCACCTATATGTTTTAGTAGAAACAAAAAATTAATTACATTGGCACACTTCACATTAAGATGACGAGAAATAGGTTTTTAAAAGACTGTAATGTTCTTACAATTTGTCATTTTTCCATAATATCAATGGACATTTCATTAATCAATATGTAGGAATTCTTAAATCAAACGGTGGTTTGAAGAATTTTAAGGAAGTAACTTTTACATCTTTCATAATCCCATCCACAACATTAATTAGTGAACATGTTTACTTGCCAATTCATTTGAGATTTGGAAGTGTTTTGAATACTAATCCAATGGTAGTTGTTGAAAATTTTGGCATGGGTTCAACTTAGGGGAATTATCTAATGTTTGTGGAACATATAGTCTTGATGAATCACCCAATCCACTCTATGTTGAACACATTTATGGCATCAACCAAGTGTGCACTTCTTTTGGAGTTTTTTTTGGTTTTTTTGCACATGCCACAAAAATACTAGCTTAGACCTTGTTGCTTGTAATGTATGTTGTGCTTTGAAGAACATGGTGGTAGAATCCTTAGAATGTGGTGAAGGCATTGTCAATTATTGGTAGAATTGGTTTTCATAATTTGTTGTACTTTAATGTTAGATATGTTGATGCTCAGGGTCCCATACACTCATTTTACGATTTCTCACCATAGATTCACATTCATATGTGCGAGTTATTGATACTAATGTTTGCAAGAGGAGAAAAGTTGAATGAAACAAATGAAGAACTAACAAATTATTCTCCAAGTTAGGGCATCATAATGATTAATTGGGATATGGGTAGCCATTAGCACAATTCTTCAAAACAATTGCATTTGCAATGACACATCCTGGGTTTTATAACCGGATAATAAAATGACTATTGTCTTTTTTTATTACAATTATAACTACAAGTTCATGTTAATGACTACATAGTTATAAAGGACATTGTGGTGCCATGTGGCATTATGGTAAATTGTGACTGTAGTCAATATCACCACTTAATGATTTTTACACAAATATCAAAATTTCAAAAAACATATTTTTAATGTATTTTTAATAATCCAAAATTCCATTGATTCTTGTAACTTTTGATGAATAATAACAACTTATGGTCATGTGATGTTGATGTGGCATGTTACATGGCAACGAGTTTAACTAGTAGTTGCAACACCTCATGATTTGTGACATTAACTTCACATCATGATTGATGTCATTCATTTGATGAATTAATCTCATAATGTATTAGCTAATTGAAAATATAAAAAATGTAGTAGTGTAATGGATGAAGATTTAAACCCCAAAGTTAAGGTGAGGGGTTCAAATCCTCACTCTTGCAACATATGATACTTAGGCCACTTGGCTTAGGTTAGATAACCTAATTTAGGTTTCTTGGGTTAAGGGTTTGATGCTGATCTTTAATTTAAGCCACCTAACCTAAGTTAACACTAAAAAAAAAACATGTATTTTGATAGTTTTTGCGATTAAATTTTAATCGCAAGAGACATTTTATAATTATAATCCCTTTAGTTGCCTAAGACAAGTCACATGTGATAAATTAGTCGTAAATGACAAAAAGAATTATATGAAAAAAAAAGTTGACAAATACATTTCATCATTTGAATACATTGTATACATATTGTCACATGTGATTAAGATGCAACTATTTTGGTCACAATTGAGGTTAAATGATGTGTTACCATGTGTCTTAATGTTTGATTATTTAAATAATAATAATAATAATTATTATTATTTTGAAATAATCTAAGATGTTCAATTCAAATACTAATTTGATATTTTATTATGACATGTGGCCCAATGTAAGTATGCCATGTGACATTAAAAAATATTAGGTTGGTAGGTACCTAGGTAGGTACATATATAGGTGCCTATAAAACTAGGCTACATACCAACCTACATCCACACGTAAAATGGTTGATCATCATTAGTAGTGTGCAGCAATGTGGATCCCAAGTTCAAAAATAAAACAGTAATTAATCGAAGACAAATAATGCACTTGCAACAAAAACACCGTAAGAATTCAAACATCTAAATAATCCTTATAATTTATTTTTCACATGTAGGTTGAAGTATTTTCCAAACCCAAGCCCCAATATATAAACCACCACCACCACCTACCACATAGGCAGCCATGTCATACTTTTTGGTAACAAACATTTTGTATGTGAACCCAACAATGTTTTGAAAATCCTAAACACTAACTTACGATCAAGTTATCACCATGTGTGAATGTAGCTTTAATATACTAAAGGTGTATTCACACTTGGTGTTAAGGACTTTAATGTTGAGTCCCCTAACACCATGCTAGTCATTCATGACTTACACTTACTTACCATAACCATTTTATTATGTTAATCTAACGTTCACTTAACATTAAGCTATTGCCCATTTAACATTAGGCACCACCTAGATTTTCATTTGACACTGACTTAACATCAAGTGTGAATAACACCTTAATGCCATAACCTTTGTTGGTAGATAGACAAGGTTAAAAATTTCTCCCCATTCTATGTTCATGTGGTGCATTGAAAACCGCAAACGTGCCAATTAGGGTTGAATCAATGCTTGTGAAGTGAAATTTTGCAGCTTATTTATGCTAGTGCATAAAATACCCACCCAGAATGTATCCCACTAAAGCAAAGTTAAGTTGAAAGTTTCCAATTTGTCTCCACAACAACAACAACAATGTTGTTCTTATCAGACCTCAACCACTTGTAAATCGATTAACCAAGTGTCGGTCACAAGACTTTCTGGGTTCTGTTATATGCTTTGGGCATACGCACTCCTAAAGGTTTAAACAAAACTGCAAGACACTCTAAAAATGTGAAATACACTTGGAACAAAAAAATGTGAACTTGTCATTTTGTGGTGTACATTGAGCCATTTGTTTCGATTCCATGGTCGAGTTTTATTCGACCTCTTTAAAATGACGACCTGGGAAAATGTTTTTTCTATTTTGGGGGGGGGGGAGGGGGGGGAAGGGGAGGGGGAATTGCTTGATGAATTTGCATGTTTTGATCCCACTCCATGCAGAAAATTGTTGTCTGAATGGCATCCTCATTTTGCCAAGTGTTGAGTTTTGTAGCGGCCAACTCTTTTGGTTGCGGAGAGAGTCGATGTGTTGCATGGGTTTTCTCCAATCGCTTATGCAAAAAGTTGCTTTTACTATTTGGGGGACCTACGTGAGTGGAAACTCCTACTTGGTAAAAATGGCCTGGTGTGGGGGAGGTTTTGCATTAATTATTTTTCTTTTGGTGACGAGGGCATTTTGCGGGCACGACGGAATATCGATGGTTGGTCCAGATGAAGCTTTGCTATACATTGCGGCTGAGGAGATTCTCGTTCATTACATGGGGAGGCCTCATCGCCCACGTGAGGGCATATGTGCCCAGAGCAAGCCTTCAGTTCCCTGAGCATAATAATGCCCTCACAGCAATGCCTTCCCTAATACAATATTGGTTACAAATCTCTTTTAAGAATGCAAAAAAATAATAATTTTAAAGACAAAAAGTATGACCGACAGAAGTAATGTAGATTGTTTACTTGAAAGAATTTTAAGAAAAAATATCTTATTTTTTCTCAAAAATTATTCCCAAATTAATAAACACAAGTAATGTAGATTGTGTATTTGAAAGTAATTTCTAAAAAAATCTCCAAATTTTTCCCCAAATTTTTTTCCAAAATTAAAATTTTAATTCATTCTGAATCTATATTTGTGATAAGCCAAAATTTAATTTAATTTAATTTAATTTTTTAAATTTTTTTCTGGATGCGGGGACCAGTGTTGGCTACTTCAAGGTCGAGGGATGCTTCTCTGGTCTCCGGGACTGGAGATGTCCAAAAAATTGCAAGCTTCGAAACCCGATCCAGGCTGTTTCGACAGGCCTTAGCTGGAAATGAATGTGGACCTTGATCCGGGCTAATGTGTATAAGGGAAGGCACTGCTGTCTGTAGCTACGCAACTGAGTGCACCGCCTGACAGCAGTGCCTTTCACTACCGTCGCAACCAATTGCTTACCATGCAAAAATATGCTTAAGGTTTTCTACCAGAGTTTCATTCCTAATTTTTTCAATAATGAGGGGCTTGCTCACAAGGGCCTGCCCCTAATTTGAAGGTTGTAGATCTGATAGTTTAGCTGAAAAAAGTAAAGTACAAAATACTTTTGTACCTGAATGGCCAAAGTTCAAAGCATCTTTCTTCAAGGACGTGCTTTCAAATCCAAAGAAATAAACCTTAAAGTATTAAAGTTATAGGTAAAGTCACCCTCTCTTTCACACCCCTTATCCCCTCTTTCAGTGGCGTCGCAAAAATAATGAAATTTTATTAAATCTCAGTATGAAATGCTGTAACTAAGCAGTTGTTCGAGAGTAATTATTAGTAGTTGTACATGTAGTTTGGGTCCCAGTTATTTCGTTTTGTTCAATTTCATTCCCAATTGCACGGTTGATGCCCTATTACGACGAAACTGGCCGTTCTAGCCATCTAATTGCCTGACTTTACGGATAACCTAATTTCCAAAGGAGATTTGGGGTTTAGGGTTTAGGTATGATCTCTCACATTTTGCTCAAGGAGAAGAGCACTCAAAATACCATAGTACCTTGGCAACTTTGGCACAAATTATATAATTATTTAAAATGCTGGAATTTTCAGAAGTTAGTTTTTTCTCAAAAGAACAAAATTTTTGTGAAGGACATTTGAAGAAGAATACTTCTGATATTTCCGACATGTGTTGAAGCTGCTCCTGTACTGTGGTATTGTGATATCACCATGACTTATCATGGGTGGCTGAGTTGATTCTTCCAACAAAGAATACCTGATAAGTGATCAAAGTTTGTGATAGTCAATAATGGACATCAATGGATAAACCTTAAACCATAAATTCAAAATCCTAAACTATAAGTCTTAAATTTGAGCTTAAGAGCCACCTATTTTGACACATTTATAAGGGAATTTATAAAGCTTCAGGTGAAAGTTAAGCGTTAAAAACCCACATTTTTGGCCCCAAACATCATTGGACTCATACATATTTCTCCTCTTGCTATTGTCATTTTTCACATGTTGTGCCAAGGGTTGTGATTTTTTCCAAAATTTAATTGGTGAGTGGTTGAAAAAAATTCTTGAAGTAAATTGTTTTTGAGCCCCCAAGATTAGAAACATTTTGTTTTGTCTCCCAAAATTGAAGACTTTTTTTCCACCTTTATAAACGCTAGATTTTGTTCCTTGTAACCTAAACCCTAAATCCTCAACACGTGCACATAGCCATGAAAAACCCAGAGAATACTCAAAACTTTTATTATTGCCTCCTAAAATGAATGCATTTGTGATTGAACATATCCTTCCAAAAATACCTTTGGAATTTATGATGTGGTGCCTTTGTCAAGTAAACCATGTGTAACATAAAATTGTGGGTGAATCCCTTGAATGACATGCCCTAAACATTGTGAAATATCACAATGTGTTTTACCGCCACATTACTATTGCCCAAGGACTTTTTCGGTGGTTTTTAAAAGAATGTTTGCAATTTAAATTTCAATGTTTGAAGCATTGTTTCTTAGATGATGCAAAAATTTGAAATTCTAATTTGAAGTTTGGGTTTGAAACTTCATGTATTTTTTAAGCTTTTCACATAGGCAGCTAACTTTTATGTGTACGAGCATTCAAACCCACCTTTAATTCTGTTTTGGGTTCTGCAATTCAATAAACATTGAAATTTTGATTGGGCCGATGTGCATGGGTATTTACATATGCCTAAAACCTTAACTTTTGGTTTACAACGATAATGACTTGAAGTTTTCAATGAATTTGATGTGTGTCACTTTAAGTATGGTCCTAAACCTTTATTTTAAAACTTGCAACCTTAGAAATTTAGTCATTGATGTTGAGTTTGGAAACTAATGGTTTTGTCATGAAGTAAAAACCTTTATTTATGGTTTACAATTCAAGCATAGACCTTAATATGTTAACCTTGAAGAGTATGGTAATTAAACAAACCTGAAACCCGACATCTTATATATAGTGGATTTTAAGCTTATAATGTTTATTCAATGCAACTATCAAATCATTTATGTGCCCTTGAATGCTTACCTATTCATCTATTAGCCATAAGTATTCAAGTTTTTTTATAATGCAAATGTGTGTGACTCTAAGTATGACCTTGAATTTTGGTAATATACATTGCATTTGGAATCTAGGGATTTTTTCTTTTATTAAAAACATGTGTTCATGGTCTATAGCTCAAACATAGATCCTAAAATGTTGACCCTAATGAGTATGACATTTAAACAAACTTCAAACCCATTTGAGGATGGTTAGTGCATGAATGTAAAACTTAAGCTTGGAGCTTTGAGCTTTAGATGAAAGTTCAATGTGATTTTTATTCATTTACATGGATGAATGTGTCTATAAATGAAGGATTTCATATGGGTGAATGTCATTTATGAGTTGGATTAAATAAATAAAACATTGAATGAAATTTGTCCATGATTGGAAGATAAATAAATTTAAATTTATTCATATCAATCCTCATTTGTTGTCCAAGTATTAATATTTCAAACTTGAATGTCATTTAATAATGATGGATAATGTGACTATAGGGGAAAATATGATGATGGGACTAAAATAATTTAAAAACAAACTTTTCAAAATAATTCATTAACAATGTTAAACAATTTTTAAAAACTTTTCATGGGATGAGTATTATAACCCCACCTCTTATTGTTGTCCACAATATTATATATGTATTGTGTGAAAGATTAGGGCACCTTGAAACTAAATAATTATTTTAAAAACCTCATTATTATCTATGATAGTACATTGTTTGAAAGAAGCTAATTAAGCTACTTGAAATAAAAATTTAATTTATTTCAAAAACCTATTGTTTTCACTGATAATAGGTAGTTTAAAAATATTTAAAACATTCAAAACCCACCATTGTTAACAACACTAGTTGGATTTGATGAAAGTTGTGGCATCTTCAAAGAAGAATAAAAAAAATCCAACCCACATTGTTGTCCATGATGCTTACAAATAGGTTTGAAAGAAGTTGTGGCCCCTTTGGAGAGGAAAATAAAAACCCATTGTTGTCAATGACATTAGGTGTATTTATTTGAAATTAAAAATAATTTAAATAATTAAAAAATGATCATGGGGTGAATGTTAGCATGATAATAATAATATAGTTTTAAAATATTGAAAATAATGGCATTTTAAACCATAGTCATCAAATACATTTATAATGGAATTTACATTATATTATTCAACAAATGTTATATCATATATAATTAAATTGTGTTTCATGAAACTCTAATTAATTAAAACTAGGGGGGGGAAAAGTTTCATTAATAAGAATTTAATGACAAAATAAAACATTCATTCTTAATTTTGATGAAAGTTTTATATATTGAAAAAATGTGATTTCTTTTAATCCATACATTAGATGATTGAAAAAATCATTTGTCCAAAACGAAAATGAATGCTTCCAATCATCCCCATATTTGTTTATAGGTTTACTTATATAACATTCATTTTGTGGTTAATTTCTTGGGTTTTACTTGCATGTATATAGGGGAAAAAACATTTTATCATTTCGTGTTCTAACACTAGGCTCTAAGCTTAAGCTCTAGGCTCATGCAATAGCTTGCCTCAAACCCATCTTCCTAGATCTAATGTCATTCAAACTTATAATGTTTATTTGAATGCAGTTGTCCAAAATACTCATGCACCTTTGAAAGTTTACCTATCCATTTACAACCATAATGATTCAAATTTATTGATAATGCAAATGTGTGTGACTTTAAATATGGCTTTGAATTCTAGTAACATACCTTGTGTTTGGAAGCTAGGGGTTTTGTCATGAGTTTTGGTATGTAGCTCAAGCACAAACCTTAATATGTTGGCTTTGATAAGTATGGCATTCAAACAAACCTAAAACCCATCTTCTTGGATTTGATGACATCCAAACTTATAATGTTTATTTCAATGTAGTTGTTCAAGTATTTATGTACCCATAAAAGCTTACCTATCCATCTACAATTAAAATTATTCAAGTTTTTTGATAATGTGGATGTGTGTGACTATGAATATGGCCTTGAATTCTGGTAATATACATACTTGGTGTTTAAAAACTAGGGGTTTTGTTTGTACCTATACCTAAAACTCCATCATGTACCCCATCATTTAGTTGGTTTGAACTTATAACCTTTAACCTTTAACCTTAACCCATCTTTGAATTTTACACCATTTAAAAGTATAAATGATGGTGAAAAATCAATGACAAAAATAGAGATGTTGTAAAGCTAGTCTAGGATCATGGCAACAATGGCATCTTGTTTCTCAATAACTTCCCAAATTCAAGACACGTTCCTGGTTAACAAAGTGGGGATCGACTATGAAAAGTTGAATAAGGTGAAGATTAATAATTTGAAAGTAGCTAGAAAGTTAAGTGTTATCACAAATGAAGAATTTAGATTAGGGGTTAAAGTTATTTGGCACCTATAACTAAAAATCTCTAGCCTAACCATGTGTATTTGGGTTAACAATTTAATCATTAATAACCTTGTATGTGAGGTCTATGCATTTCTTATGTAGGAAATTAGTTCAGACAATCGTAACTTGGAACAAATGTGCACATTTTGGTTTGGTTGAATCAAACTTCTTTATGAAGCACCTCGACTTTCTTTTCAACTCACCTATGCCTCATTCCATTTGCACCCTAAAATTTGCATGCATTTTGTTGTAGGTTCGCATTATAACATGGTTAACATTTGACATTAACTCTTGTCGCCCTATCCTCCACATAATAAACATCTCCTCACCCATATAACCTAAATCTCCCAATAAGTACTTAAGGTAATTATCACCCGGGTGAAATACTGATGTCAATTCTTATAAACATTGGAGTGTTACATGTCATAACCCTAATATTGGGTTGATGACTAAATGTAAAGTGAAAGGGCCCATGAGGTCAAAAGTGTGTTTAGGTGTGAAACACATTTTCACAAGTGGGGGAGAGTGCAAGGGATGAAACCCCATGATTCCCAAATGCATTCCCACTTTGGGAGATGCACTCGTGCGGGAGTTGTGAATGTTTAAAGCCTTGATTAGAGAGGCAAAAAAACACCCTCCTAGGACACCATAAAAAAGGTCTTGAAGCGTAGATGCTTCAAGTGCTTTCGCATTGTTCATTTAGACTTGATTTGCATGAGTTATGATCAAAAGAAGGGGCAGGAGGAAGGGTCAAATGAGGTTTGATTGGAATGTGCTATACACCGTTGGAAAGATATTTTCAAGGGCTAAAAGATATTGCCTTTGAATTTTCAAAACAAATTTGATTTGAGAAAAACATGGGCGTCCAAAGTTTTGGAACAACAAAAGTCCTAGTTTTAGGACTCCCATTTGGGAGTCTCAAGGAAAAGTGACATTTGCATGTAAACCCTTGTGAAGAAGCACAAAATATATTATAGGGAGGGGAGTGGTGCCTCTTCCCAAAGGTTGTGAGTCGTGTAATGTTTGTGCTTGAAGTTGTCCCTACTAAGTTCGTCGCACCACTTCCATTCGACTTATGTTAACCACCCTTTTTTTTTGGTTATGCAGGTTGATTTAATTTTGAACTCTCGCTTGTGAATTCATTTTAGTCTCATCTCGGAGCTCTAGCATGCCCTCCCACCCTTGGAGTGCTACAAGTTAAGGAGCGTGACCCAACTCTCTTATTTTTCCATTGTTTTATTATGGGACCCACCTTTTGGTCTTTCGAAGAGTTTGGGGGCATGTCATTACAAGATGTTTACATTGTGGTAAGAGCCAAGATAATTTAATGTCTATGTAGATGAACAACCGTGTTGTTCATTGCACATATATTTTTTCGCCCATGAAACCATGTGCGATGTGTTTCATTTTACCATTGCTAGCAAATTTCATCAAAATGCCGTTATTAAACCCCATACACCTTAATAACTTTCACAAATGTGCACCTAAAGCAACCTTTTCCTTAGATGTGGACTATCGTATTTCATCTTCAAGTGCATGGTTGATGCATGATGCAATGAATATTACATCATCACACAATGCAAATTTTGATCAATTCCACATAAAGGTGGCGTACATAATCACATTGTCATGTTTCATATAGAGAATGAAATTCAAAAGATGTTTAGGCATCAATTTTGATGACATGTTGGATATAATTGGAACATTACCTAATATGATACAAAACAAAACATTAGACTTGAAAACCCTAACCTTAAACCCTAAAATTCAGACCTGAAAATCCTAGCTTAAACCCCAAAACCTAAACCCTAAATTTTAAATGTGAAAACCTTAACTTAAACCCCAAAACCTAGACCCTAAAATTTAGACATGAAAACTCTAACCTTAACCCTAAAGATCTACAAGTTCAATTTAAACATTCAAAAATCAAACGCTAAAACCTAAATTTCAAACCTAAAAACCTTAGTTTAAACCCCAAAACCTAAACCCTAAATTAAATTTCAAACATGAAAACCTTTACCCTAAAATTCAGACAAAAAAACCCTAGCTTAAACCCTAAACCTAAACCCTAAATTTCAAACATGAAAACCTTTACCCTAAAATTTAGACAAAAAAACCCTAGCTTAAACCCTAAACCTAAACCCTAAATTTCAAACTTGAAAACCCTAACCCTAATCCCAAAAACTTGCATCCTAATTTATACATTCAAAAATCAAACCCTAAACCTTAAATGTAGACCTAAAAACCTTAGCTTCAACCCCAAAACCTAAACCTTAAATTTTAAACCTAAAAACCTTACCTTAAATCCCACCCCTTAAACTTTAATTCAAACGTGAAATTCCTAAACTTAACCTTAAATGTAAAAATATATATATATATACCTAAAACCTTAAACCTAAACCTAAAAAATCAAAATTGAAAACATAAAATTTGAAAGAGAAAACTAACCTATGGATCTAGCATGGGCGTTAATGGCAAGGACCACTTGAGAAGCCAACTTGTCAAATTCCGCCAATGTAAAGCTCATCAAAGTCTTGAATAACTGTGCTTGTGTGGTTCACATCGTACCCAAAACATCTTGGACACCAATAGTTGAGTTAATATATCGACCCTTTTCTTCTTCCATCTCATGTGGATTGAACAAATCATTAGTGGTGGAAGCCATTGTTGCCATCAATTGAAAAATGATGAGGTCATCTTGATCCATGTCTTCCAAAATATCTTCATCACTTGAAGATGAGATGAAATCATCACTATTTGAAGAGCTTGAGGAAGACGTCTTTCAAGGCTTAAAGTGAAAACAAGAAGGAAAAAAAGAAGGAAGACCTCTTCTTTATATAGTCCATATTGGTATCTTAGTCCACATTTGAAATATTAACCCTACCTTAGATCTAAACCATATTCTACAAAAGTACAAACCATCATTGTAACTAATGCTTTATTTCCTAACCCTAAAACTAAGTCCTAAACTTTAAACCTTAAAATTTCAAACCTTAAATTTATAAAACCAAACCCTAAAAAATAAAACCTTAAACCTTACAAACACCCCCAAAATTCAAACCCTAAAAAGTTCAACCCTAAGCTTTAAACCTTAAACCCTAAAATTCAAACTTTAAAAAATCCAAACCTACACCCTAAAACCAAACCATACAATTTAGACCTTAAAAAGATGAAACTTAAACCCTAAAATTCAATGCCTATGTAGTCCAACCCTAAAACTGAAAACCAAACCTTAACATCTAGGCTCATAAAAAATCCAAACCCACCTTAAAATGAAACCTTAGATTTGGATCCACAAAATTCAAACCCTAAAATTCAACCCCTAAAAGCCCAAATCTAAACCTTACAAAGAAAACCCAAAAAAATCCATTTAAACCCTAAAAGTGAAACCTAAAAAACCAAAATTTATACTTTAAAGGTTAAACCTAAAAGCTTAAAGCTTAAAACTTAAACTCTAGTATCTAACCTTTGAAAGCTCTTACGTTAAACCCTAAAAGTTAAGTCCTAGCGACCCAAACCCTAAACTCTAAAAATGAAATCTCTAAATCTGTAAATAATCAATAGCAAAATCAAATAGTGGATAGCCATATCCAGTAGCCACCATCACCTTAGCTCCCTAACCCCAATACCTAGCCCTCATAATATAGGCTAGAAGTGGGCAGCCCATGAGTGAAAAAAAAGAGTTGATGTGCTGAATTTGGGGATCCCACCTTAAGTTTTCCTAATTTGGACCTCTACCCTGAGAGACTTCACGGGTAAGACAAAAACAAGGGATGAGGGAGCAAAGAGATGTGCAAGTGGGCACCAACAGGGTACCACTTGACTGATAACTTTACTACACCAACAGTTTTAGGGTACCTTCAACCGCCTTGAATCAACCCTTTTTCTTGACAAGAAAAGCTCTCCCACCAGCCCCCCTTTGTCCGCTTCCTAGATTGACTTGGATTCGCAATGCCTGCAAAACTGAGCATGGGGCGTGACCTAGTAGTAGTAGTCAGATACATCAGCTTCCACAAGCATAATAATACCAAAGCCTCAATTTTCAATAGGAAACAAAAAACAACAACAAAATCCCTATCCCAAGTTCCAACTTCACTTTTAATTAGGACTCATCCTTATTGTATTAAGAGTGTAAAGGGTGTTTTTTTTTTTCCTGGGCACAAATGGAAAAATCCATGTACTACTAGCCTAGTGTGAAGTCTTATTAAATTAAAAAAAACGTTAAATTTATAATTAAAAAAAGAACAGTTCTCTTAGTCATGATGGCTCCAATGGACATCTCTCAGTGTGGATGATAGAGCCCTTTGATCAAGAGCAGTGCCCATACCTTAATAAATTTTTTTGGGCATTTGTCAAAAGGACATAGGACCCCAAAAGATTCAACAAGATGTAACTCAAGAAGGACCACTATGAACTAAATGCAACTGAATGGAGATTACTAAATAAAGGGAATGAAAAGGAACAAAAAGCAACATGATGATAAAATTGTAAAAAAAAGAGAACCCCCCCTCCACATTGCACAAGAACTGAAGGGAGCACAATGGGAACACAATAGGAACACCAGCGGGAACAGTCAAGGACTTCTTGGGAACAAAAAGGAACCACAATAATACCCTTCCCCTTTTCCAAACCATATTGGGGGTTTGGAGGAGGGGGAGAGAAACAAAGCACTTCCCTCCCTATCATACCCCAAAGTTCAATTTTTTTTTTTCCCGGTTTCTGATGGGCATCATTCATTGGGCCATCCCATGGTAAGGGAACACATTAAGAACTTGGGAAACATGTTAAGGAACACATTGAGAACCTGAGAACACAGTGAATACAAACAACAAAAATCCACCACCAAGGCCACACCCCCCCCCCCCCCAGAAGGAAAACAAAAAAAACAATTTGGGGTCTTGGAGTGCATTCTGGCTCACCTCATTGGCTGCCAAGACTTTCTAGGCCTGTCTCTCTGTGTTCTTGACCACTTTTGGCCTAGTCTTCCTAATGGCACCGGCCACGAACTGCGATCACTTTGTTTCTTTTTGTTTGTTTGTTTGTTTGTTTTGGGGGCTGGGGGTAGGGATGGACCCGAGAACTGGATTTGTTTTTTTTTTTGTGTAGGACGGAGAAACAAATCGAAGAAGAGAATCGAGAAATGAAGGACAGAAATATCATCATCGGCATTGAGAGAGAGAGAGAGAAGGAGAGATCGATCGATCGATCGATTGATCACAGCTCTCAAGAGCAAAAACCAAATCGATGATGATCATTACGAGAGTAAGGAAATTAGGTGCAGACAATTGTGGCGAGCATCACGGAGCACTGGTGACAAACAGAGCGAGACGAGGGAGGGAGGAGTTTCCGGGAGGAGTAGTAGAAACGAGAGCGATGAAGTCCTGTCCGTTGTTGGCCGCTATGAGGCTTGATCTATAGGGATCCGGGTTTGGAAGATATGGAGGTGGAGAAAGCCGAGGATCCAGCAGCAGCAGCAGAAGCAGCAACAAGAGCAGGAACAAGGAGAACTAGAGATGGGTTTTCTTTTTTTGATCCTCCGGAGGTTTCTAGTTGCCTCGGGAGTGTGGGAGGTTTCATGTTTGGGTTTGGGGAGGAGTGTTCTCTCCGGAGTTGGAGGGAGCGGCGGCGGCTGCAGCCGCAGCGGAGAGAGGTTTGTGACTACTGCTTGTGGTTGAGACGGAACATCTTTGCGCTGCTGCTGCTTGGGTTGGCTGGCGTAGTGACATGGGAAAGCTCGGTACAGGCTCTCAGAATCAACATGAATAGAACTATAGTCTTTCCCTTGTACTTGCCGGCAGCTTTTGCACTGTCTTTGTCTTGTGTATGGAAGGCTTCCATTGTTCCTGGCAACCTTGCTGGGTTGTATATATCTCGTCTGTACATGCTGTGGCGAGGACACGCGAGATTCGATACCTGGGCAATTGTGTTCCTGTTCTTAGCTTCTGTGCTAGAATCCCTAGAGGCACAAACCTGTGGATACTATATGCGGAAATTCCTCTGCAAACGTGGGAGCAACAAGAGTGTTCCTTCCATCGACACAGTCAGAGATGCTCTTTGGTACATACTTCTAGTTGTTGGTTGCACTCTGCTGTTTGATTTTATGATTGCATTGTGTATCACTGTCACTCCCTTAGTGCCATGGTCATCCTTTTGGAGATTCTGGGCTACTTGGTGGTTAGGGGTTTTGGCAGCCATGATGAGTATCTCACCTGCCGTTACACATCTCATGGCTTGGGAGTGTCAGCCAAGTCTCAAGAAACCCCTGAAGATCACTGAGTGGTTGCTGCTACTTCTGATCAACATAGGGCTCCTTGTTGTCATCTTCGTCATCCGAATCCACACATTCATACGGCCATTGCCTTACATCTTCTTTCCCCTCATTATGTACATGGGGTTTCGATGCAATAGACTTGGCTGGGCCTTGACTGTGAGCTCCATCACCTATATGTGTTCATGGGCAAGCATACGTGGGCGTGGATCCCTCTATATCACTTTGGGAAGGCCATCTCCTGCATCCTCTCATCTCATCCTTGAGGTAAGTGCCATTTCGCAGAAAAAGCCTTTTTGTGCAGAACTTTATGGGTTCCAGACTTCAGTATCTCCCCCACATATTGCTTGATCCTAGAATGCTTCTTGCTAACCATAAAATAGACCAGCTGAAAACTGGTAGCTTGTTTCTAGTTTGGCTTACAATGAGAATTTGAGGTTGGAGACACTTTCTTCTGTACAGTAACTGCCGGACTCCTTTGTCACTTGTGTTGGGGAGGAGGACCTTCCGTGAAAATATTCAGTCTGGTATGCAGGGAAGGTTTCAAGTCTTGAACCTTCTTGAAATTTCCAAACCTGCACTCTTGACCAGATCTCTGGTCCTGATGCGGACGGGTCTTGCTGTGGTTGGACCAATGTAATTCCAGTAATGAATAATGTCCACCCTTTGATGGGTGTTTCTTGAGCTCCATAAATTATGGTTGCAAGAAAACAATATGTGCGATGAATGCTTAACCCCCTTGTGGGTTGTGAGAAGGTTCATTGAAACCCCTCCTGGTTTGAAATGGGTGGTGCAGATTGTTTTATCATGTATTCCACATGGGATGTATGAAATTACCCAGTTGATAGCTTGATGGAACCCCTTATCAGCGCTCCTTCTGAAGACAAGATTTCTGCCCATTGCTGGTCATGATTCTAGCAGCAGAACCTGTTTTGAACAGCTTTGCATTGCATAAGTAGAACTTGATTTCCATTGGTATTGTTTGAACACTTGGAACTTTTTTTTGGGGTCAAAGCAAAATAATTACTGATCCATGATGCTCTTGAACAAGTGGCCTTCTTCTGAGCTTTCCTTGATATGGAGCTCAATCAACATGTTGTTTAATATGCTTCTTTGTGATAGGGTGCCATACAATTTTTTGGGGTTTAGAGCTCATTCTATGGGGTTTTAAATACCCCATCAGATCTGTAAGGGCAGGATGGTGGTTTAAGAAACTCTTCACCTTAACTTGCTTAGCTTACCTATTTGATCTCCCATATTCATGGCATGCCAAGTGAGGAGTGTTCCCTCATTGTGGTGAGTACTCAACCCACTGACACTTCACCTTCTATTGCAGGTTGAACTCTTCAATGCAGTGATCGGCATAGTGGGCATCACCCTGGCAGCAGCTGTGCGAGAGAAGCAGCAGCTGACCAAAGAGCTCCATCAAATGAATATAGATCTGGAACACACAGTTGACGAGAGAACGACAGAGCTTCGGAAGGCACATGAAGAGGCCCAGATGTCCCAGAGGAAGGCTGAACAAGCTAGCCATGCCAAGTCTGACTTTCTTGCCAACATGAGTCATGAAATAAGGTCTCTCTTAATGAACAACGCTTTACAATGTTTGAAAGGGTTTTCCCTGCAGTTCTCCATGTTTGAATTGTATGAGTCACTAAACACGTGAATCCTAGACTGACCAAATTTATTGGATCATGTGTAGGACACCAATTCATGGAATTCTGGGATTGACTGCATTGCTATTGGAGTCTGAGCTCTCTGACGAACAGAAGGAGAGTTTGATGTCTGTAAAAGAGTGTGCCGACCTGCTGTTGCATATCATCAACAGTGTATTGGACCTTGCAAAGATTGAATCTGGGCGTCTGGAGGTTGAAAGAGTGCCTTTCAACATAGAAAAAATGGTGTCAAGCACTTTACGTATGCTGCAAGCTAGAGCACAAGAGCGGGGCTTGCAGTTGCTCTGGGAGGTAGATAGACAGGTGCCTCAGGTGCTTGTTGGTGATGTTGGGAAGATTCAACAATGCCTGCTGAACCTTGGTGGGTTTGCCTTCTGCCCTCTATCCCTCCTTTTGCAGCTAGGCAGGCAGGAGGGTCTGATCGTGTGACTGGTGAACTCACTAGATGTGGTGGATACATGCAGGCAAGTTTGTTGGGAAAATGGTTCCTGCTCCTTGGTTTGCTTCTTTTGGGTTTGTCAGGACTGAATCTCAAGCCCTAGCTTGGCTGGGAATACTTTCTAGGTAAATTTCATTGCATGTTTGGAGAGTTTATAGAGGAAATCTGGAAAGTTAATGAAAATCATCGTATGAAGGTTGGAAGTTGATGAAGTCGGTGGGGGCATAGCAACTATTCACTGCTGTTCATGATAGTGATGGTCTGATACTTTGTAAGTGATAGTCACAAGGCTATGACCACATTCCTTCTGTGCAAGGTTATGTCACCCCACTCACGCTGATCCTACAGTCCTAGTTTTGTTTGGGTGTGATGTCTGGGAATATTATGGAGAAGAATCTCATGTCTGTAGAGATTTTTCTAGAGAAAAATTTGACAGCTGAAAACAAACTGTTTCTATCAAGGTGAGTGAGTCCTGCCATTGGTGTGAGTCCCATACAAAATGCAGTAGCCACAGACCAAAACATACCCAACCCTGTGCATCTCATTCAGGTCTGCCCATGGAATGGCCATGAGTCCACACTAGGCTAGCACAGTGTTTTTAGCATAGTCTGTCTCTTGCATGTCTACTATTCCCTTTAAGTGACAGGCTGTTCCTTCATGATTTACATTTGTTTCACCATGAATGGTCCAGGTTGGTCCACACTCCACACCTGCTGATTTGAATGTTCATCTAGGTTGAGGGATGTGGCTTTTGAAGGTCTTTGAATGTGTGTGACTATTGTTGGTATTCAAACCACAACTCAGTTTTTCATTTGGTCTTGTTTTCACTTTTCTCTAGTGTTTGGTTATGTCTTTTTCCTTACGGGCTGATTGTTTGCTGGTATGTTATTGGACTGAGATATCCATAACCTTATAGTTCATCCCTCAATTATTTTCAAGTTGACCCGAATCATAAGTATGGAGAACTTGACAGTACTTATGAAGAGATATGTTCCTCTGGGTTGATGGATGTGGGCTGCAGTGGGTAATGCGTTGAAATTCACACATGAAGGCTCTGTAACTATTCGTGTGACTGTTATGGATCAGCAGGAAATATCTTCCTTGAGTTCAAACAAATCTGTGAGTATAGATGCAGGTATGTGTTCCATCTGTTTATCTCAGAGTTGCTTCAAGTCTATATTTGCACCCTTTCCAAAGGGATTCTAATTTGAATCTTGCTCATATCCATCCTTATGGTCATCTGTGAGATGATCAGTGTTTACTGGCCATGTACTCCAAACCTTTAGTTTTGGAATTCACTCAGAGTTGTTTTGCCCAACCTTGAATAACCGTGAAATTGGGGCTGGATCAGAAACTGTGAAGCAGAGAAGGAATGATGAAAGTTGCAAATTTTGGCAGATGAACATTGTGGGCAGGAGCTGTTGACAGAGAGCTTGTTGATCAAGTTTGAGGTGCGAGATACTGGCATTGGTATAAGTAAGGAGAAACTGAAAGATATGTTCAAGCCGTTCACTCAAGCTGATGCATCCACATCACGACTATATGGTGGAACAGGGCTTGGTCTGTGTATTGTGCAAAGGTATTAATTCAAACTTGAATAGTTTTCAAACCAGAGTATGCAGCTATTGACATGATTCATCTGCCTCATGTTCATTCCAATATCTCTATTACTGCTAACTCAGGCGTTATCAATGGTCAATTTTACTCGTCTTCCATCTTTTTGTGTTTTTATGTTCTCTTTGTTATTCTTCTCCATTGGCTGTGATCTCAGAGCTATTTCCCTGTCTTGATAGTGGCTGTGATTTGCTGTTTGCTATGTTTTCTCATGCTACCTTGAAATACATGGTGGATTGTACACACATCATTTTAACTTTGTTCCCTCCTGCAGATTTGTGGAACTCTTGGGTGGCAAAATTTGTGCAGAGAGTGAGGCCAACAAGGGAAGTACCTTCTATTTCTGCCTTCCATTACTTCTGACAACTTCAAAGGACAGTCCTGGAGAAATTTCACCAAGAGCACCAAACCAAGGTGTGTTTGATACTCAAAGTTGTAAAAGCACTGGTGTATATGTTTCATGCCTTTGCATTTGGAGCATGGATTACTCAACAAGAATTTGTGAATTGTTTGAAAGCAAAGTGACACATAGGACATGGAGCTCTGAGAGTGCTGTCCTGTAGTCAAACTGCAGAAAATGATTTTGAGTTAAATAGGAATCTGTAGCCGGAGACAGATACTCTATATTGCCTGTTGTTCATGTTGTCATATGTCACAAAAATGCTTTGTGGCCTTGTGGGTTTTTGTAGACAAGCCTCAGACACAGTCATGGAGCTTGATGGGGGGTCTCATTTTTACTCCACCAGTAGGAAATACGCGAGTTGAGCTCAGTAATCAGATTTCAGGAATACAAGGGCAGGTTTCCAGCTGCAATTCAACAGCCCCATTTGCAAGTGAAAGTGATGGCCAGGGACAGAAACTATTGCCAGTGGAAAAATCTGCAATGTCCTTTGAGGACTGTTCTTACTTGACAGGTGATCATGTTTCTGAAGAGGATAATTGTTGTGGTTCTGCACAAGAATCAGGCCCAACAGGTGTAGAAATTGGGAGGTCAAATGACCTGGAAAAGGTGTTTAGTCATTCTAGCTCAATGGATGAAGCTAAGGGAGACCCCATAATAGACATAGCACTGCATGAACCTCAGTTTTCCCCAGATGGGATGTACTTGATTGGAAGGGGTACTCAGGAAAACAATCACTTTTGGAGCCAACCAGAATTTGATCTGTCTTCTACTCCTGAAAATGAGGTCAACTTGAATAACAGGAGTGCAAGTATTGAAATTGGCAATTCAGAGTGCAAAATCGTTCCTGGGGCACCAGATGTAAGGAAGCATGACAGCAATCTGCAAGAGCTATCTGAGTTGAAGACTGTATTTGGTGGATCAAGTGGCAAAAATGTGAACAGAATTCAAGAGTTTCCTTTGCCTGTGGGAGGTGGAGATTCATGGAATTCTTGTCATTGGGCCAGGACTTCACTCGGAAAAGTAGCTAGCTCCAAAGGCATTAGAGGTGAGAGAGGAAGTGTGACAGCTTTGAGTGAAGTTTCACTTCGTAGTGAAGCACTTTTGGAAGCCTGCAAGTCAAAAAGCTTGACGTCAGAGTTTGACATGAGTGGGAAAATTTTGGACCAAATTGGCAACATCTCAACCAAGGGAAGGGGTTATAAGGATAGAAAGCTCAATATTTTACTAGCAGAGGACAATGAGATTAATCAAAAAGTAGCCAGCCGACAGCTAGAGAAACATGGACATTCTGTGATGATTGTGAGTGATGGACAGCAAGCATTGGATGTTGTGCGCTCTCAGCACAATACACTGGACCTTGTGCTTATGGATGTCCAGGTCCAATATTCTTCCCTTCTTTGAATTCTTTCCCCTCAACTTACTTCATCCCAGTGCTTTAAAATTGACAGAAAAGTTGAGAATGTTGACAGAGAACATTCTCCATTTCAAATATATTTGGCCTCCCTCAAAGAGCAACAACAAACTCTTGGAGCCAACTTCTCTGTATTTGTTTCCTGTCCTGCTGTCAGTAGACGATGCGGCTCAGCAGCATCCATTGCATCTAGATTCTAGAACACAACACTTGGTCAGTTCTTTTCCAAAGATGAAAGATGAGGTGGCCAAGTTGTTTCACAGCCAGGGAGTAAAATGATAATGTTGGTTACATAGAAAGATTGAAGTATGTAGAAAAGCCTCTGATATGTGATGCTTGGGATGGTTGCCAGATGCCAATTATGGATGGATTGCTTGCAACACAACTGATAAGGCAGGAGGAAATGGAGAGAGGATGGAGTCGGATACCCATATTAGGTTTAACAGCCCATGCCATAGATGGCTATCAGGATAAATGTTTCTCACATGGGATGGACAGTTACTTAGGAAAACCTTTTGATATAAGGCAGCTCCTTACTACCATAGGCCATATACTACCTCCCAAAGGTTAGGGCCAACAAAGGATGAACTGGAGTGAGGAAGTTTTCACATCTGTTGTATATTATTCCTATTCTTGCAGTATGGCACGAATTAGCAAAGATGAATGATGTGAAGGTGCACGCCCATGTTCACCTGGCATCTTCACCTTTCAACCTCACTTGCAAGTGGGGCTTTTGTCCTCATGACAGAAATCTTTTGAGTCTAGGAGTCTAGTGCAGATTTCTATGGAATTGTTATGGATAAGCAGGAATTAAGGGGAGGAAGGAAAATCAGCAATGGGTCCTTATTGCAGACAGTTTTTTCTGCTTCTTTTTTTTCTTGTCTGCCCTTGAATGATGCCCAGATATATAATTTTGAGTCTTGTTATGCATGCTTTGGGTGTGTAATGCACACATAGAAGGCATATAAAGGCACACTAGGAGGCATGTATGCCTTAATATGCCTCCTAGTGTGCATCACATGTTCAAAGCTTGTATAACAAGACCCAAAATTTGTATCTGGTCAGTACCAAGATATGTCTGGTCATCACCAGACACATCTTGGTTGGGCAATTGGGCAGTGCAATAAAGAACCAATGCTGATTTAATGAATTTGGGTACTGTACTTGGCTCCTGCCTTGCATTGGGCCCTGGTTCCCAGAATGACCTTGATCTTTTTCTTACCTTACAAATAACCAGCTACATCTGGCAAGCACTGGCCTCAAGGTGATTACCTAGTCCATGGGGTTTGCATGCACAGACACCAGGATTATTTCTAGTACTGCACGGAAGCCCTGAAGTAAGTATGAGGTATGTCTGTGATAATCAGTAAGCAATAGGCATGAGACTTCGCTAGAAATTAAGGAGGAAACCATCAAAAAGAGAGCAGAGGAAATTAGAAAGGATAGTGAGTTGGTCCCTTTTGGGACCTGGAGTGGAGGTAGGCCTAGTGCCTAATATGCATGCTTTTATGAAGGAGTATTAAGCAAGGCCAAAAATGGTGACCAACAAATGTAGGTGATGAAGTGGGTAATACAAGCATGCACCCAAAAGGCCAGGTTGTTTTTCCTCCCATGCAACTTTAAGGTTTGGTATACATCAAAGATTTATAAATTTGGTCTTCAACTTTGTTGTAGGGGTTCAAGTTTTTTCTTTCTCTCTGTTCAATGGCTGGGATCAAATTTTGCCTGGTTTTTTAGTCAAATGAATTGGATGGATGTGCAATGCATCGTCATAAGCCAGGAAGGAAGCAGCAGAGTTTCCTTTCAATACCCCCCACAAATTATCTCTGGCAAATATATTAGACAATGCTTTGCATTTGGTGAGTGAAAGGCATCTCAAGTCGTTGTGATGTGCATTCCAAATTGTTTGAAAGAGAATTTGAAACTTTGAAGTTTAAACAACACCAGCCCCAATAGAAGTTTCCACTTCCAGAACATGATGATAGAAGTGCTTTGCTACATAGATTGTTGAACTGTGGGCAAAAGTTATGGTGAGCTATTGGGAACATTTGGGAAACACATTGAGGACTTGGTGTGAAAACATTGGGAACTTAATGTGAACACATATAATTGACAATTTGGTAGACTTGGTAGAAAGACATTGGGAAGATCAAAATCTAGAAAATCTTCAAAACTCACCTCCGCTCCCAAGAGGAAAAATACCTGGGCTTCTTGGGTGCATGCTGCATCACCTCATTGGTAGAGAAAAAATTATTTTCCTACCTACATGCAACACGCATTTTTGCCTAGACTGAATGCCCCTCTCTTTGATCAGCCTCAGGTGAACCACATCCTATACAACTATATGCTAGACTTAATGCCCCCTCTTTGGTGGGACTTGAGTGAACCAGCTCCTACAGAACTTAAACCTTGAGTTGGTCATTCATTTGGTGAGTAATCAGCCTACCTTGAAAACTCTGTCCATACCAGGAAAATTCCAAAATCTTTTAACACCAAAATGCATGCCACATGGTGCTCTAATTGATATGCTTGCAATTTGGCCTTTCAGGCCTACCCTCACTAACAAGTGACAAATCTCTGACACCGATCACTTTGAAACGAGGAAAAGCAGGCATCATTAATCATGTACTAGCATGGGGAAGTGCAACAAATACACCACAATGTAATTTAGTTCCTGGTTTACAGGCTCAATGAACAAATCCCAATGTTAGCATTGCCTGGTTTGTGATTTCTCATATGGTGAGTATACTGCACTAGGTGAGAGTTCCATAAATTGCTGCAACCAGAAACACTACATCCCTGATTCTCTTCTGAGTATGAGAAACTGGCTTAATTTAAGAGGAGTAAGAAGTGGATGGTGAGAGAAACTCCTTGATCTGCAAGAGTGCAAATCATCAAGCACTTTGCAACTCAAGAAGTTGGCTCCAAGAGTTTGTTAGTGCTCTTCAAGGGAGGCCGATTAATATTGAACTGAAGAATGCTGTCCATAAGCCTTTGGGTTGCACGTAAAGGTTTTGTTCCTGGCATGGCTTTGGAAGTCAATGATACAGAAGGCCCATTGCACAGAGAGACCACTTCTTTCTTGTCAGGGGTTTTAGAGAGACTACTGCTGTCCCCTGTTAATGGGAAATTGGATGAATTCTGCTGTGGGGAGTTGTACCAGCTAGGTGAAGAACTGCAGCTGTTGTCTGAAGATATGCAGAGGCCATTTGGAAGCCCTGGCCATTCCTTTTTCACATGCTTCAGAATGTTGGCTTCTGCTCTTGATCCACCTGAAGTATGCCCTGCATCAGGAATATGTGAGCATAAACTTTAAGAATTTGCAATCTTATAAATATAGCCTCATACACACCGAGAATGAATTGAAATACCAAGAGGTAAACTCTTTTACCTCCTGAGCTCTCGGCCTTCAAACTTCTTGAACCCTTAGAACCCAGGCTCCTCGAACCCCAACTCCACCGTGGCATAAAGTCCTCTGGGCTGTCCTCCCAAGTGGCACCCTTCTCAGTTGGGCTTACCAGTGATCTGTGAAGCCTGGTTTTATTCCATGCCTTGGTAGGCTGCTGGCATAGCATGCTGTTTTCATCACCACTCTCTAACACAGATGCCTCATATCCATCACTCCTAGATCTTTCCAGCAAAACCTTACCTAGGCCACTGTTAGCTGCCACTGACCTTGCTAGCAGTACCTGGGGCAGTAGTTGAAGGTCAGGAGAATTGTGGAATCTGTCTGGGGATGCAAGATGGCTCTCAGTGCAGGAGCTCCCAGGATATCTACCTCCAGGGTAAGTTCTCAATTCACCAGAAAATCTGCTGGGACTACATTTCAAGAGCATTCGTTCATGGTGCCCAGCAAATGGGGACCTTGGTTTCTGACTAAACCTAGGTCCAAAGGTAGCCCCCAGGGCTCCTTCAGGTATGATCTTATCTTGGTGCTCCTTCATCATTGGCCACCATTCTTTTCCAGATACATAAGCAGCATATTTCCTATGAGCTGCATGACTAGCAACAACTGAAATCTCCCCACTTACACTGCAACTACTGTTCAAACTGCTTTCCTCTGTCTCAGTAATATGAGAAGGGCCTTGAGAATATCTGTTGGGCCCAACAATGGATGAAACTTCACGAGCACGTGCTGCTGCTCTTATAGCTTCCTCTGCACTAATACGAGCCAGCTTCCAGGGATTGATTCCTACAGATACCTTCTTTTGTCCCTGCAGTGTGCCTCCACCTCGCCTCCCCAGCTTCCCACCACTCACTTCCAAGTCACTACTGTAAGGCAATACAGTCTGTTCCAAACACACAAAACCAATCCCACTGTTACATAGCTTATGTATATGAGATTGAAGCGAAGCCTCCACAACAGAAGTTTGAAGGTAACATGACAATGAGTGTGGTCATAACCTTGTGGCAGTTGCTAACAAAGATTCAGAGCATCATTGTTACATACTACTTATACCAGATTTGAGATCTATAAAATGACCTAATCCAGAACATCGTCATGCACAAAGATAAGCTCATCTGTTTGCACCAAACCTAGAGTCCTCATCTTGATGCCTTTGCAATTGATTTGCTTAGTTTAATACTGGGGATTTGCAAGCATGGAAGATGATAAATGGGCAGGCTCTGCACAGAGCTAAGAAATGGCCACATTGATGCATCAAGGGAAAGCATGGGACCTCTCCCAAACCATCTGAACTGCTGAGAGGAGTCATAAGTAAAGTCCTATGCTGCATACCTGCTGATGTTCCACAAACATGCGAGGTGGTGTGCACAACATGGCCTGTTGTAGAGCAAGGGCACTTGTTGAGCTGTAGCTACTCACTCCAGTTGAACTAGCAGGTGATGATGTCATGCTATTCAAACCATCCCCTTCTAGCCCTTGCTCTTGATCTCTTACAGCCAAAATGTAATCATATGTTGTAATCCCCTGCATAGTAGCTTGACAGTAGCTTTAGACTTTTGACAGCTAATTTTGAGCTGGATATAGGGAGGCACATTAAATATTTGCAAAATCAGTTGTTATCATGAAGAAAATTGATTGAACCAAGCAATGCACCATCAGGAAAGGAAAAATCAAATATTAACAATCAAATCTGCCTGCACTTGTAGTGGAGTTCCTGCTAGATGATAACCTCAATTATTTCAAGACTCGTTGGCAAGTTTGTGTTGCAAAACAATGAAACTAGCAGACATGCAGACTCTCACAAAAAGGAGTTCCCACCTTTCGAATAAGGATTATGTGGAAGATGAATAGCTGAGTTAGAGGCACTGATGCTGAGAGCGCCAATAATGTGAGTGACCCCTGCATAATGAGAAATGTCACTGGTAAAATTATACAGATTGAAGGCAGCTTAGCTTAAAACCCACAAACACTACAGCACCGGATCCATGGCATTTGGTAAAGACGACCAGGAAGTTGAGTGACAGACCACCACAGCAATATAGGGCACTCGTGAGAAATTGTTGCCAAGGCTAGCAATGATCTCTTCATCAAAATTATCTCTATGAGAAAAGCACCGCACAAGGACAAGAATCCCGGTAGCCCACACAATGACAAGCTGCAATCACAAACCAGCAAGCTGCACGGCTCAGTCTGGGAATCTTTGAACAGCTTTCAGATCCAGATAAATTCATTAATCTACCTCTTCGCAACTTCATGCACTCACCTCATGAACAAACATTCTTGCCGATTGTGCTTCTAACTTGTGCTTAATTATCTGACAAAATACTGGGAAGGTTGACCATTGCAGGGATGAAAGATGCTAGCTGGTGAGCTCTCAAATACATGCAATAGAAGGACATCTAATGCACAATTAATAGTCCCTTACAAATAGTAGAGCAGAGACCATTGATGCCACAAATAGCCTGTAGTTCTTCTTTCCAACACAGTTGTTGAGCCACTGCTTGCAGAGATCACAAAACTGCCATTAGAATCCCATCCACTTACTGAACCTGCATCTGAACTGTACAATCCACCATCTCTTGGGCATCAAAGACAATTTCCAAAATTGGTTGTAAATGTACCCGGCAGTGATGATCAAACCCAGCCACACACTTGTCACAAGCTCTACAATGCTTGCTGTTCTTTGAGATCTGCATCAAGGCCGCATGCAATGTCAGAACTGGTCAATATCAGATTCTATTCCCCTTGAGCCATGTTGAATTGTTAGCCCAGGCAATCCAAAATCATTTCTTCTAACAGTGACAATAATGTGTACTCTAGCATTACTAGGTGCTACAATAGAGCAACAACAATGCTACAAGTGAACAACACCAGTGAGCTGCTCACCTCTGCATCACAGATGCTACAATAGAGCAATTGCTCTCCAGAATAGAACATTTCTGAGTCTTGCAGCTTTTTGTGAACCAAACTGCAAAGGCAGCCTCCCATAGAGCTAAAGATACTCCCACCACTTGCATCCTCATTCTTTAAAGGGAAGGTCAAAGATAAGCTTCTGTCAGAGTCATACTGCGACTGGTCTAAGCCAGTATCACTACTTCCAGACTCCTTGGCAGCCTTGGCTTTAGCTGCTAGTTTCTTTGACTCAGCAGCTCGTCTCAGGTGGTGCACACCTGGATCAGCTGGATCACATGCTGCGCACCAGACATACAAGATAACAAGAGCAAGAACCTGTGCAAAATAAAGAAACCACATGTCAGTCTTCTGAAAATCTGCATGGAGTCCTTCAAAGACCACAAAAGATTAACCATCTGCTGTCAACAGAAAGGCTCTACTCTCAGCTCAGTGATCTTGCACCAAAAACCCCGATTAGGGAGGATGCATGGGCCAAGCTGAGACCAAAATCTCCTCATGGTGAACTCAAGATTAATGTCTAACATGTCTTCCAAAGCATTGAAAGCTCAATCTCAAATGTGTAACCTAACATTCAGCCCAATGGTTCATTCATTCACAGGGGTACTTGACAATGACTACTACCTGTCTCTGTGATTAATGCATCTTTCTCAGAATTCTATCATGTGATGATGTTGAACCCTTCATGCAGCAGAAGCAAAAGAAATCTCATGTTGAACCCTTCATGCAGCAGAAGCAAAAGAAATCTCATGCCAGAATATGCAAAGTGTGCTCACCAGAGGCGAAAAGGCTGCATAAATGTGAAACTTCAAAATGCTGCTACCCACAAAAGGTATAAAGAACAAATAGAAGGAGAAACCCAATCCCGCAAACACTGCAATTGCCACTGTCTGCATAACATACAAAAAAAGCACATGCAAGTGTGGGGGAGTGTCAAATTGATTAAAATGCTATTGGCAAACAGCCCATAAGGATATCCACCACCAAAAGATAGACTTAAACATCAAAATGTGCTTTCTACCAGTAGAGACAAAAATTCATATTGCTGAGTGATCTTTGTTCTCTCTGTGTTCACAATTACAGAGCTCTGAACAAGAGGCAGTAGTGCAAATGGCTATGACAAGATTTAGGGTTTTCTAAATTCCAGGCCACATGATGGGTATACATATCCAAACCCATCAGACTATATGGGGTTTGAAATTGTAAGAGTTACCTGCAGAGGATGATACGGCAGCTGCCAACCATGGTTTCGCATTGTGCGAGAAATGCTTGCAGCTAACCGCCCCCCTCAGTCGTCGTCGATGACAAGCGAGCGCTAGACACCACCTCAGAACAACGGGGGGCTCACTTTGGCAACTTTCCTCCTCATCACAACTTGAAATTTATTCCTGATCCGTGTCTTACTGTCTTTCTTCCCAACTCTTGACTGCTCTCCCACTTCTTCCTGCTGCAAAGCGGCCCTCCTTGTCTCCGATGATACCAAACATCTTCAGCGCGATGTACACATGCCGCTGGCATTGCACGATGATGACGCAAAGAGTATATATCTACCAAGTAGACGGTGCCCAGGTGATCTCAAGAAACGCAACACTGTGTTCAAATTCGTCTTCAGTAAAGCAGCAGGAGCTTCCCTTGGATCATTGTTGTCTCTGCGTGGTTCAAAAGTGTTGTGCAATACAAAGAGGGGGGAAACAGGGTCCAGCCATCGCCAAGAGCGGTGACGCGATGGCAGCCATATCCCGTCTGCGGCGTATCAACAACAACCGGCAGCAACTTATCTCTTGCAACAGAAGAGGAGTCCCAAGCAGTTCTTGTTACCTTTGGAAGTCCCAAGTGTTCTTGTTACATTTGGATCTCTCTGTCGATCAAGGAAAGAAAGAAACAACGAAGAAGTCCTAAAAGAATGCTGCAGTGCCGACACAACGACGACGTGTTGTTGTTGTGCAAACCAGGGCTCAACAATCTGCTGCGACTGCGACTGCGATTTCTTCCTTTGGATCGCCACACAAGTACTATGACTATGCCGCCGCGCTCTTTCTTGCACACATGATTCCGATATTAATTGTGTTCTGGTAATTCACGAATGCTCACACTCCATTCCACAAATGTAGAATTTCGTCGTAAGACTCTTGCAATCCAAGCTTCACCAACACTAACGAACACGGAACACTACAACACAACGCGAGAGAACCTGCAAAGAAGCAAGAAAATCACCTCAGAAGCGATACACTTCTTGGTGGTTCCTTCCTGCGCACCAAGGCGGATTGCGACCACACCAAGATCTGGAGCCACTGAAAACTAGATATCAGCACGACTCTTCTTCGCTCATACAACACATCAGCTCGAAACAACAACTGCAACAAACAAACTTTGTTTTCTTTTGCTACTACAACCTTTGAAAGATCACAAAAAAAACAACAACAACAACAACAACAACAACAAAGAAAAATTGCTAGCTACAACCGATGAAAAATCACGGAAACGCGTAATACAACAGAAACGACGACGACAACAACAACGACAACAATAATAGCAAGACGCATACAACAAACAAAAACCACACGAAATCGCAAAAGCATACGAAAGAAAAAAAAACAACAGCATCAAGAACTCGGAAAAAGGATACGACCAAAAAAAAAACACTGATAACAGCGTCAAGAACTCGGGAAAACATACGACAGAAACAAAGACAGTATCAAAAACAACGTACCACAACTCCGTAGCAGCAAAAGCACTTGATCTGTCGGTAGTGCAGTCATTCTTCTCTTTTTGTTTCCTCTTTTTCCGTTGAGTTGAGACGCGAGAGAGAGAGAGGGAGAGAGAGAGAGACGCACACCGCGCACAATTCTTCGGAGATGTTGGTGCAGTTGGGGAGCGAGCGCAAGCGGAAGGTGAGCAAGAAGAGGTGCGCAACGAAGGAGAAGTTCAGTGCAGTAGCCAGCAGCAAGCTCTGGGTCTTCTGAACAAACAGGTGCTGCCCGAACAAGAAAAAAACAGAAGAAGCTCATTTTCTAAAACTTTTTAAGGTGCCTAAAAAACAACAAGTTGTTTTTTTTTTCGCCCTCTCAAATTCTCAGGGTTTTTTTTTAACAACATTAGCCAAAATAAAAATCATCACATAAGAAGATTTAGCCAAATTTGGCCATAGACCAGATATCAAAGTTGCACATTTTAACAATCCTTCTATACCATAGCTTTGAATAGCAGGTTCCCGGAGTATTTGCCGAATAATTATTTAATCTTGGAGATTCCATTTTGACATATAAATTATTCCAGAATATTCGAAAATATGCTTCATTTTCTCGCACAAAAAAATTTTCTTTTGAGAAATTGTTTTTAAAAAATAATTTCAATATTTATAGAAATAATTTATATTTTTTGATCTACCTGGTAGAAGCTGTTGTAGATATCTGGGCAATTTCGACTATTATGTCAAAAAAATTCTTTTGCATGTATGGAAATCATATTTTTCCAGTCAAAAGAGTGCCAAACTTTTGCCCAAAAAACGAAATTGGAACTTCACATCAAGAAAAAATTTAAAAATTTTTTTAAAAAAATCCTCAAATTTTCTGGAAAGGTGCATAACTAGAAAATCTCTTTTCCCAATTTTCTGAAGGTGCCGAAAAGGGGCCAAAAAACATTTCTCTCGAATTTTGAAAAATAAAATAAAATATAGGCTTGCCATGCAAAAATATCTAAATGAAGCTCTCAAGCACAATAGCTTAATTACTTAGTATAATATCAAATTTTAAATTATTTGTTAATTTTATTGTGGAACATAATTGACCCAAAAAAAATTTAATTACTATGAACCGTGATCCCAAACCAACCTGGGTACTAGGGTAGTTGGGCCCAAATACACTGAACTATGGCCGGTAACAGACCCTAGAGTGTACCGGTCACCAGACACTCCAGAGGGTGGGGTTATGATGTTCGGCCAACCGGCGACAAGGAGAGTGCAGAAAGGAATTAGGGAGGTACGAAAATGTCAGAATGGCAGCAGAAGATAACATATATAAAACACTCTTTGAGCCGAGCTTTTTTCTTACTGGGAGTGAGGGCCCATGCAAGGCAGGAGTCGAACTTGAGACCCAAATTCCCAGAATGGGGGGACCCCTTTCCCAGGTCCTTAGTACTTTACCTCGAGTAAATAAACAAATGGGAGAATTTTTCTTTTAACGTTGGTCCTCTCTTCATTTGGAATATTTTTTGAAATATTTTTTTATTTCCCAATTGGATTCTTCACAATTAATTAATTATTTTGTAAACATGTGTTGAAGCTTTCTCTATATTATGGTTGCATCTAATTTTAGTGATGATGATTTATCAAAGTAGTTTATGTGGGACAACTTTAGGTTTCATTGTCATTGTACATTGGATAGTTCCAAACTAGAATTTTTGAAGTTCATTCATTCCCAAATGAAGAGGCATAACAAAAATAAAATAAAAAATCGAAATTATGTTTTAAAAAAATGAAAATCAACATCATATTCATAATGAAAATTTGAATATATTTTTCATCAATTTGTCTCTCATTTATTTAAAAATTAATTCGAATTGAATTGAATATTAATATAATTGTTGAATTGATTTGAATTGAAATTGAATTTAGAATCAATTCAATTCAAATACATTGAATGGATTTCAATTTCATGCAATAATGAATTAGTGTCTCTCACTTGAACAATATTCAAAAAACATTCTTGCTTCACAAAGATATTTGATGTTTCTTCATTTCTTTTCAATGCTTTTAGTCTTGGTGTGACTAAGGAACGTACATTTAATCAAATATGAAAAAATAAAACCATTAAATTCCAACTTAAATTTTTTTAAAAAATATTTTTGTGAACATCTTTTAATCAAAATTTTAAAAATATTGAAATTGACATTGAAAATAAAATATTTATCATAATATTTTTTTAATCAAAGTTGACAAGTTTACATTATTTTTATCAATGTTATGTTTATGAAATTAGTTGGATTTAATAAACTCATTCTAAACATCAAATTCATTAATATATAATATAAAATGATATTTAACAATCTTTTAATATCACCTCCATACATGACTTGGGGTGAGCATTTTATTTTGTTCTTTTTAATCATCCTTCATTTGACATGAGTAAACATTTTTTTCTCCTTTTTAATTAATTTTCTTTCATATCAATAAAATATATTTCTCCCTTCAATTTTGATCTCTTTTAGAATTAGTGAAAACTTGACCCATCATACGAAAATTTCTTGAGTCTTTAAATCATCATAATTGTTGCTAGGCCAAGTTCTTGAAAGGTTCCAAAATGAAATATCAACTTAGAAAACATTCCCAAATTTGAATATACTAATCCAAATTTAAATCAATGCAATCTTTGATTTGAAAATGATCTAAGCTTAGCCAACAATAAAAACACATCCAAACAACACCAAGGATGGTGAAAAATAGGAAAGAACAAGAAGACAAAAATATAGACAAAGAACAACAAAATGACAATAAACAATAATAGGGGGTATTGAAAAAACACTAGGGGTGCTAGGTTGGACATCAAATTTGTCTTTTTTGAACAATAGAGGAATCAAAACTTTGAAGGTTGAGGACTCTTCTACATAGTAACCATTGCCATTCCAATACCCACATAGTAACCATTGCCATTCCAATACCCACATAGTAACCATTGCCATTCCATTACCCACATAGTAACTATTTACATTCCAATACCCACATAGTAACCATTGCCATTCCAATCCCAACATAGTAACCATTGCCATTCCAATCCCAACATAGTAACCATTGCCATTCCAATACCCACATAGTAACCATTGCCATTCCAATCCCAACATAGTAACCATTTACATTCCAATACCCACATGGTAACCATTGCCATTCCAATCCCCACATAGTAACCATCTACATTCCAATAGGGTATTAGAGGAGAGGGAAAAAAAAAGCTGGAGAAAGAATCTTGTTGGAAATTGAACCTGACACAATCAAGCTCTGGAAAAGAACTCCATTTGCTTGGCTAATAAGTAAAGACAGCCCTACAAGCCACTTCAATGTTGGAAGTGTTTTTTGGTGCAAGACACAAGAAACGTCCAGAACATACAGATCAGTTCTGTTTCCCTAATTACTACTGCCCATGCTGATGCTCTGACAATCAATACTCAAAACCCCAAACCCTCCTCCCCCCCCAATTTGCTGTGAATTTGCATTGACTTCAACATTGAACTACTTGGAGTGAACCAACAGCTACCAAGCACAGCCATGAGGGATGAATGATGGATGGATGAATGGATGGATGGACTGGAAACGCTTTTCCATTTAGTTCCCCAGTTAGTTAACCATGGTGGTTAGCTCAATTCCTATATTTTTTGCTATCTACCAACAACCCACTAGGCTAACACAAGTTTCAACCTTTCCAAACTCTTTGAACTCACACATGTAGAATGAAAATCAGTAACTGGTTTTTTTGGGCGTGCACTTTTGGATTTAGTTCCCTAGTTAAACCACAGTGGTTAGCTCAGATTCTAGTTTTACTAACCCACCAACAACCCTCTTGCTAGTTACTTAGTCCCAAATTACTCCCAACACAAGATGATAAAGATCACATATACTTTACCTTGTAATCACCAATTTTCTCACATACCCACATGACCTAACTCTTACAGCATAGGTGACCGAGTGAAAGCCTTTCTTTCATCAACTCACTTGGGGTTCATCCATATCTGGGTCATAACAAGCTTCCAATGGATTGTGTGTGGTGGCTGTTGAATTAGGTTACTGGGGTCTACTCCGCACAAGGATGCAAGGATATCTTAGTGAGATGAGGCTTACCATCATTTCCAGTTGACAATTTTACTTCCATAAAATCTTTGATTGAATTGACTGGGCTCCTTAGATTTCTAATGGTTAATTTTGTGATCACCAAAGAGATAAAATAGTGTTATCCGTAAAGTACCCCAAGCTGGGGTACTGAGTTTCGGGGTGCTGGGCCCCAGTTCTGTCAAAACTGGTGATGAAATAAAAAGTTAGGATAGAAACGGTACACTAAAAGAAAGAAAAATGGGATCAAATTTCTTGTCTTACCTCCTATTGATCCTCATTTAAACAGGGACTACAGAACTACAGCCCAAAGACAGGGTGACTTTAAGGATAACTCTACTAGGTGCAGAAAATATACATGCTAGTTTCAAACTACAATACTAAAGAGCATCTCCAGTCACAGCAGTAAACTTGCCTTTACACTACATTTCGTGTGAAGTGTAGGAATCAAATAGTGTGAAATTTAGTGCAGGATTATATACTTGCTTAGGAGATGATACAGTGCCCTGCAAAAGGGAGCGAGCACAAGGAAATGACAATTTTTTGACCCAGGTGGTGACCAGTGTTGGTCTGATATCAAGGTTTTTTATAATCAGTCTGGTGCTGGTATGTGAAAGAAAAACCATGTCTAAAATAAGGCCAGGATGGGAACCCATTCACAAGAAGTACAAGACAAATAAAAGCCCCAGAACACATGTCACAAAAGAACATAATAATCAGGACCCCACTAATGCAATGATGAAATAAAATATTTTGAACTAAAAAGGCATTGTCCACCACAAGTTGCCTAGCGACAAAGATGCCTAGGTCACAATCTGTGGAAGAGATGACGAATGATTCCAAAGCATGGCAACACATTGAAAAATCGCAATGACTTGCACATGCTAGAAGGCTATGGGCACACACTACTAATAATAAAGAATAAGCATCATTGAAACTAAAGACGACCACTAATGACGGGTTATTATGGCCTAAGCATAAGAAATAAAAAAGGAGTTGAAACAAAAATGAAGACAATCATATTCTTCTATAGCAAGGGGAAAGACGTCATTTTTTTATGTGTGTTCCATGTATGATTGTGTTTTCTCATGAGCAACAAATTTCATTACATGTGATATTGTTAATGATGCATGTTGTACCATATTCAGGCGAGTCAAATTAACTATGACAATGTTTGCTAAGGTCCAAAACCCATCTCTAATGATAAGAATATTGACTCGCCCTTGAACGTGTCAAGGGAAAAGGTGGGAAACCTCTCTTTGTATGTGTGTTACATTCTCCTAATACATTCATTTTTGCACATGCACATAAACAAATGGATACCCAAATCATTAATCGTATGTCCAGACTAACAACATGAAAGATGTGCAATTGTAAGATGTGACAAGTCAAAACGAATACATAATGTTGTAAGGAAGTGAACCAAAGGCAAACATAATGGAATTATGGTAGGATGGGTTGATAACCAAATGTTTGCGATTGGACCTACACAAGATCAAGAGACATGTTCGCATGGCATCTAAAGGAACATCTATTATAAGTGTGGCAAAACTTTTGCTCGAATAGGTAATCCATCAAAAAAGCTTATAAATGAAGATACAATTATACCATAAAACTATTAAAGGGGGGGACTTGAAAACAAACAATTGAAAATAATAAAGTTCAAGTATCCCATAATGCCAATTGGAAAGGAAAAATGTCAATCTTCACATGTGCCACCACATCAAAAAAATAGGGTAATTATCCCGCTAGAAACAAATGACAAATGTAAGAATGATCAAACCCCAACATGATAAAAGGCCAAACCCACTTAAAGAAATAGATAAAATGACTTAACAACAAGCTAAATCACCCATCATAGTGCTAAAAGATCCCACACCAAATAACTTATCTAGCATAGCCATGATGTGCGAATCAAATTCGACATAATGCTACAAAACACCTAAAAATGGAAATATGATATGTAATAAATAACCTAGGTGTTCAACATAACAAAATGAAAGCATCGCAAAGGTTACATGTGGATTTGCAAGCATAGGGAAGCTAGTTATGGTGCCGAGGTATTCATAAAGTGCCTCTACAACAAAGGATTCCACAAATGCATATAACCCACCCGTGCACCTAGTTTATGAAAACTTGTGTCAAATGTAAAAAAGTTTGGAGGATGTGATATGGATAAGTCTAATCCCTATGGTAAACAAGTTACGCACTTTGATAACTAACTACAAAATCCTAATGTTGCAAATTCTTCTTGTAATCATATAATGATGGGTATGACATTTGAGATGGAACCAACAAAATGTGCATCATTGACGAGTGAGGGAAAAACACAAGTAGGGTGGATTATTGCAATAGGGCATAAAATGTGAAGATGTGGTAAGGTGAATCATACCCCACCCAAAGGATCCCCTTGTCATGTACCAAACTTAACAAAATGATTGAGAAATTTTGTGTTGAAAAGCATGCCAAGAATATAATGAGGATGAGCATTCATAAAATTGTTGGACAAATGGGAAAAGTTGATCCAAAGCACTAATAAAAAATGGCAACTCTTGAAAAATGATTATTTATGCTACAAAATTGAAAACATTATAAATGTCCACATGTAATACCACCCAATCTAGATACAAATCCAACATAATGTGAACCCCATGGACCATCGTTTCACACCCACCCCATCACATTAAACTAATGAGGACTAAAATTCTTCACAAATGTATCCTTAAACAAAATGGTAAATGTGTGAATGACTAAATGATAGGTTACCTCGTCAATCACAATGGGTCGAATGCCATCAATGTACTTCTCCAAAGTTAATAATCATGATGCCATAAGTGAATGCAATACAAATTGGGGAACATGATGATAAAAAATGTGCCCACGTACTTCAAAAAAATATTAAAACCATTCACAAAATCATCTAAGACAAAACAATCTTGTAAAAGTTTATACACCATACCTAAAGGACTATTAAATGAAAAAATTAATGAACATGCCAAAGCCAAAATAAATATCTCCTAATCTAAAATACTTTTATCTCTAAATGAAAATCATTGACAAAAGGGTGTGGGGGGGGGGATTGACCTCTATTAACAAGTGAAAGAGGTGAAGGGTTGTCATGATCTCATCAGATGGGACCATCAAAATGCTTGAAGCCAATGCACACATTGTTTAAACGTACTTTCTTCCAAGTGTAAATGCCCATGTGCAACGTAGTTGCACCAATGGAGGTGGAAAAAGATCTGAAGTCATTTTCAAAAATCTATCGGAAGAAAGAACCAAGGCTTTAATCTTATGTTCCATTTAAAAAGTGTTCCAATTACTTATTATGTATTGATGAAAGCAAATGCAAGCCTTTTAGAGGCCATTCTCACCACTTTGTGAAGGAAAGACAAACACCAAAAAGGGAAATACAAAAATGCATGCCAACCTACACATATGAATTGATGGCCATACAAGTTAAATTAAGAATAAGCAAAACAATATCAACACAAATTATAATAAAAAGGCACTTGCAATAGAAAGGTATCTACAATAAAAAAGGTAGCCAATAGAAAAATAACAATATGGTGATGTATTTTATGTGACAAAGGTATTGTTCAAGGATTGGAAGGTAACTTAGAACCTTCCATTTCTAGTTTTAATTTTATCCAGGAAATGCATTTTGAAAAGTGTTATTTCATATTTTTTATTCAATTTTCATTTAGTAGGCCTTTATTCATGATAATAATTAAGTTTCCCATTTCATTATCTTGCATTTCATGACCATATTGGGGATCTTATTCCAAGTTTTAAAAATACCACCTTCTTCAAGCCCATCTTCATAATCATCGAATAAGTCTTTTTTATTAATGAAAAATTCCTCCATGCCTCTAATAGTAAAAACACTACTAGTTTTTGTGTTAGTCAACCAATTTTAAAATATCATCACTAACTTGTTTTAGTTTTTCACTTTCAACTAACAACATTGCAAATTGGTGAGTATGTTAACAATATTGAATATCCTTTTCATTTTGATTTGTGACCCATGAATACCCAAAAATGCACAAAACAAGAATGTAACATTAGGAAACCATTTTTCATGTATTTTCCACCATTACAAGGGGGATTTCACATCAACATCATTGACAACTATGTGATGGCACAATGATAACTTAGTTTTCACAAAAAATAAATTAGTTTCCTTAGTTAAAGTGCAATTCCCCATCAAGAATCATTAACATTAGGGGTTGTCAATGACATACCCCCAAGCTTCTCAATGGATTTGACTATGAATCCAAAGGTGAAGACAACGAAAGGAGAAGGAGTTGGGGTGCACTCACAGCACTTCGAGGGTAGAAGGGCATGTTGGAGTTCCAAGATGGGGCTAGGAAGATTGACAAGCAAATTAATCACTCATACTGACCTGCACAAACCAAACAATAAGTTGGTTAGTGCATAGCTGAAGCACTTTTGGTGCATGAACTCACCATGGGCAAACACAAACTCACAAAACTCACCATGGCCCGGATTTGGGGGAAGCCACCACCTTCCCCTTTATAGTATTATCTATTCCTGGCCATGGGACCAACACCCAAATGTCATTTTGTCCTAGGATTCCCAAATGGGAGTTTTGAAATTCCCAAAATTAGGACTCCCACAACTTTGGAGGCCCATAAATCTGTGTGCAAACCTCTGATTGAGGTGAGATCTGAGCAAAGTTATAGCCTTTGTTGAGAGCTTTCCAACGATATGTGGCACATCACCTACACATAAGTAAATTGGGGCGATTCCAGACTTTTAGTGATCAGGAGTCAAATTGCCAATTTGACTCCCGACCTTTTTTTTGGCCATAACTTATATTTTAAGTATCCAAATGGGTCATGTGAGCACATTTTAGACACATGCGTTCCAAGGTCTTTTCAATTATATAAGGAATTCTAAAATCCAATGAGTTTTGACCCTTGAAATCATTTTCTAAAAATTCAAGAATCCACTGTGACTCCAACTCCCAAAGTGGGAGCTCATTTGGGAATGTGGAGGTTCATTCCCTCACATTCTCCCACATTCTTGGGAGCATGAAATGTGACTCATGGCTTTGCTTTTGGCCCGCACCTTCACAAACCTTTGCTTTGGTGCGAGCCCAAGGTTAGGGTTGCAACAGTCAATGTGACCAATCTTTATGAACTTTGAAATTGTCACCTACAAAGGCAACATGACATGTTGGCCATACTTTTCCACAATTGATTTTACTTTATTTCTACATGTATATTCCATTATATAGTGACACCTTTTTAATTAAAGGTCCAACTCAAGAACACACATGTTATGTGCACATGAAGAATTGATTATGTGTGCAAATGTGAAAAAAGGTTCCAAGACATTGATTACTTTAAACTTCATCTAACATACATAATTTTCAACTCACTTTCAAAATCTCCACATTAAGGAGGTGGATATAATGATGCCTAAACTTGATCATCTATATTTTGCATGTTATTTTGTATTAATACAAAATCTAACAAAAGGGTGAAAATCTTTCAAGGTGTACCCATTCGAACAAAAAGGATTTAGTCCTTACTATAGTTTTTTTTTTTAATATTGTGATTCCCAACAAAATTAATGAATCAAAAATTTCATAAGTACCATATTTTAAACCACTACAATTTTAGATTCCATCATAATAATCCATTAATTTGTCTTTACATGGTAAAAAAGGACTAGGTAAAGAATATAAAAAAATGTGTCATCATGATAGGATTTTGGTACACTTTAAAGTTTGGACCCAAAATGGACATTTGACAATAACCAATAACCTTTGCTTTGATTCAAAATGCATTATTTCACTACTAGACCCAAGGTTTCAATCATCGCCCTTGCAATTGCCTAAGTTGAACTTGAAGGTACACAAGCTTGCAATTTGCGGTGAAAGCACACTCAGGTGTTACACATTGGATGTTTGAAAGTCCAATTTTCACTATTTAAAAAATTTCAATAGTAGTTTATTCCAATTGATATGTGCAGATGATGAAATGGGACTCATGTCAAAAATGAATTCATACATCAAAACACTATGTTAAAATTTCATGGTCAAAGTTTTGGTATTCAATTTGTTATGGACTTTTAAAGTTGTACAAAAACACTTGTCCGATCAAGGATAAATTAAATGGATTCAATACACCTTGATATAATGTCCTTTATGAAGAAATGACTCAATGATAATATAATGTTGTGGCAAATTGATATTAAATAAGACAATTTGAAAACATTTGATGATTAAATTTTGAGATGTATATCAAGTATGAAGCTTTTGAAGGAAGTCTTTCATTTGTTGAAAATGATGATTTAGATCCTCATATTTCAAGTATAAGATTATTATAATATAAGTTAAAGATGTTTAAATCTTTATGGAAAAATATCTTATAACACCTTGCCACATGGCCCATTTGATTCAACGTATCTTGTTTTTGCTTGTTTTTATCATACCTTCCTAGTGTATTTAGTTTTTTAATGGACTATTTATGGACAGTCACAATGTGCCATTTTTTTTCCACTTTAATTTTTTTTTCACCTTCTGAAAGTTTGGTAACTATAACAAAAATTTATGGTTACAACACAATCCTACATCTTTTAAAACAATGTAACCATGGAAACAAACTTTGGTTTGATTAGTGCTTTTTAGTTTCATTAACGTCAAGCCATTTCCTTCCAAGTTAGCTCCCATTCTTGCCTTTTTTTCCCAAATTTCTTCATCCATGTGATGGTCTTCTAAAAAGAACTCTAAACTTCCATCAAACTCACCTCCTTCATCTCAACCCCCACTTTAGTTTCATTTGCAACATACTAATAGGCCTTAAACGTAAGATGCCCAAAACAAATGCCAATAAATGGTGATGCAATTTGTAATGGTGCACAAGAGACAACATATGTTAATGCAACAACAAGAATGTTTAGGCTTCTGCCTTCATTCTTGACATGCACAATAATTTTGTTTGTTTGTTGAGATTGAATGAAAAGTGACTTCATTTTTCTATCAAGACTATTCCAAATGTGTAGGAATTTCAAACAAACCAATTGTAACATGGCAAGGCACCCATTACTCATTAATGAAGTTGATTACCAATGCAAAGGTATCAAAATTAAACATGAACATCTAGAATCAAATGTGACAATGGATGTTGCACATTGTGCAATGGAGGGGAATAGATACAACTCCATTGTTTTAACCAACATTCTTGGAGTTTGTTATTGGACAAGTTGTTTACAAGATGGAAATTTCAATCTATCGGATTGTTGCATTACAAGGCATGGCAACCATGAATTTTTCACAATTGGCATTAGCATGTACCCCTTAGCAATGAATAGGACTAAGATTTCAATGAATCATTGTTGATTTAGGTCATTAGGTTTGTAAGGGTCTTGGTTAAAAAGAACTCAATAATGGTTATAGGTGCCATCACCTTCCTTTTCTTTCCTTTCCACCTCCCGCTTATACTAACCATTTCAACAAGCCTTTGCTCTTTCCATCAAATTAAAATGCAACATGCTCATTAACAACATGATTTTTCATGTCAATGATATCATGTGCAAAAGTGAAAAAAAGAATACCCCTCCTAGAGTTGTTGTGTTAGTACTACCAGATGTTTGATTAGATGGGCGACAAACCACACATTTCATCACTTGGTGGGCTTGGACCATAACAATTATTATTGGATCATTTGACATGAACATGCAAGTGAAGTTTAACTATGGGGAAGTTAATCCTTTTGGTTGTTTTGTAACATTCAAACATGAATGTTTCAAATAATAACTTTTGTTCCTTACCTTTTTGTAACCTCTTCAATTGCATTGAGTTTTGTGATATCAAGTTTTAAAACTATGTTTAGAGGTTGTTGAGCTAAATCATTAACCACACATGTGGTTGTAAGTTCTTCCTTCTCCCCATCAAGTTATTCACATTCAAAGACGTTGTAAATGTTAGAATCCATACAAATCAAGAGATGGCAACCTCCAAAACCATACTATAACTTATTCAAAAGGACCCAAATTACAATTTAAGTACATTGAAATCTAGATGTATAACTAGAAAAAACTTGAAAACCCCCAAAACCCTTAAAGTAAAAAATTGAACATGGTAATAAATTCACACTTGGTGTATGTGCTCAAACCTTGAAGATCATCTTGTTAAACAAATGTAGGAGCTTTGACCTCAAAAGGGAATTTGAAATTTAATGACCAAGATCACAAGCTCAAGTAACAAGGTCACATACATTTAAACTTTGGAGATAACAAAACTCATTCCCAACACAACATTGTGATAACCATCATAACAATGAGAAAACACCACAACAAATAAACTAACCACTACATTAACATGATGATTAGAACTAGATTTAAAGTCGTAGGATAAGGATGTGCAACTTTTAACATGGATTGAAACACAAAGGAAATAAAAGGGAAGCAATAAACAACATACATATTAAAAACGTTTCAACGTTAAGTAATAAGCAATGGCACCAAAGGATGAACTCACTAACAAGTAACAATGATTAATACCAAAGAAAAAAAATGTTCAATTTTTTTGGTATGAATATTGAAATTGGTAGAAAAGCCTTGATACCAAATTGGTTTGGTATACAATAAAATTTTTAGTAACCTAATTCCAAGGAACACAAGTATCAAGCTTGGTTTAGAATGGCTAATATTAGACTAGTATGATATTTGATACTAATATTGATATCACTCTCTAACACTATATATAACCAACATTAGTAATGACATTTAATACAATAGTTTCTTTTTATATTGTCCATTTTTTTAATGTTTATGGGTGGGGATGGAAGAATAAGTATCACTATATGTTAGATGTGATACACAATGATAGAGGCCTAGATATGGGCATGGATAAATATGTTCTTAGATCACAATTATATTTTCTCCAGATCACCGGCAAAGTGAAGGTCAAGGGAGGTGAGATCGGAGGTAGGGGAAGAGAGAAAAATGTGAAAAAGCTTAAGGTTGAGGACATTACTAAAAGAAGGGCCTTGCAAGGGGGGAGCCAAAAGTGAGCCCTTGATTTAAGGACTTACAAAATGTAAAGATTTGTGATGTGAAATTAAAGTTGAAGCAGGTTGTGGAATGTCCATTTCAGTTGCATTGTTTGCACTTGGTGGCATCATTTGAAGTCAATAATTTGTGTGGACACTACTAATGATGATGAGCTAGGGTGTTTTTTTTCCTCCCTTTCGTTAGTTTGGTTTCGTTTGATGTTGTTTATGCAAGGTTGTTGGGTTATTGAATTCTTTGGCGCTTGGAGTTAGAGTTTGGACGAACGTTCTTCAATTCTTGGCATAAATGGGAGCAATGCGATTGGTTTCATGAGTGCACTACAAGGATTTTTGCAATATATGGAGGAATTGCTGATGGTGTGTGAAGGGGGCGGAAGAGCTTAGTACCATAGTTTTACTTCAAGAGCAAGAAATGATGGTTATGCTTGTGTAGAAAACACTATCTGCATTGTTTGGTGTGGAGGATGAATGCTTCATCCTGTTAATCCCTAATTAGAAGTACTAGAGTTCTATTGCACATTTTGCTTCTACGTAGGAGATGCAAGACTTGATGTTAGATGGAAGGGTTGATCGAAGGAGATGATGATAAGCTCAAGGGTGTCATGAGCGGTCCCTGTGGCCTAGTCTATTTGGGTGAATGTCTTGTTGTTCAAATTCAATGTGTGATTGTTAAGTTGCTGGGAGTGTGAGAGTACCCATGTGATTGGGAGCTCCGAGGGTGGAATTGTTCTAAAGTTCCGCACTAGGAAAGGATTTGGGAATCCAAGCGTTGTTTCACCATTGCAGCACTGTTTAGCAAAGTTATTAAAAGAGACTCTGTATGAATGTTGTGGAATCACTGTGTCCAGACTGGCGAGAGGAAGAAGTCATATGCAACTGTTTGGTTTGTTCTATCGGGGTCTGTGTTATGTGATGCGTCAGTTCAGCACCTTTTGTGGGATTGCAAATGTGAAGAAATGGGTTTCGTTTTCTGTTTTCTGTGAGCTTGGCCTTTGAGGGGACGAGTTGTGCTAAAGAGGGTGATACTGGAGTACACTAATCCTTGGCAACCCCTAGTTTTAGTTGATCAGAGATTGTGCAGTTCAGTCAGGTTCTTGTTTTGTTGAGCACATTGTAATGTGGATGGAACTTGCTCTTGTCCACTTACCAAACTGAGTGTGATTGATATTCTTCTGCAGGTTTCTTTTTTGTCACAGACCTACTGAAATTTTTCGAGAGACAAGATTATCAAAGAAATCACAAGGGTGTATTATCTACAAGGTTGAAAAAGGAAAATTTCCTGTGGGAAAATGGGAGTTACTTACTTAAGGGGGACAGCCCTTCTTGAATGGAAGGCCCTGACATTTGGAGCTCAAATTCCACTTTAGAACATGCTGTCCAAATAGAATAGAAAATTTTCACCAGGTCTTCACTCTGTAAGTACAAGGCCATTTAAAGGGACCAGCAACAGTATCTTCTCTTCAAAGCAGCAGATGCAATAAGAGAGAGAGAGAGAGAGAGAGAGAGAGAGAACAATTAATAACACCCATGACTACATGCAGAGACTGGAATGAAGAGGGCAGGTTGGAGGGTTGAAACATGCTGGAAGTTTAGGTCAATTTATGGTATATCAGAATACTACTATTTGTTTGTCATTTAGAGCTTGGTGTTTTTCAAATTTTGAGTTTAAAGCTTTTTGTGAATTATGCCTGGACAAATGCATATTTTAATGTGAGACTGAAAACTTTCTCCAAGTTTGCAATAATGGGTAAGACTCAAATTGGTTTTTCCAGTCAGCTAAGTCAGTTGCCCTCATTGTAGGCCTTTTATTTTCCCTCATTAGGAACATGGATCTGTTTAATGCCAGCCCTGAGCCATCAGAGCATCTCCACCAACAGCAGTAAAATGACTGAGTTCATATGAGTGTTGTTGTGCAGTTCTTACAATTTTTAAACTTTTTTTGATTTTGGTTTTAGCTCATTTTTTCAAATTCAAGAACCATTGAGCCTGGTTCCAAAAATTGGGTCTAGTTTCATCTACACATTACACACTCCCCAATGCAAGAGACTTTATGGGTACAACATTTTGTAACAAATTTAAAAAGTGTTGTATGTAAATGCAGAGTTTAACAATTATTTAATATTAATATTTAATTGTAACTTTCAGCAACTTTTCCCCCCAAAAAAAGAAAAACCTAAAAAACCTATTCTTGTGTTGAAGAATGTTCTTTCAAGATTTTGGGTTCAATTATGAATCTAGCAAAAGCCAAATTTCATGGTCTGATTCTTGTGCCAGTTCCAACAAAAAGGGTGTCACCTCGGGTCTCGGTCCCAAGAATCTAAACCCTTGAATTTAACATTACAAACTAGACACCCTCGTTATAATGGTTTAGACCTCTACACATGCGCAAGGTAGAATGGCTATACAAAGGTTTGATTTTGCTTGTGAACAAAAGAAAATGATTGCTTTCGATTGGTTGATTAGTCTAGCATTTGAATAGTCTCTCAACTTTGTGCTATTCAATTTTTCATATTTATGGCTAAACATGAAAAATAATTAAATCTTTGTTGGATGTGGTAATCAATGTGAGCAAGTTCACTAGAGTTTGGAGTGTTAAACTCAAGGTTTAGGTTCAAGTTCCCATGACATGCACTTGAACCATCACCCTTGCAATGAAAGGGGCACAAGCACAAGACCGTGGGACTAGACTTTTGTTAGAACTAGAACCAAATTTGAAACCTTGAAAAAAAAATTGTACCACATGTTCAAGTTCTTTAGGTAAGCAAGTTGATTTTATTTTTTTGAAAACTTGACAAGTAGGTTTAACTTTGTAGGCAATTGATAGGTCTTGATTGGTTGTAAACGTGTGTGCCTATATACACTACCCCATTTAAATTAGTTGGTAAAACTCCATCTGTATACAATCTCCATTTTGAAGGAATGTGTACTTAGTGTGTAAAACAAAACCAAATCTGGTTTTCAAATCAAGCCTGTAAGTTTTTGAGTTTGAAAAAAATGCGCCAAAACCTAAACTATAGGGTTTCAATTTTGTAGAGAACCAAGCTTAAACCTGCACCCAGAGAACCTACAACTCTATTTTATTTTATTTTGATATACTTTATTTTATTGGTCAAAACCAGGACTAGAGGTTCTGTTAACCTCTGGTTAACTCTAGTCGTACCCACTCATAGAGGGTGTGAATAGTTTGACTAATCTGACCTTAAGAAAATATAGACAAACTTCCAAATTATGGAAACTCAAATATTTCAGCATGCAAAAATAAAAAAATCCTCTAAATGATACCAAAATCCTTCAAGATATTATAACTCTATAACTCATCTCAAGTTTCAACACAAGCCAAAATATCATCTTTCAAAAATTCTATATAAAAATAGAGCTGTTACCTAGGGGCCAAAATCCCTTAAGCTATGATACTCCATAATAAATCTAAACACAATATCCTTGCCAATAAAACATTCTTTCAATATTTCATTATTTCATAGCATATGAAAAAAAAAGAAAATCCTTTTACCTCAAGTATTTAAGAAAATATATTTAATAATGAGTTCCTTGAGAAGGAAACCCAAGAAATTTACATATCCTTCAATGTGCAAGGAATCAATGAAGTTGCCTTGTGATCTGAAACTCCATGTTGACATATTCACAATTGAACGGAATCTGTTGCAAATGAACCCAGAAAACCCAGCTTCAAATTGGCAGGTTTCCGAGTCCCCCGGTTCTGGATGGCCACAAGAGGTAATTCTTCTCCCTGACACTTGTTAAGGCATCTCCACTGTTTACAATGGAGCTGAGCTGAGCTGAGCTGAGCTTTCCAATGGAGCTGAGCTGACTTTGAGCTTATCTTTCAAAGACAAAATATATGCTGAAAACTGGAGAGACTATTGAATGGAAAATTGTTGAGTTTAAGGGGTCTATTACTCATTTACATGTTGAAGCTTGAAGTTTTTCTTCAAAAGTATTTCAAGTCTCATTGCTTTGACAGTTATGAACCTTATAGTAAAGGATATCTCGCAGGTCAGCTTACAAGTTACAACACACCTGCAGGTGACACTCGGTTGACAGACTCAAACTCATGTTGCAATGATTTTGCTGAAGCCCCCTCCTGATCCTATTCCTTGCTACATCCTAGAACCTGTGTTGCAGTCCCAACAAGACTCTTTTTGCTAGCGAAGCCGTCAAAGGATGATGATGGTGGGACTCATTCAAATAGGGAAAGATGTAGGCATTGGGTGCAAGCAACAGACAAGACTGCTCTTAACTGTGTATAGTCATGGAATTCCATGTAAACCCTTACAAGATTGTGACCATAGGCAAAACAACCTTACAAAAGAGCAGTTTCATGCTAGAATAAAGGTGCTAATTGTTTACATTTTTTACATGAGTTATTTTAAACTTGAAGAAGATTGTGATTTTTGCCTATTTTAATGTGAAGATTTATATTGAGTTTGAGTTCTTTAACTAATTAGCTTGTGTATCTTGTCAACTAGATTTTTTTAATTCATATTTTTTGCTTGTTTGAACTAGAAAGTTATTGTTTTTTCTTTTCTTTTCAATTGGATTCAATGTTGTCATTTTGCAAAACTTGAACACAAAACAACAATAACACTGCCAAAGGAAATTACAATTTACAAAACCCTAATATTTACCCTAAATTTCTCCCATTATATTCACATTTAAATAATCGTTTTGTAAACATTGTGTTACTAACGAGTGTGATAGTGATTCTAAAGAATGGTGTTTCTTACTAAAATGAATGATTACCCAAAAATGTGTGACACAAACAAGAATGTGATTAAAATGGGCATGATTATAAAAAGGGTTTACTATACATATTTAAGGGGAACAATTTAAGACAATAACAAAAAACCTCTCTAAGGAGATTTGCAACTAATGTTTAAGATTTGTAGCTATTGTATCAAGCCTATACAAGAATATCTGATGCAAAAGTGTTTGCCGTCTTTGAGAAAGAATCCCCAAAAGGGCATTCTTCATAAGTTCCTCATATTGATTCTTGTAGGCAACATAAAAATTACCAAGTGTTGATTAGTGATTGTTGTTTGAGGAGCCATTGTGAGTCCACCAATTGCAATGAAAAGCTTTACAATAGAAAATTGCAACTGTTAATTTGATGCTAAAGTAGAAATACTTCCCATATCCAATTGTGAACAGAGTTGCACCAATTTCACCCAATTCCCATGAGGAAGCTTTTTCAACATTGCTATCCACATCATTGTGTGCACCAGAAACATATTGGGCAAGTACATCTGGATGAATTTGGCAAGTTGTGCCAAGATGTAGCTCTTGGGCAACATCTTCTACATTGTGATTGCCATATTAATTCCATATTTGCCCAATATTGATGTTATTTTGCAAATGATTTGAGTTGTCCATTCAATGTTGGCCATTGTGTTGATCACCTCACTGAAAGCCCATAAAGCCTTATGATCTAATTGTTTTAGTTGTTGAAACATTTGTGGATGATGTATCATCAGTCCTTCAAGATCTTCAGTTTTTTTAATATTTTATCACATCAATACTTTTTTTCAATGGGACTATAATGAAGTGGTCTAGAAATGTTAGCACATTTGCGAGCAAGAATTGTTTACTTGTTCAAGAATTCTTTTGCAATTTTCCCCCTAATGGATCTAAATCACTATGTACAATAGAAGTTCATAGGTGGACAATATTTGCTTCAAGAAATGTATCCATTTGCATTAGATACTTTTAGACACCTGGTACAAAATCCACATAACATGAATCCTAGGGTGAAAGTACATTAAAGTGTAATACATAATTTTGTCACAACTTGACTATTAACCATGGAATAGAAATTAAATGAATAAGATGCGAAAAGGATTCAACAAAATAATGTATTATATAAAGTGATCACATCATATGAATCTCAAAAATGGATTTTGCATTACCATAACATATTAAACATTTGAAATGTTAAAAACATGCATCATAGTCCATATCATATGATTATGGATTGATTATATTTACTAAAATGCTTAGTTGAATGATTTTTTTGACATGGAAAGTAGTGTGATGCCATCGATACAATGGAAGATAACTTTGAAATTTTTTGAAGACCGTAAATTAAGATATATAATGAAATATGATTTTTTTTGTAAATTCCTTTTCACTTGAATTGATAATTAATTTTTCATTTTTTAAATGTAAAATTTTGATACAATTATCTATCATCGATCAAGTTTAGAAATTTTAAAAAAAATGTTTAGCCTTGCCATATGACTTGTGCAATATAATGTATTCTACTATAGTGTATATGGATTTTTATTTTAACACCAGTACGGACTCCACATATGCCAAAAAGTATTACACCTTAATGTGTTTTCACCCCTATTATTCCTATTCAATGTGACCATATGTCCATTGTGATTGCAATGATCCCAATCTTCCTAAAACGACACTCCCCATTTTACAAGCAATGATGAGAAGGCCCAACTTGAATTCTTCTATTTCAAGAATTTGTTAATGTGTTCCAACCGCCCATTGTTGCCAATTCCATTGCTTACATGGATGCAAAATGGAAGAGTGGGATGCTTCCACTTTGTATTGATGTTCATGGTCTCTAAACCCAAATCAAGGAGATTAGGTCCGAGATTGTCCAACACATTGTAGTTCATCTTGCACAGTTGTGCCATGATCATTATGTTTGAAAATAACTTTGTCTAACTCTGTACCACAAGGACTCTAGTAGACTTGGTATCAAATATTAGAAAACCAAGAAAGATTCATCTTAGATAATTTGGAAAATTCATGAACATTGGTATTGTTCATGATAAAATGGGTGAAGTACTTGATGTAGGTTGGGTGGAAGGCTCAATTTGATCTTGAAACCTTGGGATAGGAGTCCTTAGCTTGTGAGTTGGAGTTAATTTGGGTGTTGGAATTGTCACTAACTTCATGAAATTTGGATCGAATGGAAGATCATTTTCATTTGCAAAGGTATCATCATGTACTTTTATATTTGAGATCTTTTTTTCTACATCTTAAATTTGTGGTTTTATAACACTTTAGCAATGTGTTCAAGATTAAGGGCTAATGAAGTGTTGATATAATCGTTGATATGATGTTGTAATTACATTGCAATACAATGATCAATCATCACAATGTGTTACATCTGGACCATTTTCTTTTTTTGTTGAAATCTGACCATTGCAAGGTGTGGGTGTCCAACCTTGCAATACACACCCTGGATTGATTGCCGCCTGCAATGAAGGCCACAATCATCAGCTTGCCACTTGGTTGTGGGACAATGACTGTTGTTGTCGTCTCCCACATACATCACAGAGTATTGGAATTCTCATGAATGGCAGTGACTAGCAGACATTACTCCCACTGACTTTGTCAACTCCCAACACTAGGTCACGGTGTGGATAAGTACATAACAATCTGCTCAAAACTTAGTGCAAACAAACTATAAACTTATGTCACATTTGCAGAAGCAACAAAAAGACTCAGTTGTGATGTCATCTAGCTAGCACTCAAGAGGGATAGCCAATAAAGGAAGTCAATAGTATCCACATCCAAGCTGCAACAAGCTTGTGAGGACAAGCTTTGATTTCATATAAGCTATAAAAATGTACAAGCAAGCATCTAACATGCCTAAAGAGGCCTACATATAGGGTAGTGGGTGGGGCTTTCTACACCCCAACTGTATCCCTTAAAGCACTCCACCATTGTTGAATGTGGATTGAAGGGTTCCAGTGCTCACCACCATGGAGCTTCAACTATAGTCTTGGGGAAAATCTGTGTGCAATTAACCCCTTTACAAAGACCTTTGGTTGGCCTACCTCACTGTACATTAGTTTGAGGCATCTTTTCACTGTTCAGTAACACATGGTACACAAAGGGAAAGTGGCAGCCAAGCTCTGAGGCCAAAACAGAACCTAGGTGACGTGCTGCTGCTGCATCATCTCCTTGAGTTCACATATCAACATAGAAAGGACATGCCTTTAAAAACTATCATGTCCACAAATGATGTCAAGAGGTTGCAGCATTAGGCAGCAGTTGCAAAGCCAATACGTTCTTCCCCAAAGTCAAATATGGTGTGGTAGACTCCCATGAACACATCTCCCAGAATCCTGCATTCACCCAAGTTCATGTCATCTACCTAGATTTTTCTGTCTTGCTGGGTTAAGAATCCACCAGATAGAATTTATTTATTTGTTTTTGGTTGTAGCATTTGAACCCTGTTTCCCTACTGCTAGAACATCCTTGAAGCTTTCTCAGTTGACCGCTGCATGCCTGGTGTGCACAACTTTAGTAGTTTAAGAGCCATTACAAATACCACCCGCACATGCAACACAAACATAAATCACATAGACACGAATATTTACCAGAGAGGTTCTGCTGGCTCAGGTACATCCAGTGCAATAAAGCCACTGACACACACGGCTTCAGCCCCTTCCTTAAATTTCAGAATATACTGCAGTGATCACACAAATCCAAGCAACTATAACCCTGAATAGTTTATCCTTCATCACACAAAAAAGGCAGAATTGTGGACATTTACAAACAAAACTTGGGTATATTGGGATTGTTTGATCTGGAAAACAGAACACATCTTTCACACTTCTCTGCTGCTTTCATCTCAAGGAAAAGCAACCAAAGTGACTGCTGCAAGGAAAAGAAATCACAGGAAGACATGCTTTACCTGCTCAGGAGTGAGATCAAACAATTTCCCGGCAATGGTAAATGACACGTTAGGCAAGGATGACAAGGAATTGCAATCCACGAGAGATTCTCCATTAGGACTTGGTAGATGCTCACATAGCTGCAACACCAGAGACAAATCAGACACTATGCTGGTAGGCACGATAGACCTCACTTCCAGCCACACCCTTCCAATCTCAGAGCTTAAAGTGCAATTAGATCATCACACAGAGAATTTTTCTGGAGCATACAAGAGGACTGGCAGAAGAGTAAAGTGACAGCAGGAACAACAATCTCATGCCACAAAAATTACTCCAACACAGAGAGAACACACAAGCCTCGCAAAATCTGAGCTGAAGTCTGAGAACCCAGTAGTTTACCTCATTCAGATATTGGTGAATACTCTCTGCTGTCTTGTTGTTTCTCAGTTGTCTCCGTGCCCATACTACAACCAGCTCACAGGCCGCACACACCAATGGATTACCCACCTTTTCAGACCCATCTCCGCTTTCCTCCACAACACTTGTGATACCTCCTCGCCCTCTCCTTCATATAAATACCAAATGAACCCAGAGGTCAGAGTCAGGGAGTGTTCGACAAGGAAATATTTGACCAGAAGAGCATGGCACATGAATTAACAATCTTTGGACCAACCATGTCTCTCCATTGTTGCCTGCCCATAAACACAATCCAAGTTTAGAGCAGATCTTCCCTGGTCTGACCTATAGGGGCCACCACCACCCACAGCAATTCCTCTGTTAAGACATCCTGCAACTGTATATTAAAGAATGTCAACCAAAAGGCATCCAGTGATTCTCCAAGCTAACAAAGTAGGACTGTAAAGCATAGAGATTTAACTGAGAAATGACAAGTTATCAAGACTAAACCAATAAAGGGCATTCTAAAGGTTAAGGTAAGATAGGAGATTGACCTCTGCTGTCAGAAACCAGATGATCAGGTCTGCATACTGTTTTACAACCAGTTTGCATTCCCCACTCACAAGACCTGTAGCATTGATTGCTTGATTGATCTCTGCTACAATTCCCTGTGGAACCAGCATCACCCGTCAATCCCTAGCTAGTATTTATCAGCATATTCAGTTGACTTAGGAATGAAGCCAAGAGACTCTGGACTACCAGCTTCTCAATAAGCCACTCACTGCTCCCAGGCAGCTATTGACAGGTTCATTGGCTTTTCCAAGAAAGAAACTTTGACACAGGCAGCTGGCATGACTGTGAGGTACTGCAGAAGATTGGCTCTATATATGGTTGCAGCACTGGACTTCTCAGTTGGTCACCCATATCACAAGAGTTTTTTTCCCTAGCCCAAGCTGCTCAAATTCAGACTTCAAATGGGATCTGGTGCACCCATCACATTTTAGCTGCAATTGTGGGTTGTCCATATGCTTTGCTGGAGGCTTCCACTTGAAATCTCCTAAGCAGAAAGTCTGATTGGTTCCTAATGCATCCCTTAAGCTTTTTAATCTTCCCCAACCCTGATGAAAGTTTTCCAAACAAGGAAGAAAAATAGAAAAAAAAGAAATAGTAGAGAACTTACTGTTGGCCCTGCCAGTAAAGATGTTCCAGAATCTACAAGAGCAGAACAACCTCCTTCACAAAAACCTGTTTGTACAGCAGAACACCACCCATTCATCTACTTAGAAACAGAAACACCAGTGGTCTTCCTCCAGTGGTATGCTGCAAGTCTCAAAAATTCCAAAATTCAATAAAGACTTGGCTGTCATGGCAACCACATCCTCAGGAGACATGGAGAAAATGCATATGGTCAGCTCTGGACAACCAGAAATTCCAGAAGCCACAAAATGATGAGGGTCAATAGCAAAGGTAAAAATCACTGCCAAGAATGATACCTGTGCTGAGCCCATCAATGAGCACATCCCCCATGTCAAACTGCAACAAACAATCAGATGTTGACTACATTAGTGAAGAACTCCATCATAACTAGAAATGACACATGGATCACAGGCACAAAACTTTCCCACAGCAAAAACAGCTTCAGCTACAACACCACTGTGGAAATCAAAGGGAAGCAAAACTTTTGGGAAATCAAACACCTGCCAGTAGCCCTTCCGTGTCACAGGTGTGTAAGTATGTTCACCCGTGAAGTGTTTGGGGTCAACCCCTCCTAGAACAAGCTCTCCTCCCTTTTCTTTCTCAGTGGCATTACGGTTAAACCAAAATGAAAATACAGGCTCCTCCACAAGCTTCTGGTCCAACATATTGTACCTGTGGCAGAGACAAATCAAACAGAAAAGTTCAATTTGATCACAATCTCCCACACATGTCTCTGGTCCACAGAACAAATTCCTCCAAGCATCACACCCAAGCTGACAAATTTGCAACAATGTTACTAGGCATCCAACCAGCTGAAACGCTAACATGTCACATGATGAAGGCCATCAAAGGGGGTGTGCAGGTGCCTCACCATAGTGGATCCACACGATCAACAGAGATCTCCTTGAATCCAAGACCAAGAATACCATCAAATTTGTGTTCCAAAAACAAGATTCCAGACTCTTTGGTTGCCTCTGCAAAGACCTGCTCCCATTCCTCCACCCAATACAGGCTGAGAAATGCTTGCAATGCTCTTCTGCCACTGATCAAATCCTCTACACTATTATCACTGACAAAGTGGTATCAATCAACCCAGCTCATCTAACAGAAAATTGCTGGTCAGACAAGGAATAGAACTCTGCTAGCAGATTTCGACAATCAGAACTTACACCTGCAAAATTGAACTTTTGCTGTACAAGAAGATCAAACTCAACTGACATTGAAATTCTGTCAAAGATGGATTATCGCTGTTTTAATCAAAAAGACCACCTGTGCACACACTCACCTGCCCTTGTACAATGGCATCACCAATTGTAACATCATCAGCACTTAGATATCCTTGCATAAATCCTGTGCCATACTCAATGGCAAAATCTGTGCCTGCAACCAAGGTCCACCAAGTACAAAATGACTTCTTGTGGACTCTGCATGCATGAGTGACTGGCAACCAGCATGGGGCTTTAAACTTTCCTGACAACTGCTGAGAATCGCTACCAGAGTACAAAGTCTATTCATACCCAACCTGAAAAGAGATTCTGTGAATATACAAGAAGCACTTCAATGGGCATACTGCAAACATGTTTCTTCAGTAGTATATCCTGATCAAGGTTTTTTAGTCTCCAAGGCATAGTGAGGACCCTTAACCCTAAACCTAAAGCCTAAAAACCTTCAGGAGAAAAAAACTGAACAGTATTGTGTACTAGGATAATCTGCTTAGTGATGTGAAATTACCATCTTCTTGGTATGTGCTTGACTTGCTTGATTTGTACCTGTGGTGGAGAAAACACGCCAACTGCAACAAATTACCACACTGTGAACTCAGACTACTGGGGGGTTGTTCATATGCTGATGATGATGTTTTCAACATTTCAAAGAGAAGGTGGCGACAGAGAGGAAGGACAGGGTGTAAAAGAGAGTGCATAAAAGACAATATGTCCCTCGATTTAGTATGGAAAATCCCTTGATTGCCATGCAACCCGAATGTGGCTGATGATGAGTGGCAAAGAAACAAAAAAACCTTGGAAAATGCAGTGCAGAATTTCAGAAGAAGTTTGATTTTTCTTCTCCTCCTCCTCCTGCTGTGTGTGTGTGTGTGTGTGTGTGTGTGTGTCTCCGTGCACATAATTCTGACTGATCCTTCATTCATACCTCGGAATCCGATTTCAAAATCCTAGACCCTAAACCAATTCTAACAATAAGAATCTGATGGACAAAGAGGCAACAACAAAAACGGAAGGAGCACATTGTGGGTCAAGAAAAACGCACAGAGAAATGGCACGCAGCGGAGGGCACCCACAGATTAGCGCTTCCGGTGTCGAAGATGACCTTGAAAGGACCTTGCGGCGGCGACCCAATTGCGATCTCGCCATAGTATTGCGTGTCCAAGTAATTCCGTATCTCCACATCCACAGCCGACATCCCCCCCGTCCTTGGCTGCTGCTGCTTCCCCAAACCCAAAATCCTCTTCCTCAACGACACTCTGTGCAAACTCCCATCCACCCTCGCCACTGCTACCACAACAAGAATTGCAAGCATCCAAACAAAAAGCAGCTGACGCAACGCCATCGCTGCAACCAAACTGACAATCGCTCTTCCTGGACTCCTCCTCCTCTTCTTCCTCAACGAGCGCAGACAAGCGATGATCCAGAGCTTCCCGGTACCCGGACGCGATCTGGAACCGGCGGATATGTATCATCTTCTGCCCGCACGCGATGTACATAATTGGTGATAGGGCAAACTAGGATGAGGTTGTAGACGAGTTGGACCCCACAATTAAGGACCACAAGACCCCACTTGTGGGCTTTAAGGGACTCATCGTAAGGCACTTTGTGAACCTTATCAAGGACGTAGCCTTTAGACATATGTAGATCACCACAAGGGCGTAGGAAGGGGAGGGTTCTTATCAATGTTTGGCAAAAGAGTGTTCGCAAAAGAGTGAGAATCTCTTAGGGTTTCAAGCCGGTTCTCACCTTGAATATCACAAGGTTGGGTAGTAGTGATACCCAATTTGAGACTTATCTCAAACGGTTCTCACTAAAATGAGAATCGACCAATTGAAAATCAATCTTTTTATTGATCTAAATTTTTTTTAATGTGCTGAGAGCAAGTGGGGGGGGGGGGGGGAGGGTCAATTTTCAACACAAAAACCTTAGGGGTCTAGGCTAAGTAGGATCTCGAGTCTAGTGTTTAGGGGTGGCAAGCAAGGTTTTCAAAAACCAAACCCAACGGTTCTCAAAAAAATTTGAGACCCGTCCAACACAAGGAAATTTTCTTCAGGTGCTCTTTTTGTTCATGCCTAACACTCAAATGTGCTTGTTAGATGGAGTTGTGCACTCCAGATTTGCCTTGTTCTTCAAGTTTGGTAAAAGTCCATGCCCATGGCAATTCCACCCTTTAGTGCCCCGAATGAACCAATAGCCACCAGCACACCATCCATTGGAACCAAATTTAGATAGCTATCTAGGTAGTGTGAAGGGAAGTAAAAGGACTAGACTTGCAAACAACCTCAAAACAAAAGAAAGCAACATGAATGAGGTCCATAAAACCATAATGAAAGAAGTTTTGCAAAATATCATTCCTAACATAACTAACATTATGTTTTCTCCTATTTATCTTTCTCTTCTTTCCTCATGCTTGCCATTGAAGCCCCCTTTTCTTTTTTTCCCACTTCTTTTTTTTATAAATTGAACAAGCTCCACTTCTACCCTAGTCATCTTGAATCCTAGAAGAAGGAAAAAAAAGTATTGTATGTGTTATTGTGTGTTATGTTCATTTATTCATTTACATTGTTTTATAAGATTTTACATGGGTGATTATAAGAAACATGAACAAACCCCTTTGGTGATAAGATTAGGGTGGTTCTTTAATATCCATTATCATGATTCTTGAAAATTCAAATAACTAACCATAAAAGAATTAGTTCATGGCTGGTTCTTTCATGAAAGCTACTAGTTCTTCAAGGGTTTTGAAATAAATAGGATCAACAATTTTTTAATTTTCATTGTTTTTTCAAAAAACTAAACCCCATGGTTTTCTAATTTTGAATTGATTTGATAACTTGTAGTTCTTTTTCATTTCAAACAACAACACAACACTAGTCTCAACATACTCACACCTCAATTCAGTAAATGACCTCTTCCAAGGCTCAAAGAAACTACTAACACCTAGTTCATAACATACGAGCAAGACCAAGAATTTGGTGCCTACATCATAATCCATGATTGGCCCAAGAATTTTGTGCCAAACGAATGCCATGCAAGTGACCATATTATTTTTAGTGTGAGTGAAGTCAATGAGCACAATTTTGAAGTTTCATTTAAGATCAACTCTTTGTTTTGAATTGAGGTGGTTATTGGACCTATTGCAAAAAACGCCTTGATATTGAGAAGCTCATAATGTCAATTCGCACTAAGGGGTAACATTTTGATTACATTACAGTTACATTTTTTTTGTTCACATGTAATCACATTCATCACTTAATATTGGGTGCCACGAAGGACATCACCTAGGTTTTGAGGTTAGCAAACATTCTTATTTGAAAACAAAATTTTTTTTTTGCCCTTCTTAACATCCATTTAACATTGGCTTAACATAAAATGTGAAGGCAAGTTTACATGTGTTCCTATTATGAGGTTATAACTTGTTACTCATGACTCCACATGTTTTTATGTTAACAAGAGAGGAGAAATGTTTGTGGAAGTGGCTTTCTATTCATTGATTCAAACTTTTTCTTTTCCAAGACTACATTGGGCTATATGGGACATGTGTGCCATTTTGAGCTTTGTAATCTGGAATGTTTGGATGGGTTTAGTCCTCAGTTTCATGGACCATGTATAAAATACCATAATACATTTTCAAGTTTACTAATAATTAATTTTTTTTTTAAATGTCAAATTTTGTAGAAAGTTTCTACTTGAAATGCCAACATTTAAAACAATCACAAGGGAAGGTTAACTACAAAAAAATGGTGGAAGCCTAGGAGCTTGATCTAGGAGCTTCTTACTTCATTGAACCAATCCACCAATGTGGAGTTGGTATTCAATAATTGGCAACAACTATTTATCCTATTGGTGGAACATTATGTTTCCCCATTTTCACCCAAAGAAAAGAAGTACAAAATTTATAAAAGGTCTCATTAAAATTATGCATAAATCAATCATGGGTTTCAACCTCAATTTGATCCCAATTGTCCCTTTGATCCTCCCTTTTTGTAAATTGCAGCAAAATGAAGGCTAGTCTTCAAAACACATGATAAAATCCTCAAAAATGACTACCATGGTCACTTTTCTACCCACATTACAATTTACCTTCATGGCCACAGATTAGAGGGTTATGTAATAAGGGTTTAACTAGATTAGGCTTAACTACTTAATTACACATGGACTACTTACCCATAGGCTATTTACCTACCTACCCGAGAGTTATCTACCTACCCACCTACCCATGGGTTATTTTGGGGCTACTTAGGGATTTTCTAAGTTAAGGGATACGGATGATTATGGGTTACACAAAGGATTACCCAAGGACTTCTTAAGTTCAGGATTATTTAGGGACTTCTTAAGTCAAGGGTTATTTAAGGGCTACCCAAGAGCTTACCTTGATTAAGGGATACTTAGGGACTATTTAATAAATTATTTAGAAACTTCCTAAGGTAGAGGATACCTAAAGGGTTACTTTTGAAGCTTTGCGGGTGTTATTTAGGTGGTGATTTAGGATATTAACTAAGGACTTCCTAAATAATGATATTAAAAATGTATTTTAGAATTATTTAGGGGGATACTCAAGGACTATGTAGAGGTCTACCTAAGTTATAAAATATTTAATTATTATTTACAAGGTTATTTAGGCGATGAGCTACATAAGGTGCTACACATGACTTACCTAGGTGCCTATAGGGGTTACCAAAATCATAATCCAAACCTATAATTCCCATTCCAAGTTCCAAAACCAAAAGTGTGATCCAAAATCTTAGTTTGCAATGTTATGCAAAAGGGTAATCCATAACTTTTGCTTTAAACACATAACCTTTAGCTTATTATGGGTGAAGGATTATGTACCTGGGAAGACCTCCTACTTACATTTTATTATTATTTTTCATTCAATACAAGGGGAATTTTTCACCTAGAAATGATGGCTTCATCTTCAAACCATGATATTCATTTTATTAAAGAGAATTTAAGTTGTTCATCTTTAAAAAATTATCTCCTCATCTTTAAATGATCTTGAGATTATACATGAAATGTTTCTAAACATGAATACATAAAAACAACATATTTTTGCAATGACAATTGTTGTTGCTAATTCATTTAACATGTTCAATGCTAATGAGTTAAAGGAAAGTGCAAGTCAATTAATGGATCTAGGAGTGGGAGTTTAGGATTATTCATTGCAATACAAAAATGTCAAGGTTGTTCAAGATGCTAATCATTTTCACAATGACAAAATTCAACAAGTTGGTGGTGTTAATGGTGTTCACCATTGCTAGCCATGCAAAATTTTTAAATGAGCACCATATTCTCTAGTTTCAAATTAAAGTTTTGATTTTTTATTTTAAATTAGGTGCTTTGTTTTAAGGTTTGGATTGGGATTTTGGATTTAAAGATTTGGATAAGGATTTAATATTTTAAATTTTAGGCTTGCATAGATTGTCATTGGAACAAGCAATATGTCAAATTTTGAACCAAATTTTGAATTTAAAATCCTTGTGGTGAAATGAAGTGGGGGGAAGGGAAAGGAAATGAATTGTTGGCAATGTAGTTTTAGTTTTTAATGAATTTTATTACTATAGTATTTTTCAAGTTTAGCACTAGCATTTGAGTGTCAAATAATTATTTTATTTTTCAAAATTCATTTCAACAATAAAAATAATAATTTATGAAATTTCAACAATAAATATAAAGAGCTTCTTTGACATGTTTTCTAAACTTTGAGTCCTTCACACAATGTGACCTTTTACAACAATTTTTATTGTTTTTCTTTTAATGTAATAATGTTCTACCAAATTATATGAAAGAGAAATGTCCTCAATTAGTGGATATTTGCTTCCCAATGGTGGATTGCCATGACCTAATAAATTTTCACCAATTTTGTAATTTACGTTCCATTATATTTTCCTTAAATATCAACATTTGAAACAAATAATTTTTAAGAAGTTGACATTATCAATCTTGAAAAAGTACCAAATATTGTAACCTTACCATAATCATGACAATTTTCATCACATGAAGACTTATCATCATACTTTTTTTTAAATAATTAAATATTTAAAGGATTATTTAATGAGAAAAAATGTAAGAAATATTATTTAAGTAATCTTACCTTTTATGATTTCTAGGGGTACATACTTGTTCATTCTGTCCATTTGTTTTCAAGTGGGCTTTCTAGGATGGTATATGAACATTTTTCAAAATGTTTCATATTAGAGGACCCATCCTCAAGGTTTTTGGACTTATTCTAAGTTGTTGTTAATGTTGTTCATGGGAATATCCCTAGGTCGATGGCCTTAGTGTTGGGGGCTAGTAGAATGTTAGCAATGACAAAAAAAAATATTAATGGTCTTCATCCAATTGCCATAAACAAGGTGTTTTTTCAACTTATTAATGATTCCATTGTCCTACAATTTCAGGGACAATTTCAGGAGCACCTATCCCCCCATCAATTTGAAGTATCAACTCTTGGAGGCTATGAAACCATCCCTTTCAATATTTGAACCCTTCTCCACCTACACCCTAATTGGCCCGTGATGCAAGTTGACATTGAAAACACTTTTAATAATGTTTTTGAAGTAGTTATTTTCGGAGAGTTATGTGATGCCAAGGGGCCTTTAATGAACATTGTCCTTTTTACTAGGTTGTTTTATGGTGTTCATTTTTTTTGTATTTCCAACATGGGCAACATGCGGAGGGGTCACCATTATTGAGTCATTTGCAGGCATGAGGTCATTTATTTGTTTTTGCCCATTATTAAGCTTTCCTAAAGACCATCACACGGGCCCCTAGTTATGTCTTTCCATCTTTAACGGACGATACCCACATTATGGGGCCTATGAATGAAATTACTCACACCTTTGACCACCTTTTGACCTAATTAACCTAAGTTAAGTTTAAGGTCAACGTGTTAAAATGTAAGCTTTAGAATCCATTAGAAATTTTTCCAAGCATACAAATTCCTCTAAGCTACACTTAGTCACAAATGGCTTTCGCATTATAGGTGTGCTGGTGGGTTCTCAAAATTTTGCCACGCATTTTTTGGATGAGGTTTTATCTCAAGATGTGGCACATATCAATGATCTTCTTTTCCTAGAGATGCTCAAACTTTTTTGGGCATTTTGTCCTCGTGTGTAGCTTATTGACCTTTTTATTTCACATGGACATTACTTCCTTCTTTTTCCTTCCTATCTCTTTTGGCAGGTGTCAACAAAAGAATTGTGCAGGTATGTGGGGACATTATGATCTAGGATTGTGGGAGTTTTTTCAAGGCCCGCCCCTTAATGAAGTGTAACGCTCGATTACCAATATCCTTTGATGGTATAGGCCTTCTTAATATCGAAGATTATGCCCCATCTATTTTTCAAAAGAGTTCGGCTTTAGTAGCTTCATATTTGTGTTCAAGGTTTAGTATTTTTGATAGATCCGTTTTGGAGGAGTATGTTTTTCAAGTTGAGGGGCGCTCACATTTACTTCAATCATAGTTATGTGTAGTACGAAATGGCCTTCATCATACATCTAGGGAAATGCACATTTTTTTATAAAGTTTAGCAATTATTAATGCATCAAGTCTATAGGCATCTTTGATGGACATCCACCACAACACATTGCTTAAATTTATTTTGGAAGATGACTCCATTTTCTCATCATCCAAAGTCCACATTCATTCTTATTTGGGCAAGGGGGCATGGCTATGGTTAATTGTTAAACCATCTATTTATTCGTTTTGTATCACACACATTACTTTCACCTGAACATTGCATTTTCATCTCCAAATGATTCAGCCCATTTAATCTTTTCACATGTGAGTGTGGACATGAGTTGAATGCATCTTACACGCACTTAATTCGTTGCCCATTTGAAAGTTAATCGATAGCCGCACATGACACCATCCAAAACGTCATGTATGCCCTCTTTCAAGAGAATGGACAAGTTGTATGGAAAGAACAATGATATGCTTTTACGTCAAGAATTTCATTACGAGTTGATCTTTATATGACTTGAGAGGACCAAATCTTGTTGTTGATGTGGTGGTTACGGACTCAACATGGGAAACAATAATTTCAAATGTCATTAGTCGACCAATAGGTGCAATTGCAAAACTTTGCACCATTTTTAAGATCCACAAGTATAGAAAGGCTTAAAGAGGGGCACCACTTTATTTTGATGACCATGGAGGTGCACAACGCATTTGAGTGTGATATGGATTGTTTCATAAAGGAGTGTGCTCATCTTTTCCACAATAGATGATCGAAAGGTCATTTACCTTTATCTTTTTGCATTCAATTTTTCAAGCAATGTGTTAATAATGTTTTTCAACATACTTTAACTTCACTATAAAAAGGAAGATTACGTTGACAAGTGATGCTTGTTCTAAACCTCCCATTACTATTAAACCTCATGATGTGCATGTAGGCAAAATGAAAAGGCCGTGGGTGAAATAACTTCTTTCTACGAGAGTGTCTAGCTTTCTCCCTTTTTTTTTGGTTCGTGCAGGCTATGCATCTTTTGGCCTTCAGTTTTTGTCTCTCCTGTAATGGTTCCAGCCATCAATCTTTTATTGGATTTTTGTGACCTGTGTTCATTCTTCTATTAATTAGCGAGGAGGGGAACCCACAATTATTTTCTTTTCAGAAGGAGTCATTTGATTGGTCCGTCACCAATATTTTTGCAACACGGGGCGACTCTCCCAACATAGTAGCCAAAATAGGACCTCCCCCAGCCCCCGCCCCCAACTCTTCACTCCTCCCATAATTGAGAGTGCGAACGACAGCATCCGAGGATCCAGAAACTTGGCGACGATGAAGAGATCCGTGCAAGATCGTTGCCGATTTGTACCCGCATTTTGCAGCAAATGCTGTTGTTGATCGTGATGAAAATAAATGCTGTTGCTGTGGTTGCTGTTTGTGAGGAAGTTGGCGCAGTAGTGAGCTCTTTCTTGCAATATGCATGTCGGAAGTAGTGAGAAAGAAAGATTTCGCATTGTAACGTTTGTTTGTTTGTTTGTTTGTTTGTTTTTTCCCCGTTTTTGTTTTTCGGCGATTGTTGCTTCTTCTTGCTTGCAGTTGCTGTTTGATTGCAGATTTTTATAAAAGACCGGTGTGGAGAGAGTGTAAGAATGAAGGAAGGAGAAGGAGAAGGAGAAGTTGTGGCTGTGACATTATCATCATCCTCATCATCATCGCGGAGCTACTTGAGTCCCGTGGTTAGACATGATCTGGCGAAGCTGGAGAAAGGTGGCGAGAGTCGTCGTATTGCTATGACCATGCTCAAACAGTTCGTGGAGCATCTGGATCCCGGCTCCGTGCCTCGTTTCCTCGCTCAGGTAAAAGAAAAAAATAAAATCCAATCCTTCTCCAGTACGCCATTTTAGCACATTCCCCCTCACAATGTGAATGCTAGAAGATCATGGTCAGCTTCAAGGCAAGAATGTGGGACCATGGCGGTGAAGAACCGTCACCAGCAGGGTTTAGGGTTTGAACAGTGGGTGAAAGCAACAGCGATGTTGTAATGTAGAGTATTAGATCTCAGATTAGAAGGATTTAGGAACCATCACCAGCACGGTTTAGGGTTTGAACATTGGCTGACAGCAACAGCAATGGCTGTTTGTGCATTATTAGGTCTCAGAGTCAAAGGATTTAGGTGGCTCACGCACCTATGCCATCTCTCTGTATGAAGAAGTAGCAAGGGTTCATGGCAAGCTCATTATTCCTCAAATCCCTCGCATGATGGCCACTGTTACAAGGTCTCTGTCAGCAAGTGGAAGTTCACCTCCACTCCATCAGGCATGTGCAAAGGTGGTTTCTGCACTGGCACGTTATGCAATAGACCCAGAAACTTCAACAGCACAGGCTGATGAGATTCTTCAAGATATCTCAAAGCCTTTGATAGAAGCTATTGCTGCTGGTAGAGTATTGAACCTTCACTTGTTTTTCTCTTCATTAAGGGGCTTGTTGGACACACTACTGCAGCTTGTTATGTGCATCGGATTCATGTATCTAGAACTGAAAAGGTTCTGCTGTGGTAATTATAGGGAGGCTTGAACCAGTTTCAGCTGGTGCAGCTATTTGCTTGCAAGCACTCGTTGAGTCAGAGAAATGGAAGCATGCACCTCCAGAATTGATCAGTGATTTGTGTCACCAAACCACAACTGCTTTGGGGGAAAAATTGACACAAACAGTTGCCCACATGCAGCTGGCTCGCTCACTTGCCAATATCAACCCAAGACCTCTAAGTGTTTATGGGCCAGCTCTGCTTCGTGCTGGGGAAGAGGTCCTGAGTAATGCTGACCTTTCCTGGCAACACCGCAAGTGTGCAGCCAAGATGCTGCAGGCTGTTATCTCTATTCTTGATAGTGACAGGCTTGGTTTGGAGCTCAGTTCCACAAAGCAGGTTAGTAAGTGCAATCACACATGAATTGAGCAGGTGTAGACTGGAAAGCACTTGGGTTTCCAACTGAAAAAGATGATGCACTCTTCCTAATGGCATTTGGTGATATTGTTATAGGGCTTCATACTTCAGGGTTTTGGAGCAGTGTTCTAATAGTGTATGCGGGATAAGAGGAAGCGATTGAGTATTCAAGGGTTGCTGTGTGGATCATCTGTCTTTTGTCCTTCTGTATTCTCAAGAATTTCCTCGCTCTGCAGGTTCTAGCCAACTGTCAGCAGGACAAAATGCCTCATGTGCGCACTGCAGTTTGTGAGGTTCTGAAATTGCTGCAGGGAGCAGAGGAATGTAGCAGGGACACTGATCATTCAGAGGTATGCCTGAATGAATCTCCCAAGATCACTAATGCTTTGAAAGAGAGACCTTACAGACAGTGCTCTGATAGCTCTACTCTCATGCCAACAACCAGCACACTTACTCATGAGCCACCCCATGTATCACTTTTGCCCTCTGCCAAGCCCACCATCTCAGAAGGCTGTTCTCAAGTTTCTTCACGGTCACCTCCAGGCACAGGTGCCCAATACAGGATGGGGCGCTATTCATCAAGTGGGGATACACATATGCGTGGGATTGTGCCAAACTCTTCAGTGGTTGCTGGTACCTTTGATGAATGCCATTCTCTTGCCTCCCATCGTGAGTCCTTGTATCCTGCCTTAATCTTTCATGTGGGTGAGAAGAACACCACAGAAAGCTGTGTACAGCTCTGTATTTAGCAGGATTAATTCCAGGTGTAGGGAATGCCATTACATTCACATTTTGTTCTTGGGCAATTTTCCTAGGGCCCAGAATGTCATCTGCATGCCAATGTTGAAGATAGAAAACTGACTGTTTGCAGCAGATGTGAAAGAGTGTTTGCCTTCTCAAATCTCAGGTGTGGAGGATTTATCAAGATTGCCAGGTGCTGGTGATGTGTGGACTTCCAAATATGCACACCCTCGAGCTCGCACTCTGGGATCATCGATCCCATTGCCACCTTGTCTCATGGACAAATCACTGTCTGATTATTCAACTCTGGAAGAGAATGAAAAAGATATGTCGAAGGGGAAGAATTCTACTCCCACAATTTCAGTGTCCAAGGATCGGGTAACAGGCAGGGTTGCATCATGTCTGAGTCCTCTGGAGGTATCAATCATCAGTAGATTTGCAGATGCAGAAGGAGACTTAATGGCAGAGGATGATGCTTTCCTGTCTGAAGTGGGTGCACTGCCTGATCTTGACATGGAGGAAGGTTCAAGTTTCAGGAATGATAGAATTTTGAAGGGAAGTCTAGAACCAAATTTTACAATGCTGCAATCAAGGGTTGGGACTGAGACTCCTCACTCAATATTGCACAGTCAAAATGCACTGAGTGTATCAGGGTCAAACCACAGCACCACAAGCAATAGGTTGTGTGAAATTGCCCTAAAGAACAATGATTGCAGCATCTCTGGGAGTGTGAGCAGTATGAACAGGATGCTACTTGTCAACAGTTCAAACAACTCAAACAGCTCGTTGATGGAAGAAGCCATTTGGGGTCCACAAGTTGGCACATCAAAGCCTGGAGTGTCACATACAGGATATTTGGAGCTTGCCAACTTGTCCAGAAACACTGAGGATGGTCTCAGCATTTTTGTATGATACTCAGCTTTCCTTTATCCTTTGTCTTCTTATTTGGTATCAAATTTTGGGAGGGAACTGGATTTATTTGTTTTACCAAGTGTGTGGCATGGCCTCAGCAATTCAGGACATTAAAGGTTGACATGACAGCAGGTCCTCAGGGTAAATGGCAAGGTATGGCAACATTGGACAGTAGGTTCAGGTTGATGTGGTATTTTGAAGCAAGCCAAACCAAGATTTCCAGATCAGTCTTCACTGCTCTCATCTGTGCCTGCAGTCTTTTGCAGTCACTGACAATGCCATTAGTCAAAATCAGGAAGAAATTCTACATATGAAGCTGGGGCTTTTGCTTATTTGATCTGATATTTTCTATCTTGGATTGACCAGGAACCAAGGCTGCACATAGCAACAGAAGATTTCCAGCCATTTACAACACCGCGACGACTGGTGCATTCTCTCCAGTCAGATCTCTCAAGTCCTCATTTGGAGGATAGCATAAGTGACCAGGATGATGAGTCAGTTACCAATGAAGGGGAGTTTGCTGATCTTGCTGGGCTTACTGGTGAGGCAGACATGGACCTGGATTCATCAAGCGAAAAGGATTGGAGCATGCATGAGAACTCATTGCACGCTGATCAGTCAATTCAGGCTGAGGATTCTATTGAGCTGGAACTTGATGAAACACCAAGAGGTGGTGTTGAAGCTGTTGCCTTCTGTGAAAGGGCTCATTTAGTGGATGATAGCTCACAAAAGGCTCCAATCTGTCAAAAATCCCTTGACAGTTGTTTAGACCGGTTAACAACCCCAGTATCTGACTATCAAAGCAGTCAGAAAGGCCACATTGGGGCATGTACACACACCCCAGAGCTTCCTCAAACAACTTCCAGGGAAAGTGAGGTTCTTGAGTTTGCCTGCTCCTCAGGCATGAAGGTTCAAAGTCAAAATACCTCCTTTGGTCAAGAGCAAGGAGGCATGGGAATCATCTGGAATTCTGAGGATGGAAAACCAGGTTCACCAATGACAGTCATGAGAAGCTTGCCATTTGAGCAGGCATCGGGAAGAGCAAGGGAGGTTTACTGTTGCAGCCAGGAGAGTGAACCCTTGACAATGGGGTCTGTTTCCAAATCTGATAAAGGTACCCAAGAAGGGACATCTGCATTGAGAGAGATAAATGAGCGCTCTTTGGTGCATGAATATTTGAAGCTTTCATGGTTTGTCGAGATTGTGTTGGGAGGTGCAGTGTGTTTGATTCTTGCACTTGCTTTAGCCATGATACTGATGCCAGTTTTTGACACCGATCCTGACAACTCCCTTCTACCCACTTGAGATATTGGTCATATCCTTGTTGTATACTATGTTGGGACATTTTCAATTTTCAGGATGCTGGTGAAGATTCTGACAGTGATTCTTTGTGCACACTTGATGTGCTGGTGAAATCTTTGTTGTATATTCGATTGGGTAATATTTAGTTGCCTGCTGCTATAGGCAGAAATTCTGTTTGAGCATGTGCGAGAGCCAAGGAAGGTACTTCTGTAAATTGCTGAACATGATTTTTATTATTCTTGGAGGATGTTGTCTCTGGCTTGTGTTTTGCACAGTGATATGCTTTGCAAAATGCTAGCACAAGCTCCTTCCTCAAGCATTGGTCTACGTCCTGTTTTCATGCACATTTTCTATGGTCTACCATGTATGTTTTCTTATTTTTTGCAACAAAGATTGTCAAATCACCACACAGACAATCTCACATCTCATGCGATAGATGTTTAGGCTCAAATTTAGGACCAAATAAGGACTTCAGTTCTATTCCTCGCATCATTTATTTTCCTTTTCCTTTTCCATCAACCACAAATCAGTGTTTTGTTTTCCCAACAAATGTTGTCATTTTTTCAATGAAAAACCATTCAGAAAAACTTGTTTTTCCTGTGTAGATTTGACTACTTCTGCTATTTTTTTTCGAAAATTTTTGCCAAAAATGTTTAACATCACTGAAATGGTTTAGTAAAAGCAAAGACAGAACCCTTCCCACAAATTGCGAGGTATTTTAGTTAACCCTCTCAGTAGAAGGCTCTTTGTGGTCTCTCAACCCAATGGTTAGATTCAAACCTAGTATCAGCGAAGTCTCGAGTTCAATTCCTCAAAACTTTTTCCAAAACCGCAGTTTCTGAAGAGCGGCTCTTGCTGCGGTGCTGAAGAAGAAATGGCCCAATAAGCTTGGCGTAGAGCAAGAAGGGGAAGGAGACGGAGAGAAAAGCTTGGGGAGTAGCGTGCAGCGAGCTCTAAAGCTTTTTTGGTAGAGGGAAACGGAGAGAAGAGGAAGAAGAGGAGTCCTTGGTTTTCTGGGAATTGGAAAGCGGCGAAGAAGATGCAGGGACCAGGGAGATCGAGAGCAGTAGGGATGAGGGGACGGTGGGCAAGCAGTGGAGGAGGAGGAGCAGGAGAAGGAGGTTCTCGGTATCATCGGCGGCAACAACAGCCAGGGATGTATCCGTTAGGATGGGAATTGCAGCATCTGGCGTACGCACAACAACGAGAAGCGCAGCAGTATTATGTGCAAGCGTTGTTGCAGCCGCAGATGTATGGAAGGGCAGGAGTTTCGTCGCGAGGAGGGTTTTTGCCATTAGGAGTGCAAGGTTCGGGGATTTTGAAGCGACCAGCAGGCCCTGCGCAAGGGCCTCTCTTGTATGGTCGTGGTCATGCTCGAGGAGGAGGACAGCAAAGGAGCCGAGGTTTGGGTAATGAGCACGTCTTGCCTAAACCCTATTTTTCGTCCATTGATGGTTTTTGTAGTCTCGTCTCTCGTTTTCCAACAGCGCCATTGTGTGGATGGAGGCCGTTTGCGTCGTAAGAGGAGAAGTTGCATTTCTGATCCGCCTGCGTTTTGGCGATGTTGAGAGGATTAGGGTTTGAGAATTCAAGCACCGGATTGCCATTTTTCTTGTGGAGTCATTCAACTGCTTTTTCGCAGTAGTGCAGCAGCAGCAGCAGACAGGTTTCATTATAACAAACTGCTGAAAGAAAATCTGAAGATTTTCTTTCTGTAATAAGCAGATGAGAGAAGGTCTTCTTGCAGAAATGGATGCTACTCATCACAGCATTTTTTTGCAAACAACTAACTGTTTCCATCACTGAATTGCTCTTTGTTATTGACATTCTTGACACTCTCAACTTTGGTTTTTATTGTGGGAATGTGAGTGGGTCTCAGAACACAAACCCTAATTTTTTGTGTTTCGTGTTCTTTGTACTTCTATCAGGCGCCTGAACTCTCTAGAGGCAGTTTTGCGTTCATGAAATGTGTGCTGAACGTGAACTTCTATTGACACAAACAACACTCACCATCTCTACTTTTAAAGGTTGGTGGGGTGTCATGTCAAAAGATTTACAGGGTACTCCAGAGTTAGGTCAGTAAGGCTTTATCTGCTCAGATCATGTCCTTGCTCTGGCTGGGAGCAGATAGTCAAGACATCTCTTTCTTATCGTCTTGGATTTTTCCCATTATCAGATAATGATATGTTATGCTGATGTCTGTCCTGCATTTCAAGGTTCTCTCTTTTGTGGGCCTGCTGTGGCAGGTGCACGAGGTCGGGACAAGGGTCGTGAACCTTTGACAAAGGAAGCTCTTGATGCTGACCTAGATGCAGTAAGTTTCCTTTTGTTTTTGGGAGTATGTCTTTCTGCTTACTTCAACATCAAATGGATTTTGGGAGCTTTCAACAATTGACTGACTGTGTATCAACAATATTTTGCCACTTAAAAAGGAGCTTGCCTGTGCTTCAAAGTTTAGAATGTCCTTGATGTGGTGCAGCATAATAAATCAGTGAATGAGTCCAGAGATCCACTTTGTGTAGGATAATAAATGTTTGTCCAGAATCTGCAAAGAATCTAGCAGGGTGAGGGTTCTTGACTAATTGTTCTACTGTGGTCTTGAGGGTGTATGTGGATCATTATTCGTTTAGCAAGTGGAATGTGCTGGGCTGCTAGTTCAACATAGTGATGCAACTATGTGCTTATGCACTGAAGGTATGAATTCAGGCTTGAGAGGATTCGGTGTTTTAGGGTGCCTGTAAACCTAGTATGCTGATTGAGGTGCTGATTGGTGCTTGACAGTGGCGTATGAAAGACAAGAAGTTTGGAGGCGACTCACTGGATCCTGACATGGACAAGGAGGAGGAACTAAGTAAACAAGGTTTGTCTGGCTACCTGTCTTCATGCTGTGTGGTGGTGTCCATGACTTTAGACTTTTTGTTGCTCCAAGTCTTTTCTGTGTGTGATGTATACTGTGTGCAACAGATGGGGATGAGATATTGGAGACTACACCAGCTGTGGAAGGTGATGATACTGCTAAAATAGGTGCTTCAAATTCTGTGAAAGTTATTACTACGAAGTCAACCAGGGCAAGAACAATTGACTGCAACAGCAATGTTGATAAGGAGCATGTGTCAGCCACAAGAAAAGAAGGGCCCACAAATGGTGTTGATGTCAAGCTCTAGGTGAAGCTCATTTTAGTCATAGTACCTTTGTCTGTCACATTGCTTCTCTGAGGGAGATAATAGGTGGTAAATATTAATTCTTCCTGTTCTGGGAGCCAATCCCCTGTGCTGGTGGAGTGCTGGTGGTGCAACAACAGGAAGGGATGCGAGTTTTGAGGCTACATTTAAAAGCAGCTAAGGATCTCCTGTTCTTTCTGCAAGAAAACAGACATGAGAAATTCCCCCATTTGCTGCTACTTTTGACTTTGTCCAAAGTAGTTTCTGGGTTGTTAAATGAAGTGGACAGCTGCTCCATGCCTTCATTATTGAGTTCATATTCTAAAGCTGATTTTGGCAGACAAACATTGAACATGTGAACTGAATCCCTGCTTAAACCAGGCTTCAGAGAAGAGGACAAGGTAGGGTAGTGATGATGGGATTAACGTAGTGTTTTGCCTTGCTGTTTGTATCACAGGCAAAGTCTTAGTAGATTTTTGCAGCTATTTCCTTGAAGAGAGTAGACCAGCATCTGAATTCATAACCACACTTATCTGTTTGTGGTGGTTCATCTGCTTCCCTCTGATGCAGTGTTGTTAAGAAATTGTCCAGTTTCATCTGTTATGTTGACCAGTGTAGGAATATAGTTTACAGTGGCAGATGTAGAAGTACTTGGAAAGTTTGATATTACCAGACCAGCCTATCTGAGGATTCCTAAGGGGCTATTGATTGTGCTGCCTCCCTAAGTGGTCAATCGTGAGAATGAAGACTCCATTAGTATCATCAAAGGCTGAGGACTCTCAAGTTCTTGGATTGAGTTGAAGATTTGAAATGCTGTTTTGAGTTTTTGGTTCTGAGTACCCTCCTTTCTGAGGTGCAAGTTGCAGAAATTTGTGAAGGCATCAACAGTTCTCAATCATTGCTTTAGTTGGAGGCAGGCCCCTCTTTACGAGACACAAGGGTGAGCAATTTCATCCTTTTCAAAGAGGAAGTCATCTATAGGTGGTAACTTCATTTCCCAGTAAAAGGATCTGGATTTTTTGTGAGCATAGCAAAATGTTTCTCCATTTGTTGAGGTTTTTCCTCCTTCCATATCTTGTTCCTCTATAGCTGAGTATGTAGATAGGTTTTCCTCTTGTTCTATCTCTTCAACAAGTTGAAAATTAGCCTTCCTCAATCCCTCCCTGAACCCTCAAGGCCTTGTCAACCAAAATGCCTTTGTATGTAGTTCAGCATAGAGGTCCTCTTGTACCATAGATTTAAGTGTGATGGACTTGCATAGAGATAATGCAGGCACATTCAAGATTGCAGTAAAATCAAGGTCCAATTGTTTTAATGGGAAGTAATGACAATACCTGGAGAGAAGACTAGATGAGTCAAGAAGAGCAAAAAGAGAAGATGAGAGAGGAGCTATCTACACAATGTGTATGTTTGTGCCATAGCCCTGGTTACCTGGGGAAAATGCAAAAATTGTATCTAGTACTTGCACTTTCATAATGTTCTGTATTATATCCATTCAGTGCTAGCAAACATCACAATTGAATCTTCCTGTTGCTTCTGGAAATAGGTCCAGAACTCAGGACACAGATTTTTTGTTATGGTTTGCCCCAGATTTTGAGGGGTTATCATATACTTATGTACAACCACTGTTGGGTACTGATAAAGTCAGTGGCTAGTGATGGCAGCTCCTCATGGGTCATGGTGATGAAGATGATGATGGTCTGACACTTTGTGAGCGACTCTCACAAGTTATGTATGATGACCACTCACTGTCACATTTCACCCTCAAACTGATTTCTCCACAATCTCATGGATATCTTCTGTATGTTTGGTAAGTCATGTATGATGATCACTCATTGTCACATTTTACCTTCAAACCAATTTCCCTACAGTTTTATGGATATCTTCTGTATGTTTGGTGTTGTTCCATGTTGGTGGTATTGATACAGTAAACTCTCTCTAAACTAATACTGTGTAAACTAATATTCTCTAAACTAATATGTGGGCACAGGCCTGAGGCAAGCCTCATACTTAATCTAATAATTTTCCATAAATTGATATTCAATATTTTTTTTCCGGTCCCATAACATTTTATAAACTAATACATCATACATATGGCACCAAAAAAGCGATGAAATAAGAGGAAACACTTCAAAAGTACAGAGGGTATTCTGAGAGTACCCAAAGTGCAACTTTTCACAACCTCACTTTCTGCCAAGATTTTTACCACTCATGTCATATGATCTTCTACGTGCTTATTTGATCCTCCACCAAGCTCCACAAGGTTCCGTTATTTTCCCCAATGATCCAAGACCTTCCATGCTGCTTTGGCAGGTTCCGGAATGATTTTTGTTACCCTCCATATAATTTGTGTAAACTAATATCCTCCATAAACTAATATCTTCTGGCCGGTCCCAAGGATATTAGTTTAGAGAGAGTTTACTGTAGTATTGAAATTGTTGTTAAGATGCTAATAATTTTATATTGCATTGTATAGTTGTGACATTTTCTGCTTGAATAAGTAATAATCTCCTCATGCACTTGTTTTCTTTATCCATGGCCATGGATGAGGAATGGATGTGACACAGCCTTATATGCAATTAAGTTCCTTAGATTTGGTCCAGGTGGACCCAAACCCTTCATTTCAGATCCCCCCCATCAGCAAAATAGTGTGATTTTACTGAATTTTTGCTTGTAGAACTTGGATTTGGGGTTTGCCTTGTAGCCCATTCTTTTAATACACTTGAAAGATTTTTGTTTGACTCCAATAGGTATGACACAAGTTTTTTCACATGAGGAGGGCATGGCTTGTCATGAAGACATTGGAATAACATGTATTATCATTACAAGAACATTTTCATTATTATTGAGCCTTGCAGATGTGATTGAACATCAATTTTGTCATTGGTGAAAGATGATAACCATTGACTTATATTATGCAAGAACCCCTTTCACTTCATATTTATTTGTTGAAGCTCATCTCCATGATGATGCAAATGCCAAGTAATCATACACTCATGTGTTACGGAAAAACATTAATACCCTAACAACCCATAGGAAAGAGTTGTAGCTCAATTTCAAGCATCAAGTTTTATTTTCCATTAGTGATTCCATCCTTAAAATAGTAACAAAGTAAAACTTCTGATCATTTAATTGTCTAATTCAAGGTTCTGGTAGCAGTTCAAACTGTTCCATCACCCCAAATGGTAATCATGTTTGTTCCCCAATCCTCTATTACCTTAGCATTTCTTGAGTCTATCTAATAGCATAGAATAAGTAAGATCAAGAACACTATTGAGTATAATTGTTAGTGTAACACAAAATGAAATTCCATAAGTCTGTATCTTTAAGATTTTTAATCAAACCCACTAGGGTCATCATTACAATGCACTAGAACTTCCAATCTCCACACATTGACATGATTTGTCAAATTTTGGCTATGTCATTTATTGGTAGGAAATATTCATCAAATCCTGGTATGCATTCACCTTTTGCACTACACAATTTCATTAATAGAAACATCATTGTCTCGTAGGCTGAAAAACAATTCCCCAACCATTCCCCAACAGCAAAGCCCAAGCAAATCTACGATCTAGATATGACACTACAATGTGTTGGATGGATGAACAACAGTTGCATAATTGCAAAACATTAAACCTTAATGTTTTGACTCGCCTTGCCATTGCCATGTATAATTGTCAAGTGGATGATTGTAGCGACATCCACTAATGAACCTTATACTTGGTTCACCCAAGCCAATTTTGATTATCATCATCGTTGCAAATAAATTATGATATTATTAAACAAATAAATAGTGAAAAAATGAAATCCATTTATATGAAAAAAAGTTGTTTGGACTTATGCATTAAATGATAACTCATTAAAAACAACAAAAAATCATGCTAAGTGGACATTGTAATAAATTACTTACATTCAATGAAAAATATCCACATTCAATCTTAAATATATCACATATCAAACAACATTTGAAAAACCATTTGAGCCAAATTTTCAAATCTTAAATATATCACAAACCATACATTTGAAAAATGGTAATGACATTATCATTTGAGCAAAGAAACCAAACTACATAACACAATGTTTCAAGAAATGTAACCAATGGGAACATGTGAACCTATTTTCTTGTAGTTTTCATCCAGAATTTATCCAATATCATCATGTCAAACTTTTAATTCATATACAATTCTATCTTCCAAACCATGATCTGAATTGTTCAGTCTTTTTTTTGTTTCTTAGTTAATTATGAACAAACGATTCAGCAGTAGATACACAACTTGTCCATGGTAAATCATAAATGACCACATTGGTTTGATCCTCATCAGGCGCACACATGTGGCTGGCTATGTACCTTTCACACACCTTTCAACACAAGCACAGAGATGAAGAGGACTCTCTGCATTTCCATCTGTATGTATGTCCGATTGTCACTCAATTAAGTGAACTCTCAAAAACTTCATTCAAGACATGTATCTGGTCTCCTGCACAATCTCTATGGTGTCTGCATATGCTGATCACCATCATTTCCTTTTTAATTTGGACTCTTAAGCTACCACAACAGATAGTTGTTGATGCACACAAGAATCCAATTTCGCTCAAAGGTTTGTTGATGCACTCAAGAATCCAACCCTCACTACTTGGAATCCAAATGGTGACAGTGATGCTCAGTGCAGAACATGACAATGTGCCTACTACTAACCTGGACAGTATCTGTTCCTTGGTGACCGAAATCACCAGTGTCTACCTAGAAGGGAGTGCTTGAGGTGAATCAAAGCGGATGTTCCTTGAAAAACTTGATAACATGATCATTGAACTCAGCAGCCTGCTGTTGATGAATGAAGTGTCCACCTTCCAGAGTAACCACACCCTTTAGGTTTGGCACCTCCATCTGAAAGGCTCCTCCATAGACATAATCTTGAAGATTGGGTAATGTGTGCAAAAGGTCCTTGTCTCCAGAAATAAACAGTGTTGGTGTCAGAACAGTCATATTTGTCCAAGGTGCCTTCAACTCCCATGTCCTGAAGCACATACCAAATGTACCACAGTTTTAACAAACCATGCTTCATCACATGTTTCTATTTTTTCCTCACATACCTACACACAAAAGTATGAACTGCCTTTACACATCAAAAAAGTAAGAACCCATGGGTGTCATGGCTGCACCTGTTGATTGCTCGGTAGTAATTCAAAGGGCCAGTAAATCCAGACTGCTCAAACTGCTCTGTATAATGCTTGAGATCCTCCTCAGTGCACCAAGGTGGCAGGGTGGTTACCTCTGGTATAAGATCTAAAATCCCATTGCCTTCAGGTATACAGATTGGAAAACTTCCTTCACTTGCTAGAATTCTTTGCAGAACTTCAGATGTTCCAACACTTGCAAACTCAGCCTCTATACCTCCTGGCTCCTGGATGTTCAGAAGAACAACAGCATTAACAGACGATGTGTTTCAAGCACTTCAATTGCAACCAAATCCTGGTAATGATGTTCAGACACTTCTCTGAAAAAAAATAGCAGTACACAGTGGACTGTTTTGACTGCAATAGACTTCAAGCTGACAGATCAAGTCCTGTTCAGTTTGCAACCTGGAATCTTGTCATGTAAAATCCTTCACCTAGCAGTTCCCGATAGAAATCCATAAAACTGCGATGTGGCCCACGTAACAGAAAGGGAAGACTAACAGCCACATATGCCTTCACCCGGTCGGGACGGAATAAGCAGAGGTCCCACCCAATGATTGCACCCCAATTATGGCCCACAACATACACCTGCCATTGTCCATTCACAACTACAATCAGCTATGGTGCCTAAATCTATTCCTTGAAGTCTCTAGATTGACTAGTGAGAGACAAGAGTCTGAATCAATAAGTTTCCAGGAGTATGCATAGAGGATGATTCTGACCTCTTTCAAATTGAAGGTATCAAGGAGCCCAATTATGTCGCCTACTATATGGAGGCTGGTGTACTCTTCACTGCTTTCAGGTCCATCACTTGCACCATAGCCACGCATGTCAGGTGCAATAGCATGGAAGCCTGCCCCTGCAAGAGACGACATTTGATGCCGCCATGAATACGAAGTCTCAGGAAACCCATGCAAGAGCAGCACTGCAGGGCCTGAATCCAATGAGCCAGTATGCCAAAGTTCCAGTCAGCAAGACAAAAAAGGCAAAACTTGAAAGGGCTGTCTCTGGCAAATTAGAAAATGACTGCAACTCAAAGGCATGGACAACTAGTTTCTATATTGCATTAGGTTTGGCAGAGGCTCTGTGTGTGTGTGTGTGTGTATGTGTTTACTGCACTTTTTCACCCTAATTTTGAAAGAGAGATATAATTGGAGCAGAGAAAGGAAACCAATATACCTGAGCCTTCTTCAACAACATGTAAAGAGAGGCCAGAGTTGTGTAAGTGGATGGTGTGGTGAGAAGGCCCCCCCATGTTACAAATCTTGCACCCACCCTCTCTCCTTCCTGTGACTTAACAAACGCCCACAAATTATGCACTCCATGCCATCCTGCACAACAATATTTGTCAATGGGACAAAAGTGATCTGGCTACTCATCATGGTGATGTTGCATCAATAGATAGATGCAGATCAATAGAGTAGTTCAGTGTAATTTTCCAAGATATATCCCCTCTCTTCAAGAACTTCCACAATCAAGCCAGAACCACCACCAAGAGATATGTATTATTACCAGCGCTTCAGATATGAAATATTGGAGCTTCTTTTTGGTCATCCAAATGTCCTTCACATAGATGCTTGGTGCCTACTCTAGTAGAGACATTCTGTTCTTGTGCAAAACCGAATATAAGTTATGACCAAACTCCCTGAAAATGCTTGGCAACTCCATGTCTGCAATCCGAAATGCGTGAAAGAAGTCGCACAACCATGACCTGAGTTGAACACTGTGTCAGTTCAACAAAATTGAGCAGAATCAAACAAGAAGAGTCTAGATGGAGAAACATGATACTGCTCTCTCCATAGACTGATAGATAAAGACAATTTCCCAATCAAAAAACAACAAAGCCTTGCCTGTGATGATGAGATCTTCTGCAGATCCACCATGTTCTTGATATCCAGATTAGCTAGAAAAAAACTCTTAGACAGAAAAATCCTTCTGCAATCAAGCTAAAAGAGCTTATCATGAATGACAGCACTTGCCTTTTGGCTTTGTTCAAACTCAGGGTTGAGAGCTCCAGAAAGGTGCAAAAGGAACCAAAGAGAGAAGAAGTATCCAATTCTTGTCACCAAAGCAGCTCCAGTAAGCGTTCACTTCCACTCCACTTCTTAGAACTGGGCAAAGGATAAGAACTTTCTCCAGTGAATAATAATTGAAAGATAGACTACCGCAGCATGGAGAAGAAACAACTCTTTCTCTCTGGATCTTTCAAACACAATCACATTACACACGGATTCATCACAAATCCATCACAAATCCATCACAAAAACACACCATGAAACAAACCCTAAACCCTAAACCCTTATTCATTCTACTCGATCCATTACTGTTCTTGTATGCACAATCCGATCTGAGGTTTCCAAGGATCCTGACAGCAAAAGACTTTCTTTTTTGTTGGTATTAGAAAAACAAGGAGTGTGTTACACTGTGGCCTTGCCATTCACATGTAAAAGTATCTTAAGACCAAAGAAGAAGTCTGGAAACTCAAATATAATTTCACCATGCAAAAATACACCTAATCTTCTAAAAAAATCCTCTAAAAGAAACCAAAATCCTTCAAGATATTATTATAACTCTATAACTACTAATCTCAAGTTTCAACACAAGCCAAAGTATCATGTTTCAAAAATCCTCATATGAAATAGACCTATTATTATTACCTAGGGGCCAAAAATTCCTTAAGCTACTACTATACTCTATGATGAATCTAAACACAATATCCTTGCAATGAAATCTAAACCCAATAAATATCCTTGTGTTGGTAGGCAAGGCCAACAAAACAAAAAGAAAGTGGAGGAAAGAGTACTTACAAGCCAGAAGCATGACGGCAAATCGCCAACAGGAGACTCTCTGCAAAGAAGAAATAGGTACACAGCTTTGGTTGCTCATTTCAGCCTTTTTTCTTTTTTTTTGGTAACTAAAAATAGCCAAAATGCTATTTTAAAAAGTGGGCTGCTAAAAGTAGTAAAGCAAAAAGTGGGTACATAGTCACCATATAGTATTTACTAGTTCTTTTCTTCTCAATTGCATATTTTTTAGCTTAAAGGATTTTTTTTAAAAAAGTGCTCCACGTTGAAAGAGAGTTGGGATCCCATTGTGGGTTAGTTTTTGCTTTTTAGTTTGGTTTGTTTTAGGTTTTGGACTCTTTTTGTTTCAAGTTTTTAGGTTGCATCTTGTTTTTTGATCTTGAGACATGTGAAAACAAGTTTTTGCAACAAAACTTTGCTTGGACTTTTCACCTTATTTACATTTAATTCATTTGTCTTCTCTTAGTAATTGTTTTTGATTAGTTTGGTGCCACAACCATTAGAGTATCTCCAGCGGTGCTCACTATGTGATCCTGCACACTAAAATTGAATGAAGAAAAGTCAAAATGTGCCGGTTTGGCTCAAGAAAATGGTTTTGGGTCACCATAATTGAACGATTTGCAGTGGCTGGTAAAACGCAAATCAATGCTGTGCACCTGCAGAAAAGAGTGTAATAAATATGATCTGACTTCTGCTCAGTGTTTCTGATGAATGGCCCATCATAACGATTGGTCCACGTGGTTTGCTATTAGTAGTTCCCCACTTATTATTTGCTGTCCCAGTTTAAAGTGCGCAAGAAAAATAATCAAGTTCGCCAAAAACAAAAAAACAAATTAAAATATGCCCTAATTTTTTCTGTACAAATAGCCATATACCGAAACCTGAAAAAAGTCCAGGAAATACGCTGCTGCTTCATTTGGGACGGCATCTTTGTCACGTTGTACGAAAAGCTGAACAAGTCCAGGAAATACGGTGCTTCATTTTGGACGGCACCTGTGTCGCGTTGTACGTGATTACCGTTGAATCTTCTTTTGAGATGATGATACTTTTAAGACTCGGCTTTTTCCAAAGCCCCCTAAAAACAGACATAATTATTACACGATATAGTCCCACGTTTTTCACGACCAAGCTAGTCTGACACCACAGCCACACTCAAATCCTTTTTGATCTCAGGCTTTCCCTTGTCCCCTCTTCTGGAGACCACGCGAATCCTGTCTCCACAGTCCTCGTGCCGGTGATAGTGACCCGGTGGGCTGCCAGGTTGATCCGGTCACGGGACAGAACAATGGACTAGTAAGCAGCCATATCGATCCGGCTACCGGACAAAACCAAGACCTTATAAGCAGCCATATCGATCCGGCTACCGGACAGAACCAAGACCTTCTAAGCGGCCATATCGATCCGGCTACCGGACAGAACCAATACCTTTTAAGCAGCCATATCGATCCTGTTACCGGACAAAACCAAGACCTTGTAAGCAGCCATCTCGATCCGGTTACCGGACATAACCACGACCTTGTAAGTAGCCATATCGATCCGGCTACCGGACATGACCAACACCTTCTAAGCAGCCATATCGATCCGGTTACCGGACATAACGAACACCTTCTAAGCAGCCATATCGATCCGGTTACCGGACATAACCAATGCGTGGTAACCAGGCAAGTTGAGTTGGTTACCGGAGGTAACAATGTTATCCCGCTGCGTACAGATTGACTCGCTCCTTCTTGTTTTGATCGGTTCTATTGGTCGTTTCCTTTCAGCATGTGGATGAACCATGCCTTTCTATCCACATACAAGTGGGAGTTTATGGATGTAAAGTGGAAATTGCAATTTGGTTGTTGGATTATGGAATTTATTTTGAGGGTGACCTCTTCTCTTCATTGTTTTAGAGTTTTTTATAAAGTCAGGCCCTATTTACACTAAGGTTGAAGGCCCATTGACCATGAGCCTCAACCCTTGTTTGGGGTTGCCTTTGGGCTTCCAAGACAAGGATTATTTGTGTGGCCTACTCTTTTGATGCTCAACTCTCCAAAATGCAAAGCAACCCACCCACATGGAGACAAAATCAAAAACAAAATAAATAGAGATTGCCAAAGGAAACACACACTAAAGATTTCTTTTTTAAATATAGGCAAGGAGCTTTGGTAAATCTCTTGCCACACACATAGAAAACCTTGCCAAGCTCACATAAACCTCCCATCTCTATGTCATAATTCCATAACAATAGAAAAATAAATGATATGGTGCCAGACACAAAAAAAGAAAAAGAATTGCCTTCAAGTTCACACTTAGACCAAAAACTCAAGAAAGACCCTTCGAGCTTGGCAAAGCTTGTGCAAACCCCTTGCCCATTTTAGAAAATCATCCACACACAAACAAGAGGACTCCTTCAAGCTAAGACACACCAAAAACCAAGAGAATGCATTTGAGCTTTGTGAAGCTTGTGTAAACCTCTTCATTTTTTTAAAAACTTGCACGAACACACAAAAAACAAAAGAGCACCTTTGAGCTCACATATAGACACAAATTGATAGAATGCATGCAAAGCTTGCACAAACTTCTCATCCATGTTTCAAAAAATAACTTGAGCCCACACACTAAATAAAAAAGTGCCTTTACAACACCATCAAACATCATGAAGCTTGTGCAACTTTCACAAATTTCATTGAATTTCATTCTAAAAACTTAGAAGCTCAAATGTGAAAAAACTCAATTGTTGATTTTGCCATGGGTGGAACAACTAAACATGAAACTCCTCCCTTCATGCCAAGTCAAGGATCAAAAACCAACTTTGAGTGTTCATTCACTTTGTTAATATTTTATGTCATTTTCACAATCACGTCTTGTGATTTGGGCAAACATAGGCTCCCAACGCCATGTTTGCCCAACTTTATAATTACTTTATGTTGTCAACAATTTTATTCTTGCACTAATAATTGCGATTGTTCATATGATATTAATTGCTTACATTATTTTCTCAAATACCACTTACTAAAAATCAATAACATCATATCATTTGCCAAACACATTACATCTTTGTTCAATGCCCCATTGAATTTATCCCTATGCATTAACTTTCAATTGTTCTCCCTAATCCTTAAACTTATGCCCATTTTTTCTACTACATAGTCTACAAATAAAACAAATATTTCACATGTACATTAATCATTATATTGACATTTATAATGCCATCCACACAAATCTAGCCTATGGAAAGGATATTCCAATTTGGCTAACACAATTGAATCATATTCTAGCCTTTTTAGGAAAACAATCATATGTGATCATGAAGTAACTTTCAATTAGTAAAACAATATTACATGTGTCACCATGTTGTGACTTTAAGGGCATATTCATCACAAACATTCATCACAACCCTAATTCAAAACACAACATACATCCATCTCCTTTAAGCATTCACAATCACCACATTTAATTCCAATACCAACATTCAAATAAAGATGTTAAATATAAACCCCATCCATATTTTATCAAATACTCAAACCCACATATATAGCCCTTCAACTAAATATAAGGGAACATGATCTTGCTCATGCCTATTGTGACTTTGGCACATGTATAACACTTCTTTTAAATTCAAACACAAGTCTATTTAAACTTTGCATGACAAAACCTTCAAATAAAAATCAATTGGCTTCTAGATTGTCACATGTCCCAAATACCATTATAATCACCCTCCTCACCACACAAACTTTCTATGACTCTTTCCTCTATTGCCATGCTTAACTTCTTCATGTAGAGTATATAAACTATCAACATGGTCTAACCCACACATATTATTCATCACCACTTACTTATTTTACATACTCCACTTTATTTTATTCACTGCACTCCTATGATGTTATATTTGGTGCCATTAACTCTACGTATAATGTACAGTGGATGGGGCAATGCTTTGCACACCCACCTTGAATAAAAGCTTCAAAAGCCCTTTAATGGGTTCAATTTGTTGCAACTTTTCCACCCACACTCAGCTTTCACTACTTTCCTTATACTAGTGGGTGCCCGTGCCCTTCGGACACTGTGAAGTCCCCCGGGAGCATTTTCTTTCCTTCTTTTTTTTATTTATTAATTTCTTTTGCCTTCACTTCACTAATCTGCTCTAGTCTGCCAGTAAAATAACAATGTCACCCTCAAAGTAAGCAACTTGCATAAATTCAAGCAATCTTCCAATGTTGAAGTCTTTCTTCTTCACCCATTGGCTGGTATTATGTTAAAATCCAAAGATAATTTGAGTTAGTTTGGCTTGACGTAAGTCTCCAAGTATAGCCTGTTATTAATTAAGTTTGCCTCAATTGGTTAACCCCGAGGACCTATGAGTTATGACTGAATTAGTAATGGCCAAAAAAAAAAACCAAACAATCAGACTTTGAAATGATTCTGATCTGGTGAAATGAAGAATTTTGGACTCGCTGTACCCCAGAAGCAGAAGCAAGAGCAGGAGGAGAAAGAGTTCCTTTCTGGAGTGCGGCACGCCTTGAAAATTCCGTCCGGTTCTTGAAAATTCCGTCCGGTTCCGCCGATCCATTATAATGCGGAACTGTCCGACTGTCCGAGACGATTCCGCCGGTCCATTAAAACGCGGAACTGTCAACTAAAACGCACGGACGGACGCACGCACACACATGTCCTAATTATATATAGGATTGCATTAAAATTGGACCATCACCATTGAACCACACATTGATATCTGAACCTTATGTCACTTTCCATGCAACATGTTAAGTACAACAAATTTCATACATTGCCTTCCTACTTATAATAAATTGAACTTCATGGATTTTTCCTTGTTTGTGTCCACCAACTCCCCACCGTACCACCATCCTTTCTCAAAATACCCTCAATTTCCACATTCATATCAAACAAATTGACCATACTGATCCCAACTCACAAACCTTCATTAGCACACTCATCCTATTCATGAATGTGCCTTTGCAAACAATGGAAACAATCATCCCTCCCATCAAATTCATTTTATCCTTTTGTTTCCTCCCCCTTTCATTCATTTGCCCTCCATTGTCACACTTTAATTCCCTATGGCACAAAGAATACACACATATGGCTCTATCATTGAAAATGAAAGTTCCATTTACATAAGGTATGGTGTTCACTCCCCATCTTGAAACATTAGTATGTCATCTTGTTTCTTAAGTCATCAAATATCCTCCAAGTTGAATTTTTGGCCCTCCACCAAACAACCTCTTTCTTGATGACCAATTAACCCCCATACACATTTATAAATAATCTTGTTGTTTTTTATCCCTTCCATGATAGCAAAAAAATTCCTTCGTCACATCCTCATCACCCAAACAAATACATTCGACACACAATCTTTTCCAATCTACAACAACATGGTTATGCAATCTCCTTCTTCAAAGTAATATCGCACACAACTATCCAATGAAATGACATAATTGACAATTTAATCAAATATGAATGTTTACATCCACACCTACAACTTGATGATAATCATAAAATAAATGCAAACTATATTGGTTTCTTTTTTGGAAGAATGTTCCATATATATATATATATTTGAATAGGATTTAGTGGGGATTATATGATGGTTAATGAACTAACATAATTCATATGAACAAAAGGGAGTTTAATAAGTAATTATAGTAATGCCTACAACCAAGTGTGTTACACAGCATAAAAATCAATAATTTTTTTAATTTTAAAATTTATTCTCATGATACCCAGTGGGTACCCACTAAAGTATCACAAGGACAAATAAATAAAAAACAATGTGGGGTGTTTTGAAAATGGAAACATTCACATATGCGAGAATTACATTTTTTTAAATGTTTTTCAAGTTTTTTAAATTTGTAAGTATATGTACACATACATTACAAATTTGGGTAAAAGTTTTTTTAATAATGAAAACAAACATATGTAACAAAGTTATTTGATACCATGAATTTTTTGTGTAAACCCTCTTACTTACCTCACATTACCTAGGTAACTACCAATGTTGGGCAATTATTAAAAATAGAAGCAAACCCCCCAACTACTATTGGGGTAGTTTTTGAGGTTGTCAATCAAAAATGAAAAAATTGGTTCCCAGATAAAATAACCTTGGTTGTTAAAAGTCAAATGACCACTTACAAAACTATTCATTCTTTCATAAAAATTGTAAATTATTTGAAATTTTTGAAATAATTGAAATTGATTTCTTTGATTGTGATTTTCTTCAAAAATTTGCAATTGGTTATTCTTTTTTTTTAATTGTTAAAAATTGAAAACTAATGGGTATTAAGAAAACCAAATCAAATACTTGGCCAACACTAGTAACTAGAAATGACCACTATAAGGTGATTTTTCAATTTTCATCTTTAAAAAACTGAAACCATAGGTCTTTTGATTTTGAAATAATTGAGAAAATAGGAATTGATGGTTATTTTTTAAATGAAAAATATGGCCAACATTGGCAATTTGGTACACTATCATTGTTGGCTAGTTGTTGTTTTTTTCAAAGAAAGATCCAAAGAACAAAAGTTGAATATATGGGCCTATGATCGAATAATGATTTTCAAAATTGGGGTTTGATGCCCAACCATGGTTTCTAACAAAAAAGGAAGATGCAATACTTATGTTATGTACCCATAACACATGATAATTACACAATGGGATTTGCTTAGAAGAATAATTCACATATGTCACAATTTTACATATCCATAATTCTTTCTAAATAGGGTTCTTACATGCTTAAACTATTAATTCTAAAATCTTCTAGCATGAGATTGATTAAATCACTCTAGATTTCAACTAATTGGGCTATCATGATCTTTGATATGGCATCATATACACACAATTCATAAACCCTTATTTGAACATCTTGATCTACCCCACACAATTTCATAACAACTAGCCCATATTGATTTTTTGTCATCACAATTTAAGAGGGTACTAACAAGTAAGCATTCTCAACCTCCTAGGAACACCACTAAGCAAACTCACGCACGATAAGAAAATTCCCAAAAGACAGATTCTATACTCAAAGCTCCCATGTTGAAAAGTATTTGACCTCTTCATACATGTGCAACATTGTAAAGTCTAATGATAATGATCTTATTGAAGTTGGTTTAGGTGGGATGGGCTATAGTTGTAGGTCGTACAAAAAGACAGTTCCAAACTACAAATTTATTAGAGGTAAATTTCAAACCATAATCTTTAAAAAATAAACATTTTACAAGTTGTAATATTTCAAAATGTTCTTATGGATCTCGAAATATTGAAAAAAAAAACAATTAAAAAAGAAATCTATGTATTTGGAATCTTTGTGCACTTTCCAAAAAATAAAATAAAATCTTTATGTCTTTCCAATTTCATACAAATGTAAATATGAGTGATTCCATTTGAATATGCTAGGATTATCAAGAGATTAATAAAGGAGCAAACATGTTAATGCAAAAGGTAAGTACATAATCATTTTTTTGCATTTAGTATACCAAAGTAGTTATAATTCAATATCTTTGTTTTTGTTAAATTGTTGTCTCAAAAGCAATTTCTGATCATGCACTTTGTTGCCAAGGAAAAGGATGTCATTGAAGTAGTCTTGGAGGAGGAATCAAGTGTGTATGGTGGAAATTGTAGGCGAGGTTGCAAGGAATTTTAAGAACCACCACATCATTGGGAAGACTTGATATATGCAAACTTACTTTCTAGTGAGATGTCAAATTTTCTTTCAAAAGTTTGTCCAACAATGTTTTCACTCTTTATCAAGTAAGATGTCAATAGGACATTTATGGATAGTTGATATCATCATTTATGTTATTATAGGATGTTATGTGTAGCAAACATCAACATTTATTTGAGTCGATAATATGAGACTCAACGTGCATGTTTTAGGCTTGAATGAAAACATAATGTGCTACAAACTTAAAGTAGGAAGATTTCATAAGGAGGCAAGATTTTGACTAGGGGCTTGGTGTTAGAGCGTGACAACAATTATGTTGAACCCATAGTGGTGGAAATATCACATGATGCACCAATTGTTAAAGATGAGCTCTTTTCTTTTGTTATCTATGTCTTCAAATTTCAAGTACTATACAAAATCTTTTTTTGCAATATGAATTTGTGCTTCCTTTTGTTATAACAATTCTTGGTAATCTAATTTGAAGTGGTGCATGCATTATTGTTTTCTACTATGAACTAAGACACTAGATGAAGCAATTGAAATCAACAATTTAGTTCCACAAGGTCTGAACATTTCCATTTTCACACACAACCTTGAAACAAATTTTAAATGGATTGGATATGTAACTTCTTGAAATTATTATTCTACTATTTCCTTGGGGTGTTGTGCACATGTGAGTATGAAGAACTTTGGTAGTACTAGTACAATTTTAGGAAGTTTATCCATAACTAGTCTTTTGACCATAAAAAATACAATTTGAGTTTGTTAAGTTGTCGATGTGAGAAACATTACATTGTAGGCCTACAAGCAATGATTATGGAATTGGAAACATGAATATCCCCACAAATGGGGCAAAAATTGGAGGAGGTTTTGGTGGAAAAAATGCCACTAGTGGTGAATGGGAGGTTGGTAATGACTATTGATTGAAAGATAAAGGTTAAAGGGCAATTCTCCTGATGTTGTTGGCTTTTTTCTTTCTTTCTTGTTTGTGATTGAAGCAAGCTTTTTGGAAAAATGACAGAAACTTGGATAATTTCCACATTTTACATGTATTGTTGTGTTGTAGCATGTTGTTTACATAAGGATTGTTTACACTAAGTCCAATGGTGGCAACATATTCAACTTGCTAGGTAATTCTTCTTATGTGTTATATTATGCTAACAAAATTGTTGTAACCAAGTTTTAATGAAAGTGTTGAGGCCTTCTTCGAAAACAAGCATGCTGCACTATCAACAAGGATTTGCTTATGAAGAATATGCCAATGGCTCCTCCTCTTGGTACTTAACCTACCACAATTCTATGACAAGATGAAGGGTGCTAACAAATGTGGTGACTTTTGGGCTATGGTAGTCTTGAGTGTAATTGTTGGTGAACTGTTGAGTGAACATTATTCTTGTCATAATTTATGATCACAATGTAAATTGCATAGTATAGTTGTGTTTTCTCCCATGTTTTCTCAAAATGTCTAACATGTTATGCAATAATTGGTGTTCATTATTCCTAAATAACAAAATCTCTTTATGGCTTAAAATATTATGGGGTATCAATCATGTTTAGGGTATAACATAGGATGTGAACATGTGATGTAATTGCTTGGAGTTGCCATGGGTTACAAGATATTTGAAATGCAAGCAAGTGTAGAAGGGCACTATAACTATTTTGACAATTGTAATCACTAAAAGTGAAATTAAACTTTGTCAATTTTGTGGTAGTTCTGAATGTAGGTGCCAATGTACATGTGATTTTTTAGGGTAGAGCTTTTCCTTCCTAATGTCACATGTTTCACATAAATCTCATTAGTAAAAACCTTTGGTTTTTAGGTTTAATGCAAGCTAGGCTACTTTCAATGCGTCTTCTTTGGAAGACTTTGCACTCTTTTCCTTCACGTTTTAGTATCCATTTCCTTCTTATTGTCCATTGCATACTTGTTCCTCCTCATGTCTAGTAAGAAATGGTTTAATGAGTAAACAACCTTTTTGGACTTGCCCATTAACATGGCCACTTTTTGGCATAACCTTTGGTTTATCCCTTCCATAATAGTCAAGAAAAATAGTTTATGATGGCACTTAATTTGGAGCATTTTTCCTAAATGGTGCCCAATCAATTAAATGGCACCATCAAATGAACTGATTCATGCCAAATGTGTGCATCATCTACCTATTGATGATCTTAAGCTATGAAAATCAAATTTTTCTTCTTGTTTGCTCCTTACATAACCATTCTTTTAACATCATCTAATATTGTCAAGAGATTGGTAGTTATTGAATGTAACATTCAAATCTAGATGCATTGCCTTTGAATTAGCTCGTCATTTTGTATAAAAATTTTCCCTCACAAGATTTTTTGATTCAGACAAGTTGCCATAATAGGCTTTTTATTTATTATAACTATCTTGTCAGAGGAGTTTTTTGCTTTCACTATGAGAAATTTGATATTGGGCATAATAGGCTTTGGATCACAACTATCATGTCAAAGGGTTTTCTGATTATGATGGGTGGATGTAATAAGCTTTTTCTTGTTCACAATTATTATGTCATAGGATTTTATGGTTCTAATGCGTTGGTGTACCATGTTTTTTTCTTGATCATAACTGTCATGTTGGAACGTTTTATGATTTTGGTGGGTTGGCATAGCAATTCTTTCTTGTTTACAATTGTTATATTGGAGGAAGTTTGTGATTCTAATGATTTGATGTAAGAGGCTCATCATTTCTTGATGACAATTATCATGTTGGAATAATTTTTAATTTTGATGGGTTGGCATAATAGGTTCTTTCTTGATTGCAATTGTAATGTCTCTTCAACTATCATGCTTCCTAGCCTTTGGTAAAATATTGTCTAGGATTTAATTACCTCTCCACCCACAAGAGAAACAAGAACTTCCAAAACTAGTAAAAACATAACATTTTCAAAACTTTCATAAAGTTTTGAAACATCAAGAAAGTCCAACATCCACACTTCTTCATACACAACAAATAAACAAATAACACAAAATAAAACAAAACAAAACAAAAAACTGCAATAAGCAAACGCCTCTAAAAATCAAACCACAAAATTCCTTCTTTTGTGTCTTCCACTCATAGAATCCCAACTTTCCAAAATTGCAGAATAGAAAGGGCAAGATTTTCTAAAAGCTCTTCACCAAAATTCTTCCAACCGTCATTTCAAATCCAATTTCATGAAGAAGAAAAAGAAACAACAACAACAATAAAGACACCCCATTTACTCAAATCAAAAATTTCTTTCTTTCTTCTCTCTCAACAGAAAAGATAGAAAAGGGGGATTTCCAATTGAACAATTCTGAATTGTTCCAAGTGCATGTCATTCCTTCAACAACCTCAGAAATAGAAACCTAGACACAAAAATCTCCCATAAGCCCTAAGCCCTAAACCCTAAACCCCTAATCCTTTGCATGAAGCCCGTTTGCTTCCAAAAAGGTATTTGCCTCTTAAGTTCTATGTGTTTATACAGGGCTACTTTGGTGAATTTGTGAGCATGGTTTAATAGTCAATCCACAATTTGTCTACATACAAGGTTGTTTATCTCTCCCTATCTTTCTGTTTGTGTTCAATTCCCTCTCCAAATAGTCAGCCAAATTTAGTGAATGGATGGGATTTTATGAACACAATCTATGGGTTATTCCCTAGCTCTATTACTCTCTGCATTTTAGTTTTGGCAAGGGTTTTGTGGCCAAAATAATCAAGCCCAAAAAGTCTCAGGTCAAATCCTCATATGAGATGAAGCTGCTAAATTTGGGAAGCAGTAGTCAGACAACTGGCAGGTTGTTGAAGCACCTTGGAGTTGGGTGGAGAGATTGGAGAGTCTTGTTTAGCCAATTGTTTCCGTTTCTCCTCTTGATTCATTCTAAGCTCCTGCTCAAGCTCCTCTTTCCAGAGGCTTTGATGCTCACTAGAACTCAGACTAGGGCTTGGTAGTGGTTGCTGTGTATCATTAATAAGACCTTTCCATTCATTCAACCTTGCTGACGGAATTTCCAAAAGAGGGGAACAGTTGACACTGTGAGAAGGTGCTCCAGTTCCACTGGGGCTCCCAGAACTCATGCTCGTCTGACTCTCTTGGATGCTTCTCAGTCCAATTGACCTTCCACTGAGACTGCCTGGTGATTTGCTGGGGCTGTGCATTTGTTGTTTTGCAATAGCAGGGTTCAAAGGTGCAATAAAGCTCTCTGCAGGCCCAGTTGATGCAGGAATTTCTGAGCTCCTCATTGAGGTCTCATAAAGTTCCTCATAGAGTGGTGTCTGGAGCCTTTTGAGCTCCAAAGCCTTCTCATCCAAGAAGGCACGAATTTTGGATTCTGTGACTTCATCTTCCTCCTGCTGCTGCAGAGACCATCCCCTCTCCCCCAGACTATGCTCACATTCTGGGGTCCCCATGCTTGTGAGATCTCCATTAGCAACAGGTCCTCCTACAGAGAACCCTCCATTCGCCGTCAGATTAAGCCTCCAGTTGTTGCTATCCACAAATGAGGGCTCTGACACTGGGTTATAGCTTTCATTCCATGTATCATGTTGGATAGAATCGAGCCTTACCGAGTCCAACGTCACAGAACAATTAAGGTCGTCCATGTCTGAATTCCCAACCCTTCTGGGAGCCAAGTTGATGTTATCAGAATTCTTCACCGAGTATGGAGAGCCTCTGAAAGAAAAGGATGAACCCTTCCCAAGCATCCCAGTTGGCTTCCAGCTGTCCTGGCCAATCTGTCTCCATGTACCTTTCACAGATCACAATTCTGTGTTTCCCCTATTTTGCCTGCTGCTGGTGCAAATGACCATCAGCTGCTGCTTGTTGTTGTATGTCCTCAGAGGCATCTAATCCTCCTTGAATCTCACAGGTGAGAACAAAGGGATGCTTCAGAAGCTCAGCTGCACTAGGCCTCAGTGTGGCCTCACTCTGGAGACACTTGAGGAGGAAATCCTTGCCTTGATGAGAAAGATGCTGAGGGATGGGAGGGTGTGACTTTGTAGTTCCAATGTGGAACAATGCAGCTACCTCTTGGAACTGCTGGCTCCAGGGAGGTTTGCCAGTCGCCATTTCAATCACAGTGCAGCCAACACTCCACATATCGGCTTGCCAGTTATGACCTGTCTGACGAATGACCTCAGGAGCCATCCAGTAAGGGGTGCCTTTCATGGACTTGGCTTCAGAAATGGTTGCCAGTTTAACCACCTTTTTGGATGCACCAAAGTCTGCAAGCTTGATACATCCCTTGTTATCAACCAGGATGTTTGCCCCTTTGATTGATGTCACGATGCCAATTTGCAACGCTTGTGGCCAATGTTGTAGGATTTGTGAGTACCTTGGGCCCAGACAAAAAGCCAAAAATGCTGAAAGTTGTCCCCAAGTTTTTTCAGCGCCCACTCCTATTGTAATGCGGGCCTTAGACTAAGTCAGGGTGTCTGAGTTCAAATTTAACAGTTGTTTGATGCGTCTTGGAGTTATTATTGGGGAAAAGAAGGGCTCATTCAAGAAGGTGAATGTATTAATGTAGGTGCAGGTTCGGCCTGGCCATCAATTACAGGGTTTCCGAATTCCTTCACAAACAACAGACTTGGTTGTGGGCACCATAACACAAAGCAAGTCAGAAAACCAAATATGAGCAAAAAGTTAGTGACTTTCACTAGGCTAAAGCCTCAGATCTCGGATCCAACATGTTTGCACTTTGCACGGCCAGAGTGAACCAGCCCCCATGACTGCACCAGTTGGCCATTCTGTCCATAGGATGAGCTGGATGATTCGCCTCTTTTTCATTCACCTCTTTACCTTACATTAACCAACATTCTACCACAGTCAATCTTTTTTGGCTGCCGACCTTTGACCATTTTTTTTTCATTGCCATTTTTTTCTCAACCCTGACCTCCATACTACCCACCCACCTAGCTACTATATTGACCTAAATCTTAGCCCTACCTACTAACTAACAATTAATTCTTTACTTACCTTGGCAAAACTCTTATCTCCTCTTGGTTAAACCTATATTTCTTCTTGGCTGAACTTCTATCTCTCAGCAAAACCTATATATTTTTATTGACTAAATTTCTATCTCTTGGCTAAACCTATATATTTTATTGGTTAACTTTTATTTCTTCACTAAACTTCTATCTCTTGGCTAAACCTATATATCTTACTAGCTAACTTCTATTTTTTGCTTAAACCTATATTTTTTATTGGTTAAACTTATAAATTTTGGTTAAACTTCTATCTCTTGGTTAAACCTATATTTTTTATTTATTAAACTTATATTTCTTGGGTATTGCAATTGTGAAATTGTTTTTGGCGGCAGTCCTCTACCTCCATTTTGGACCATTTAATGCAAGATGTACTTACTTTAATTAAATAATAGGCGTGATAAATATAGAGTTAAAAAGACATCAAACATTTATGAATATTTACACAATTTTTAATACTAATCAAAATCAATCCTAGGTTGGATTTTGGGGGGAAATTTGGCCAAATTTTCACATACAAATACTTGCAACAAGATGCATTTTATCTCTTTTGAAGGTGAATGAAAAAAGTCTCAAGTTCAAGTGACCACACTAAAAGTAAAAGAATAAACTCTTATTTCATTCATTTAATCTTTTCTTTTCATTGTGTTTCAATTTTAATTCATCACTCAATCCTAAAAGATTATATTGTATGGCATTTGTATATGTTTATATAGTTATTAATTTTTATGACATTTACCATTAAAATCGTTTAGGTCTATATAATTTTTTTAGGGGTAATTAGTTTTAAACTGTAAGGTTAATGCTTCCATTCATTATAAATTTTAATTGATTAACTTCAAAATTCAAAACATAGTTGTTATAAATATTTTTTGTATTCCATTTGTAGTTTTGTTTGTATAATCATTAGGTTTAGAGCATTTATCATTAGGATTATTTAGGGTTTTAAGTTTAAGGCTTAATGAAATGTGTGTTGATTTATTTAGGTTCTGTTTTCAAATCAAAATATAACTCCTTTGAATGTGATATCATCCTTTAACATCAACAGTATGCTGTTTTTTCTTGATCATTTTCTATTTTTTTTATTGTTTTGTTCCTAATTTAAGGAAATCAATAACCCGGGATGGTTTTAATACGGTCATCAAATTCCACTAAGAATGTTCCATGTTTGATGTATGGATTTAACATTTTGGCCTCCCATAAATAGTGTGGATTATGGTCATAATGTGGGTATTGCACTTTGCCCTCACATATAGTGTGCATCTTTAAATTATCATGTAGGTATTGCATTTAAGGTTCCCATATAGAATGTGGATTAAGGTCATAATGTGGGTATTGCATTTTCCCCCCATACACAATGTGCATCTTTAAAAAGTCATGTAGGTATTGCATTTAAAGTTCCCACATATAGTGTGGATTAAGGTCATAATGTGGGTATTGTAGTTTTCCCCAATATATAGTGTGCATCTTTAAATTGTCATGGAGGTATTTCATTTTTTTTTTCCATAAATAGTGTGGTTTGTTCATTATAATGTGGGTATTACATTTATATTATCCATAAATAATATGGATTTAAAATTTACAATTATGACCATAGGCCATATCATATGTTCTCCATACTTATCATTTAGGGTATTATGTGCATGATTATATAAGGTTTAGATGAGGGATACAAATTAAGTACTTAAAACATGTACATTTGCATTAGTGTTGAATATGACAATTAAGATGTAATTCAACATATTGCAAATATAAAATTTTGGACACCAATATAAATTCATTGTTTTTTCTTGTATAATCAGCTCAAGGCATAGTTTCAAACATGGGTCGTGTTTCAAAATCTCAATATTTTGATATTCAAAATCCAAAGAAGTCACCTTTTAACAACATGGACTTGGTGTGGAAAAAAAGATGTTTAACATGGAGGGGCACATATAATTGAGGTTGAATGTGCAAACATCCCACATGCACAAATTTCGGAAACTCTAAATGGTAAACGAAACCATGAAGACTCCATGATGGAATGGAACATTTATAAGTAGGTACCTTCACAAAAAAATGTAAAAATGCCAAGAATACAAAACCACGTCGGCCATATTTGGTATGGTGTTTTATTATTCATTTTTGTTATATGGAACTTGTTTTTTAACCTCATATTGTACTAAATTTTAGGTCCTAAATTGATTTCACATTTTGTAGGTATACATGTGGGTATGGACCGGAAGATAATCATGGAGACCCAAATCACCATCGATCCATTAAATGGGGTTATTTAGCTCAATTTTTGATTAGGCGATTATATACATGACCTGAGGTGGCAAATATAATCTTCTACCATCCACCTCATACGCGGATCAATGGTGAACTTGCACATGGCAAACATGACCTTGATTCCACTACATGACCATCTTTTTTTGCTCCACAAATGTCACAAGCCTTCAAGGACCACATTTGGACCCAATTGGGTTTAGGTTACACCGTCAAACAAATATATGATAAGCATAAGGCAATATGGTGGGCTAGAATCAATGCAGGAAAAACAGTGACAAGGGATGATTTCATTAGACAACAAGACATTGTTTGCTTGGATTGTAAACACACAAAAAGGAGTTGGCGTTTACACCAAAATCTAATCATTTCCCTTCGCACATGGGCATTTAGTCATCCAGATGATGTGTTTTATTTTCAAGATGCAAATGAAGATAATGGGATTCATGTCCCATTCACAATAGGGATACAAACCCCATCTCAACTGCAAGCCATGGTTTCATTAGGTGATAATCAGGCAATTTCAATGGATGCCACCTTCGGCACCAATGATGTGAAATTTCATTTGTTCACATTGATGGTGTTTGATGCACATTGCACTGGAGTGCCGGTTACAAGTCACCAAACATGTGATGATTTGGTGGAATGACTAACGTCTTTGAAAAGCAAGCTTCAAAGGAGAATCCCTAAATGGAAACCTTCATGTTTCATTGTTGATGATGCTCCACAAGAATTACGAGCATTGCGGTGAGTTTTATTTTCATTCTACATTTTTTTGAACTTTTATGTACATGTAGCCATTTCAAAATTTTATCCCACATTCTCCATTTTAAATAATGTTATTAGGTAGAATGATAATAAATTGGTATTTTATGCATGGTTAGGATTATGTGGGGCGACGATCAAGTGCCCATTTACCTTTGTGCGTGGCACGTCTTAAAGGCTTGATGCTTACGTTCAATGGAAAAAATCAAAGACAATGAAATGCGACGTGCAATATTGGATGATCTTCACACCGTCATGTACATGCCCATTGAACCAAGTGAAAGCATTGAAGCCTTCATGATTCATGGGAAAAACAAGATCATTGAAAATTTCACCCAACATTTACCCGGTGATTCATGGACTCGATATTTCTGGACCTATTATTTCCAAGTTGGTACGTGAATTAATTCTCAAACCATTATTGTTGTTACACCATGTTGTGCATAACCCAAAATATTCACTCTTTGAATTAAGGTAAAAACACCAATGGTGGACTTAGTAATCCCATGTGGGCACTAAATGCAATACCCACATTAAGACCTTAATCCACAATATATGTGGGAGCACTAAATGTAATACTTTCATGACAATTTAAATATGCACACTGGATGTTGTTGTAGATTTGTGGATGGTGGGGCTTCGACGAGTGCCACATTTAAACCAAGACACACAAACATCAATTGAGTCTTACCATGGGGCATTGAAACATTGGTTCTCTTTGGAAACAAAAGGGTTTCGAGGTCGACAAATTGATTGGTTAGTGTGGAGACTCACAATAACAGTTGCAAGACATTACATGCACACAACTAAAATGAAGAAATATGGGTTCATAAGAAATAAAGTTCTAGAATGCATTGTGAAAACGAGCGTTGAAAAGGCCACATTGATCCCTCACACCAATATCACCCATGAGATAGATGATTTGAATGAAATTGGTCATGCATGGATGGTACAAAGCCAACAACATCTGAATATGACATATATGGTCCCACTTCCTTTCACCAAGTATGCATGTTGCACATGTGAATGGGCATTGCGTGGAAACTTGTGTAAACATCAAGTTGCCATTTTTCTTACATGTACGGATTTCACTAAAGAAAATATCATTCAATATTGTGGGACATGTTATGGATATGATCGTGGAGGTTTTGCTACCATGTTTGTGGACCTTACCTATCAATGAAGTGAAAGAAGGTGGGGTTCAACTCATAGACCACACCACATCATTGTTGTGTGTTATTACAACAGATGTACGAGGTATTCGCCTTTCCAAGGTGAATAAAGTCATGCATCTCAACATGGTATTTCATTGCATCAATGATGGACTTGGTAATTCAATGCATCAAATGAAGGATTGGCATGAGACAATGTTAGAACATGGAAATATTTGTAAGAAGAAGGTTCGTGAGTAAAAAAAAACACAAATTTGTTTGTACCTATTTGTTTGTACAAGATGATCTTACATAACCTTAGATGATGAGGGAATAGGTTTTTGCATTGTGAAATCAAGGGGGGTTACATAACATATATTTACCTAGGTATTGCAATTTGGGATTTAACATAGGGTGATAAGGTATGGTATTACAAATTGAAAATTTTAACCCTCATCATGTAGACATTACAACCTAAAGCATGCATAGGTTTGAATTTGAAAAATCAAGCTAACCTATATAATGAACCGTAAAATGTTGAGTTTGAACCTTTGGATGTAACAAAAAATCCTTACATTGACCTTAAATTTAAAAAACCCAAAAACAATTGGCTACATAACTTTAATGGTGGAATTTAACAAAAATTTTAGAACTAAGTGTTAAACCTAAGTTTGGAATTTGTTTTGCATAACCTTAAATTGTGTATAAACTATCAACTTGTGTTTTAGACCTAATTTGGGGGAGGTGGGGGCAACTAGTGGGAACCGTTTTTTATCATTCATACTTTTGTCATGTAGTCACTTTCATTTTCCTCTCCTTTAATGAAAAAGAAAATAAAAATAGGAACTTCATTAGATATATGTGTGTATGTGAATACATAAATTCACTTAGAAAATATTCCATGAAAATAATATAAATGTTAGGAAAAAGGTTACTTTAAAACAATTAATGACAAAGAATCGGGCTTAATTTCCCTAAACCTAATGTCCCCCTTATTTATTTGAAACATATATTAGGCAAAAGTTTAGATTAGGGTAATGGAACAGGAACATGAATTGGTTGATATGTGGGTATTGCAATTTGAAACGCTTTACGGAAAACCCCAACATAAACAAAAGAAGATCAAAAGTTTGCAATACCTACATAGACAAACCGATTTATGCACCAAGGGGTCCTTTCATGAAAATGGGCAATGTAATTATATAAAAATATTATATTACATTTTTTGTTAAAGTTATTGTGAGATTATTTCATGATAAAATAATGAAGGTATTGCTTAAATGTTCTAGCATGGGCATAGGATGTGCTAACCCTGTTAGATGAAGGTATTGTTCATTTGATTTATAGTAAATGTAATCCATTTATAATTGATGGGGGTGTTGTGTGCAACATGGCATAAGATTAATCCAAAATCTACAAATCCCAAAATTGGAGGTCAAAATTAAAACAAGTGGATTGATACAAAAATGTTCAAGTAACCACATTACAAAAAAGATGGTGACAAAAATATATCATGTTAAGTTAATCTATAATGGTTTGATACAAAATGGTGCACACATGCATTAAAGTTATATCTATGATTATTCCTTTGAAGAAGATGAATTAGAAGGAATGCCCATATTGGTGCGATACTTTGCTGCAGCTTTTATACCTTTGGTTGCATGGTGACGAGTAAATAGTTGATGATGCTCAAGCGCAAGTCGAATTGCATTTGCAACAAAAGCCTCCTTTATTGTGCTTCAAAACCTAACACAAGAAAACAAAAAAACAAATTACATTCCAATGTTAAAATGGAAACAATGTTTTTAGAATTGAAAAAAAAAATGGAAATATACCACCCATGAATGATTTCATAATCATGATACTTGGATTGCATCCATTTCTTTGACTCGGTTGCATTTATTGGATTCAAATGTCGAATTTTGAGCACCCCATGCAAGTTTTAAAGGTTTTGCATAAACAACTCTACTTGCCCAAATTGTCTCAACAAGGTTCTTGTCCTTTTCAAGGCATGCCCATGCACTTTGTGGGAATGACCCCACCCCCATGTTGGAATCCCAATGATGCCCAATAAGATCTTGGAAGCTAAACGTACCAACAAAGTCTGTTTAACTTGTTCCATTTGTTACGCTTGGGCTTGGAATTCATCCCATTCTAACTTTTCTTTCTTTTTCACTCTATCAAGAGCCTTCTTTTCATTCCACTTTTGCCTTACGTGCAAGTTGTTCAAAATTTGAACATTCATAGCATAGTGATTTTGTTGCCTTGGTCCCCCAACATGAGTAGAAGGATGGCCAGATTTGCCTAGCTCCATGTGAAGCCCATGTTTGTTGTCCAAATGTTGACGAAGTAGCCATTTAGCCACATAAGCGTTGGTGCATCCATTGATCTTGCACTTCCACTTTGACCCTTTGTGCACCCAATCTACATCTTCCATTGCATGATTTGGTGGTACTTCTACTTGGTCACTTTCATGTGAAACCACCAAAGCCCCTATAAGAACAACATTCAAAATCAAACCAGAAAATAATCCTTAAAAATGATGAAAATATTGCAAAGAAGTTAATAATAAAAACTTACAAAATATGAAGGTATTGCAAATAAACTAGTAAAAAAATTCTAAAAATATGAAGGTATTACAAACAAGCAAATAAACATTAAATACAAGGAGGGCATTACAAATAGGCTAGCAATAAAAACCTTCAAACAATGAAGATATTGCTTGGAAAATTTTGGGCAAAAAGAAACCCCATCCTCATTCCCAAATAGAGAATGAAGATGGGGTTTAGGGTTTGGATTGGGATTTTTTATTTGTAATGTGTTGCATTGCACTTTTTAAAACCCTATCATGTGAAATGTATCATCCATCACAATAAATTTACTTTCAAGAATAGGAGTGGGGTTAAGGTTTACCTTCAAAAGTAGGAGTATAGATGATAATTCTTTGTTCCACTTCAATTTCCTCTTCATTTGCTACAACATTCATTTGTTGATTATCGGTAGTCACCTTTCCTTGGTGTTTGAGTTTCTTTCGAGGATGTGCCATCCTACAACACAAACATTCAAATCCTTAAAAAATAATCAATCCAAAAAAAAAAAAAAAAAGCTGGAATCTCCCCAACAATAATGATTGCCACGACTACCTAAGAACTTCAAACTCCCTTAAATAAAAAATTGCAAACAATATATAAAAAGGGATAATAACTTATTTTTTTCCAACTTTAGAAGTTTTATTTTTGTTTAAAATTAATTAATTTAGTCTAATTATAAAATTTAACTATTGTAATTATATTATATTGAAAGCCACTAAAACATGTGCCATAAATAACACTTGTCCTCCTAAATTTTTCAAGAATTTTCACAAAAAATCATATGAAAATAAGCCAAAATTTTCAAAGATCACCATAACATAATAGCCAAATACATTTGTAAATTAAAGTAGAAAAACAAGATAGGAATAATTTAAGTAAAACATTATGAACTTGTGCAAGCAATGCAAGAATTCAAGGCAATGTGGCCTCACCACAAAACAATAATTACAATGAAAACAAATGAAGCAACATGGCCTCACCACATGCTAGTATTTTTTTATTAAAGCTCAAGGCCTCTTGAAAAACGAGTGAATTGTTTAGTGTATTACATGCACCCATTTACAAAAGCACTAGTTCAAGTATTTTCAAAATCTTTGAAAATTTGTCAATGTATTGTGCCCATTTACAAATTGAATAAAATGAATTTCCAACACACATAAGAAACTCTAACCAACATCACCAGTGTGGTTCCTTTTGGCTAGGAGCTTGTCTTAATGCTATATACCACACAACCCTTTTCTTCCTTACCTTTGCATTTGTCAAGGGGCAGTGGTGACATCCCCACATACAAGAAGGGGTACAATAATGATGCATCAAGTGGTGATGCAACTAATGAGTTCACACTTGAAAAAAAACCTAGGAAATGACAATGAGCAGGGAGCCTCCCAACTGGTCATCATCTTTTCCATTCGAGGAAAAAAACCAAGAGACAATGACGAGCCGGGAGGCTCATTGTCATCTTTTACACCTAAGAAATTAACTAAGAAATGATGACAAGCCTTTCGGCCCACCGTCATCTGCTACACTTGATTAAAAAAAAAATGATGACGAGCGAGGGAAGCTCATTGTCATTTGCTACACATGAAAAAAAAACAAAAAAATGACGTTGAACTAGGGAGGCTCATCGTCATTTGTATTGTGCCCATTTACAAATTGTATAAACATACACAAAAAATTCCAACCAACATCATTGGTGTGGTTCCTTTGGCCAAGAGCCTATCTAAATGTTTTATACCTCACTATCCCTTTCCTCCTCACCGTTGCATTTGTTAGGGGGTGATGACATCCCCACATACAGGAAGGTACATCAAGTGGTGATGCAGCCAATGAGATCACAAAAACTTAAGAATTGCATTAGGTGGTGATGTAGTTAGCAAAATCATAAAAACCCAAGAGATGCATCAAGTGGTGATGTAGTTAGTGAGGAGATGCATCAGGTTGTGATGTAGTGAGTAAGATCACAAGTGGTGATGAAGTGAGTGAGATTACAAAATCCCAAGAGATGCATCAAGTGGTGATGTAGTGAGTGAGATCATAAAATCCTAGGAGATGCATCACGTGGGGATGCAAATGGTGATGTAGTGAGTGAGATCATAAAATCCTAGGAGATGCATCAAGTGGTGATGCAAGTGGGGATGTAGTGAGTGAAATCATAAAATCCCAAGAGATGCATCAAGTGGTGATGCAGGTGGTGATGCAATGAGTGAGATCATAAAATGCTAGGAAATGCATCGAGTAGTGATGTAGTGAATGAAACCATAAAATCCCAAGCAATGCCACCTAATGCAGTCATTGAGATCACAAAATCCCAAGAGATGCATCAAGTGGTGATGAAGTTTCTGAGATCTCAATGAGATCATAAAAACCCATGAGAGGTGGTGATGCAGTCAATGGGATCACAAAATCCCAGGAGATGCATTAGGTGGCAATGCAGTCAGTGAATTCAAAGTTGAGAAAAAACCCAGGAGACGACAACAAACCAGGCACTTCCCAACTTATCGGCATCTTCTGCATTTTTTTCAAGTGTAGGAGATGATGGCAAGCCTCCCTGGCTCGTCGTCATTTCTTTGCTTTTTTTTTTTCCCTTAGGTGCAGCAGATGACGACGAGCCTCCTCGACTCGTTGTCATCTCTTTGTTTTTTTCTCAAGTTAGTAGATGACGGCAAGTCGGGAGGCTCATCGTCATTTCTTTATTTTTTCTTAAGTGCAGAAGACAACAACAAACCAAGCAGGCTTGTCGTCATCTACTACATTTGAACCAGAAAATAGGAGTGAAAAATAAGCAAATAAAAACAAATGTTGATGTACACTTACTTGCCATAGATGCACTAGTTTTTTTGGAGGAGTGTTTTTTGCAACACCACTTTAGCAACGTCTTCTGCAACACTACTTCAACTCCACTTCTATAACATTGCTCCAACACACCTGCCACAACATTGTCTTCTACATCAGCAATTCAACATTGCTTCTGTAACACCATCTTCTGCAACATTGCTTTTGCTCTTGAGTGACAATGAGGTTTAGGGTTTTTGATGGGGAGGTAGGTAGTTGGGTTTGAAATGTTTGGGCAGTAAAATAGATTTTTTTAACAGGTAGCCTTGAAGTAAGTGAGGGAAAAAAAAATAAAAAAAAATAGACCCAACCTCAATGCCTCCAATAGATCCAATAATTGGGATGAACTTGAGTTCATCCCAAACAGAACTGGTGCAGTCATGGGGGCTAGGTCACTCCAGCCACTTTGCACCAGATGTCAATCATGCTGACTTACATGATGAATTAACGTTATTGGCCGGTTGAATGCACTCCAAAAGCTTAATTTGTTTGAGTGTTTCAACTTGGAAGAACTACCTTCATCTATTGGCCAATTGAATGCACTCCAAAAGTTTTATTTGCAAAGGTGTTCCAAATTGAAAGAACTACATTCATCTATTGGCCAATTGAATGCACTCCAAGAGCTTGATTTGCGAGGGTGTTGCAACTTGAAAGAACTCCCTTCATCTATTGACTAGTTGAATGCACTCCAAAAGCTTTATTTGCAAGGTTGTTAGAACTTGGAAGAACTACCTTCATCTATTGGCCAATTGAATGCACTCCAAAAGCTTTATTTTTATGAATGTTTCAACTTGAAATAACTACCTTCATCTATTGGCCAATTGAATGCACTCCACAAGCTTTATTTGTATGAATGTTCCAACTTAAAAAAACTACCTTCATCTATTGGCCAATTGAATGCACTCTAAAAGTTTAATTTGTATGGGTGCTATAATTTGAAAGAACTATCATCATCTATTGTCCAATTGAATGCACTCCAAGAGCTTGATTTGCAAGGGTGTTGCAACTTGGAAGAACTACCTTCAATTATTGGCCGATTGAATGCACTCCAAGAGCTTCATTTGTCATCGTGTTTTAACTTGAAAAAATTACCTTCATCTATTGGCCAATTAAATGCACTCTAAAAGTTTAATTTGTATGGGTGCTATAATTTGAAAGAACTATCATCATCTATTGGCCAATTGAATGCACTCCAAGAGCTTAATTTGGAAGGGTGTTGCAACTTGGAAGAACTACCTTCAATTATTGGCCAATTGAATGCACTCCAAAAGCTTCATTTGTCATGGTGTCCAACTTGAAAGAACTACCTTCATCTATTGGCCAATTGAATGCACTCCAAAAGCTTCATTTGTATGGGTGCTATAATTTGAAAGAACTATCATCATCTATTGGCCAATTGAATGCACTCCAAGAGCTTAATTTGGAAGGGTGCTATAATTTAAAAGAACTACCTTCATCTATTGGCCAATTGAATGCACTCTAAAAGCTTATTTACAACACTTCTACAACTTGAAAGCATCATGAAAAAATACATTCATCTATGGGTGAATTGAATGCACTCAAAGTGCTTCATTTGTCAAGGTGTTCAAATTTGAAATAATTACTTTCATCTATTGGTCATTGCATGCATTTGAAAATCTTGATTTGTGTGAATGCTTCAACTTGCAAAAATGATTTACATGTACATGGGCCAATTAAATGCACTCCAAAAGTTTTAGTTGTGGGAGTTTAATTTGTATGACCTTATAAGAATTATTTACGTTTATTGGGCAATTTAATGCATTCAAGGAATTTAAATTGTTAATGCATTTTAATTTTAGATAATTACTTTCATCCATTATCAATTGTATCATTAATAGAAATGACGCGTTCCTAAGCTGCTTAATAGATTCAAATGTGAATCTAAAGTGAAAACAACGGAAGAGCAAGGAGTTAGGGACACACCCTCTGGCTTGCAACACTTTGGGGGTAGAGGGGCATGCTAGAGCTTCGAAATGGGACTAGGGAGAATGACAAGTAATCAGTCACTCACATGGGCCTACACCAAACCAAACAAATTGGTTAGTGCATAGTTTGAACACTTTTCGTGCTAGAACGAGCCACAAGCAAACTCGAACTCACAAGACTCACCACACCCTAGACTTGGGGGAAGCCATCACCTTCCCCCTTAATATCAAATCTCCTACCACTTGCACAACTTCATAAACATATGGTTTTGGTGTTCTGCAACAATAAAAAAAATTTGAAATGTCAATTATTGAAAAATTACAAGTTAAGGTATATGAATTGGTGGCAAAGGTAACGAAAGATCATCATGGGTTGGCGATAACAGTTTAGGATGTGTCATCCCTATGAATCTTATGCAACAACATAAGGTTTACTTTATGCATGAGGAAACGTCAATTGTATAGAAATTATGAGTCATGTGCATGTGATTCCTACATATCTCTAATTAAGAAGCTTTCAATTGAAATAACTTGATATTTCCCTTTAATAAGTTTTTTTGCCCAACCAATAATCTATGGTCTTATAGAATTTGTACTTCTCATGAACTTGTGAGCCTATGCATCAACTACAAAATATTCTTTTACCTAGTTGTTGGGATCTTGATAACATTATATCATTTTTGACTAGAATGAATTCTTGACTACATACCAAGGTCTTTAGGAACATTCTTTTGTTGACAAGATTTCTTTGAAGATTTTTCCAACTATTCCTTTGTTCTACACCACAATGATTGTTTTATGTATGTACATAGACTATGACATTCACTAAGTAGCTATAACAACAATTGGATGTGCTTTCAAATAGGCCAAGTTAGTTTGCTACACCTAGTTATTAATAGGAAGACCTTATTGCTATGAGAAATCGTGGCTGTTGAAACCACACTACCCTATAACTAAAACTCAAAAAGTAACTCATATACAACTATTGTGTAACTATTTCATAGGTATTACAACTAGTGTACAACTATCCCCCTAGAAACACGGTGTATTAGTAAATAAATTGTCATGTCAAAAAATTAGTTACTTGTATTATAGTTGCAAGTGAGTTCAAAATGAGTCTTTTATATGGTAATTTATACACATCGTACATACATATGTAATCAATCATGTTTGATTTTTTTAGGAATTACATTGTAATTGCATGTGGCAACTACTTTAAAATTATTGTAAATCTACCATTAAAGCAACAACTATGTTGTAGCTAGGTACAATGTACATACATATGATCATGCCACATGTTCACATTTCCACCACCCATTACAGGATATATTAGATGCATGATATTTTACAAGGCCTTTCGTCCAACTATAACCTTCACTAACGCAAAATGATTGAGAGCCCATGTGTTATTAGGAAGTGAATTAATTTGTATATGATTCACCACTCCTCCAAACACAACATAAGCAAAACATTCCATTCCAAATCTTTCTAGGCATAATTCATTGCCCCCACGCAAATCCCATGAACATACACCTCTTGACATATCCAACACTATAAATTGAAAAAAATGAAAAAAAAACAAACAAACAAACACTCAAGTTTTCAAGGTCTTTAACTTTGAAATTGGCCTTTCACAAATATACAATCTCTCAAGGCAAATAACTCTTTACTTCTAGTCAAGAAAAAAAAGTGAAGAAACACTCAATGCATTTGCAGCCAAAATAAATTGTCATTTTATCAAAGCCGATTTTGATTTTTTTATGAATGTAAATTGTGAGTTTAAGCCAATTGAGTTACAATGCATTGATATTCATTCCCATAAAAAGTTCAAAACAACATTCAAACAAGGAAAAAAAAAGGTTGAGAATCCCAATCAAGGTATATTTCAATTTGTGAAAAGTATGTATTACAAGAAGTAAAATATTTATTTCAATTTTTAAAAATGTTGTTGAAGAACCTTACAATTTTTATTTTTTTCATATAGTTTTATGGCACCTTCTTTCTTTTGGAATCATATGTATAAGGGGGGGAAAAAAATGTGAATTAAATTTTGTGCAAGGTCAATATTTTTATATGAAAAGAATTTGAAAAGAATTGGCTATTTTTATCTTTTTCATAAAAAAATGTATATTACAAAGTGTAAGATACATGTTGATCAATTGATTTGAATTTTACAAAATTGTAAGGTCCAATGAAATTTTATTATTGAATAGTCTTTTAAAAAGGCAAGGGGTAAGTTCTTTATGTTTTTTGAATTTAAATCAATGGGTGAACTAACACCTAGATTACCAGTATATAAATCAATGGGGTGGGAGAGAGGGCATGGGAGAAGACACTTTTAAATGGTCTAAATATCCCATGCTTGGACATTTTCTAATTTTACAACATGAATGAATTTGAAATTATGAGGTTATGGATATATATCACAATCTGATTAAACTTCTAAAACTGTAATTAAATATATCAAAATATTTCAATGGATAAAATTAATTATAATAGTGGAATGTGAATATATCCAACTACGTAATTGGAATTGGAATTTTGTATGAAAATTGATGACATACATGAAATTCATCACATGGATGAAAATGTGATTTGGATTGATTTAAATAATTGAAATTTTGTGATACAACAATTTTTTTGAATGTAGATTTTATTGTTGCAAATATTAAAACAAAATAATAAAAGTTTTAAAATATCTATCAAAGAGTTAAACCTTTATGGCATCAACAAAAACTTCATAAATTACAACCTCTTCAATGGAGGAGGTTAGAATACTCATATCATGTTTTGATATTTAGCATGATATCCACAATGAACCCAAAAAATAACAAATAAATAAATTAAAAAATTCGTCACTTTATATTTATTTTTAAGATTCAAAAATTAGATTAATTTTTAATAATTACATATGTAAGAAATTGATATTATTTAAAATACGTACAACCAATACGAAAAACATGAATATCATGTCATAAATAGTAAAGAAGTTGAATGGGGTAATCTACAACAAGGTTCAACTACCATAGTACTTTATTCAACCCACAAACAAAAGAAGTGACATTTGCACTATTCATAGGAATTGTAGGATTATGTTGGTTGGGGCCAAAAGGAAATGACAATAAAATTTCCTTCGTTAATATACATATGCTAAATCATCATTTTCCATTATACTTAATGATTCAATATTCATGAATGAGTATAAAAACAATTTATCACAATGGACATAACATTGGAACAAAAAATGCATTGACATGACTTGGCAACAAAATCAAAATACAGTATTAAAAAAGAATTTGTTAAAGCTTATATATATATATATATATATAACATCTACAACACTTGAACTAGCATCCAAAAAACCAAAAAATGTTAATGAAAATGATAATTCAAAAGAATTTAATATAATATAAGTGTTTGACAAAGACAATAAACTCATCAATGGTGCAACGATAAATCCAAGGGATTTTGTCTCCATCAAATGTTATGTTAGATTTTGGAAACACTTTATTTCAAAATGACATGGAATAACATGAAAACTAGTTGCTATAAAAACATTTGATCAAGGTAGAATTATTGTTGACAATTATAATACTCATAGATTCATAATATAGATTAGGTTATTGTAGCATTATTGTAATACCTAAATATCACTCATCTTTTCAAAAATATTTTATGTAAATATTAATATTTTAAAATAAAAAATCATTACCACAATTTAATGTGAGTTTATGTATTTCATTATATGCATTATTGTTTATGAACCCATAATGTATATCTTGAAACACATAATCATATATCATCATTAAATTCATAAAGAAATCATATGTAAATTATTCAAAATAATTTAAAATTAAATAATAACATATTATATATTCATTATGAAAAATGGTATTATACAAAGAAAAATACCAAGTAATAATAATAATGATGATATTAAAAAACAGGAATGTTAAAAGACGAATATATTATGAATTAAGTTAAATAAATATTAATATTAAAGTATGGGTTCATAAGAAATTTCAATACAATGATATTGATATACAATTTTTTTTAAAAGAATAAACTAAAAGAAGAAAAATATAAAGCAAACAAAGTGGATATAAATAATAGAAAACGAGCCAAATATCATGATATTGATATGGAAGTAGATGTAAAATTTTAAAATTCGGATACAACAACACAAAGATATTGATATGCAAAAAGTAAGTATTTTTTTTCCATGCATAAAAATTGAAAATAAGATTATAATGTTTAAGACAATTCCAAAATTTCATGAAAAGTGTTTCATTTACATTTGATTATTATTGTGTTTGTGATGAAAAGAATTCATACAAGAATTAATATTGCAATGTATCGTAATTAAATACAATATTAAAAAAACATAAAAACATTATTAAAATTCAATCCTAGACATCATGTATCAAATGATTATGATATGATTCCACAAGAACTTATAATAAATATTATGGACATCATCTAAAGTTGGAGGGACTTTTACTTTCCAAAACAAATTTCAGAACAAAATTTTTCTCTATGTACAATTTGTAATTATTTTATAAAAAATAAGGAAATGCCAAACTTGCATTGGCTAATGGTCTATGGATTGGCATCACACAAATAACACTACCAAATTTGACAATGGTTGAAGAAACTTTAATTGCAAGATATTGTTGTTGGAAAATATTATTTAAATTAATATATACAAACAAAGGTGGTATAACATGTCAACATGCACTTCAAGGCCTGTAGTAATTTTTGCACAAGATTTTGAATGTGCAATTGAAATACTAAATGAATTACCTAATTATCATTATGAATAATCATCATTATATATGTTACAATTATAAATCTAAAATTATCAATGAATACAACAACCCATCTTTGATATAATGCATGTTACATAGTTTGTTCCCTTTCGGAATTGGTGTTCCTAAAATGGTAAATAGGATGATTAAAGTTTGATTACAACTACATACAAACACCTCATGAATTTAGATGAGACACAATATAAAATTTCAAAACACCATCTATTTCCATTTTTTGTGTTTGACATAATTCAATGAAGATAAATATGTCTTGAAGCTAAATTAAGTATGTGTAGATCATCAAACATAAATGAAAAATCTCTTTTGAATAAATTAAAATCAATAGATTTCAATGAAATCATAAAAAATCAACAAAAAAAAATGTACAAAATTTGTTACACCATATAAAAATTTCTAACAAATATGTCATGGCTTCTGGAAATAGCTGCACATCATAAATAGATCAAATATTTGATATGATAAATTTTATGGGAACACCAAAAAAATTTTTTCACTTTAAATCTTGGATATTTCCATCATTAATTAATTGTTGTCTTAATTAGACAAAAAATTTAATGTTGGCTTATTTTATGATGATAACATGTTAAATAAAAATGAATGATGTAGACAAACAACCATAAATCCCAAAATTCAAACAATTTTTGTGCACACTCTTGTGAATGTTATTTTGAAAAATGCTACAAGTTTATTTTTTTTTAAAAAAATCTAATAATAATGCAAGAGTGTTCTAACATATTAAAACATATTATAGATGTTATGAAATTGCTAAAAATGGTAGTTTACATATCCATACATTATTATGGCTCAATGATTCACCATATCTTAACACCTTGATTCAAACATCATGTGATGATGAAAACTTTTGAGAAAACATGATTGATTATCTAAATGAAATTATCACATAAGACATTAATAGGTAGAAGTCTTCCAATTTTGTAACACAAAATGAAAATGACAAATGTGATGACTACATACACCCATGTACCACAAGACCTCTTGACACAAATGAAAACACTTTCCAGGAATTATTTGACAATGATATATGTAAATTACATATCTAATCATCATGCATGTAATCTGGCATGTTATAAATCAAATATTGATGCATCAAAACAACTTTGTAAATATGGTTTTCCTCAACCCTTGATCAATACAACTCATTTTGACAATGACATTGGACTACTACATATTAAAAGAAATGACAAATGGTTAAACAATGCAAACCCTTGGATATTATCTACATCTAAATGGAACCATGACCTCAAATTTGTAGCAACTTTAGATAAAGATAATAAATCATTGATTTAATACATCATAGATTACATAACAAATCTACATTACACACACGTATTTTTATTACAAATTGTTGTGCAAAATATTGAGATATTGAATAAAAACATAAATTGATACGATCTTATCAATAAAAGTTATATATTCATACGATGTTTGAATACAGTCAGAAGTCAACAAGAAATATTAGCCACTAAAGCAATTAGTTATTCGTTGAATTTATCTGATCACATAACTATTTATGATTATATATGTATATATTTTGGTATATTTTCTTAACATGGGTAAATGAATAGGAAATCAAATAAATGAATCAAAGTGAAAATAATTACTTATCAATTGATCATTTTGAAACATTTATAGTTAACAAAAAATTTAAAAATTCAGAATACATAAGACACAATTTTTGAATTGACTATCAATAAAGACCCAAAACATTTGAATATCCCCCCCCCTTTAAATTTTCTAGCAAAAGAAATAAAATCAACAATGTTCATAGTCATCGATTTCATGAAAATCATCTTCAATACAAAATTCATAATATATATGAATATAACACGATCAATTGAATGCACTCCAAGAGCTTCATTTGTTATGGTGTTCCAATTTGGAAGAACTACCTTCATCTATTGGCCACTTGAATGCACTCCAAAAGCTTGATTTGCAAGGGTGTTCCAACTTGAAAGAACTACCTTCATCTATTGACCGATTAAATGCACTCCAAGAGCTTGGTTTGCGAGAGTGTTCCAACTTGAAAGAACTACCTTCATCTATTGGCCAATTGAATGCAATCCAAAAGCTTGATTTATCAGAATGTTCCAAATTGGAAGAACTACCTTCATGTATTGACCGATTAAATGCACTCCAAGAGTTTCATTTGTAAAGGGTGTTCCAACTTGAAAGAACTACCTTCATCTATTAGCCAATTGAATGCACTCCAAAAGCTTTATTTGGGAAGGTGTTCCAAATTGAAAGAACTACCTTCATCTATTGGGCAATTGAATGCACTCCAAAAGCTTTATTTGGGAGGGTGTTCCAAATTGAAAAACCTACTTTCATCTATTGATCAATTGAATCCACTCCAAGAGCTTCATTTGTCATGGTGTTCCAACTTGGAAGAACTACCTTCATTTATTGGCCAATTGAATGCACTCCAAAAGCTTGATTTGTCAGGGTGTTGGAAGTTGAAAGAACTACCTTCGTCTATTGGCCAATTGAATGCACTCTAAGAGCTTCATTTAGAAGACTATTACAACTTGAGAGAACTACCTTCATTTATTGACCGATTAAATGCACTCCAAGAGCTTGATTTGCGAGAGTGGTCCAACTTGAAAGAACTACCTTCATCTACTGGCCAATTGAATGCACTCCAAAAGCTTTATTTGCGAAGGTGTTCCAAATTGAAAAAATTACCTTCATCTATTGATCAATTGAATGCACTTTAAGAGCTTCATTTGTCATCGTGTTCCAACTTGGAAGAACTACCTTCATCTATTGGCCAATTGAATGCACTCCAAAAGCTTGATTTGTAAGGTTGTTCCAACTTGAAAGAACTACCTTCATCTATTGGCCAATTGAATGCACTCCAAAAGCTTGATTTATCAGAGTGTTACAAATTAAAAGAACTACCTTCATTTATTGACCGATTAAATGCACTCCAAGAGCTTGATTTGCAAGAGTGGTCCAACTTGAAAGAACTACCTTCATCTATTGGCCAATTGAATGCACTCCGAAAGGTTGATTTATCAGAATGTTCCAAATTGAAAGAACTATCTTCATTTATTGACCGATTAAATGCACTCCAAGAACTTGATTTGCAAGGGTGTTCCAACTTGACAAAACTACCTTCATCTATTGGCCAATTGAATGCACTCCGAAAGCTGTATTTGCAAGGGTGTTCCAACTTGAAAGAACTATCTTCATCTATTGGCCAATTGAATGCACTACAAAAGCTTGATTTATCAGAGTGTTCCAAATTGAATGAACTACCTTCATTTATTGACCGATTAAATGCACTCCAAGAGCTTGATTTGCGAAAGTGTTCAAACTTGAAAGAACTACCTGCATCTATTGGCCAATTGAATGCACTCCAAAAGCTTAATTTGCGAGGGTGTTCCAAATTGAAGGAAGTACCTTCATCTATTGGCCAATTGAATGCACTCTTAGAGCTTGATTTGCGAGGGTGCTCCGAGTTGAAAGAGCTACCTTCATTTATTGGTCAATTGAATGCACTCCGAAAGCTTGATTTGCAAGGGTGTTCCAACTTGAAAGAACTACCTTCATCTATTGGCCAATTGAATGCACTCCAAAAGCTTGATTTGCGAGACTGTTCCAAATTGAAAGAACCACCTTCATTTATTGACCGATCAAATGCACTCCAAAAGCTTGATTTGCGAGAGTGTTCCAACTTGAAAGAAGTACCTTCATCTATTGGCCAATTGAATACACTCCGAAAGGTTGATTTATCAGAATGTTCCAAATTGAAAGAACTACCTTCATTTATTGACCGATTAAATGCACTCCAAGAGCTTGATTTGCGAGAGTGTTCGAACTTGAAAGAACTACCTTCATCTATTGGCCAATTGAATGCACTCCGAAAGCTTGATTTGCAAAGGTGTTATAACTTGAAAGAATTACCTTCATCTATTGGCCAATTGAATCCACTCCTAGAACTTGATTTGCGAGGGTGTTTCGAGTTGAAAGAACTACCTTCATCTATTGGCCAATTCAATGCACTCCTATAGCTTGATTTGCGAAGGTGTTCCGAGTTGAAAGAACTACTTTCATCTATTGGCCAATTCAATGCATTCCTATAGCTTGATTTGTGAAAGTGTTCCAAGTTGAAAGAACTACCTTCATTTATTGGCCAATTCAATGCGCTCCAAAAGCTTGATTTGAAAGGGTGTTCCGACTTGAAAGAATTACCTTCATCTATTGCTTAACTGAATGCACTCTAAGAGCTTCATTTGTAAAGGTGTTACAACTTGAAAGTACTACCTTCATCTATTGGCCAATTGAATGCACTCCGAAAGCTTGATTTATTAGAATGTTCCAACTTGAAATAATTACCTTCATCTATTGGCCAATTGAATTCACTCCAAAAGCTTAATTTGTGAAAGTGTTTCTATTTAAAAGAAATACCTTCATCTATTGGCCAATTGAATGCACTCCCAGAGCTTCATTTGCAAGGGTGTTTCGAGTTGAAAGAACTACCTTCATCTATTGGCCAATTGAATGCACTCCAAAAGCTTGATTTGTTAAGGTGTTATGAGTTAAAAGAATTACCTTCATCTATTGGCCAATTGAATGCACTCTAAAAGCTTGATTTGCAAGGGTGCTACAACTTGAAAGAATTACCTTCATTTTTGGCCAATTGAATGCACTCCTAGAGCTTTATTTGCAAGGGTGTTACAACTTGAAATAACTACCTTCATCTATTGTCCAATTGAATGCACTTAAAAAGTTTAATTTGTCAGAGTATTCGCACTTGGAAGAACTACCTTCATCTATTGGCCAATTGAATACACTCGAAAAGTTTAATTTGTCAGAGTGTTCTAACTTGGAAGAACTACCTTCATCAATTGGCCAATTGAATGCATTCGAAAAGCTTAATTTGTTAGAATGTTCTAACTTGGAAAAACTATCTTCATCTATTGGCCAATTGAATGCACTTCAAGAGCTTCATTTGTCATGGTGTTACAACTTGGACGAACTACCTTCAACAATTGGCCAATTGAATGCACTCTAAAAACTTAATTACAAAACTTCTACAACTTGAAAGTATCATGAAAAAATACATTCATCTATGGGCAAATTGAATGCACTCAAAGTGCTTCATTTGTCAAGGTGTTCGAATTTGAAAAAAATATTTCCATCTATTGGTCATTGAATGCACTTGAAAATCTTGATTTGTGTGAATGCTTCAACTTGCAAAAATGATTTACATGTACATTGACCAATTAAATGCACTCCAAAAGTTTTAGTTGTGGGAGCTTAATTTGTATGACCTTACAAAAATTACTTACGTTTATTAGCCAATTTAATGCATTCAAGGAACTTAATTTGTTAATATGTTTCAATTTTAGATAATTATTTTCATCCATTGTCAATTGTATCATTAGCAAAAATGACGCACTCCCAAGCTCCTTGATGGACTCAAATGTGAGTTTAAAGTGAAAACAATAGAAGAACAAGGAATTGGGGACACGCCCCTTGGCTCGTAGCACTTTGGGGGTTGAGGGGCATGTTGGAGCTTTGATATAGGACTACGAGAAATGGCAAGTAATCAATCACTCACACGGACTTGCACCAAACCAAATAAATTAGTTAGTGCATAGTTGGAACACTTTTGGTGCTAGGACGAACCATGGGCAAACTCGAATTCACAAGACTCACCACGGCCCAAACTTGGAGGAAGCCATCACCTTCCCACTTAATATCAAATCTCCTACCACTTGCACAACTTCACAAACATATGGTTTTGGTGTACTGCAACAATAAAAATAAATGAAATGCCAATTGTTGAGAAATTACAATTTAAGGTATATGAGTTGGTGGCAAAGGTAGTGAAAGATCATTGTGGGTTGGCAGTAACAACTTAAGATGTGTCATCCCTACGAATCTTATGCAAGAACATAAGGTTTATTTTATGCACGAGGAAACATTATTTGTATAGAAATTATGAGTCATGTGCATGTGACTCCTACATACCTCTAGTTAAAAAGCTTCCAGTTGAAATAACTTGATATCTCCCTTCAATAATTTATTTTTGCCCAACCAATAATCTATGGTCTTATAGAATTTGTACTTCTCATGAACTTGTGAGCCTATGCATCAACTGCAAAATATTATTTTGCCTAGTTGTTGGGATCTTGATAACATTATATCATTTTTGACTAGAATGAATTCTGACTACATACCGAGATCTTTAGGAACATTCTTTTGCTGAGAAGATTTCTTTGAAGATTTTTACAACCATTCCTTTGTTCTACACCATAACGATTGTTTTATGTATGTACATTGACTATGACATTCATTAAGTAGCTATAACAACAATTGGATGTGCTTTCAAATAGGCCAAAGGTTAATTTGTTACACCTAGTTATTAATAGGAAGACCTTATCATTATGAGAAATCGTGTATGTTGGAATCACACTACCCTATAACTAAAATTCAAAAAATAATTCATATACAATTATTGTGCAACTATCTCATAGGTATTACAACTATTGTGCAACTATCCCCCTAGAAACACGGCGTATTAATAAATAAATGGCCATGTCAAAAAATTAGTTGCAAGTGAGTTCAAAATGAGTCTTTTATATGGTAATTTATACACATCGTACATACATGTGTAATCAATCATGTTTGATTTTTTTAGGAATTGCATGTGGCAACTACTTTAAAATTGTTGTAAATCTACCATTAAAGCAACAACTATGTTGCAGCTAGGTACAATGTACATACATATGATCATGCCACATGTTCACATTTCCACCACCCATTATGGGATATATTAAATGCATGATATTTTACAAGGCCTTTCGTCCAATTATAACCTTCACTAACACAAAATGATTGAGAGCCCATGTGTTCTCATGAAATGAATTAATTTGTATATGAATCACCACTCCTTCAAACACAACATAAGCAAAGCATTCCATTCCAAATCTTTCAAGGCATAATTCACTGCCCCCACGCAAATCCCATGAACATACACCTTTTGACATATCCAATATTATAAATTGAAACAAATGAAAAAACAAACAAGCAAACAAACATTCAAGTTTTCAAGGTCTTCAACTTTGAAATTGGCCTCTCACAAATATACAATCTCTCAAGGCAAATAACTTTTTACTTCTAGTCAAGAAAAATAAAATGCATTTGCAACCAAAACAAATTGTCATTTAATCCAAGCCGATTTTCATTTTTTTATTAATGAAAATTGTGAGTCTAAGCTAATTAAGTTACAATGCATTGATATTCATTCCCATAAAAAGTTCAAAACAACATTTGCTCAAATTCAAACAAGGAAAAAAGGGTTGAGAATCCCAATCAAGGTATATTTCAATTTGTGAAAAGTGACCATTTATGTATTACAAGAAGTAAAATATTTATTTCAATTTTTTTTAAAATGTTGAAGAACCTTGCAATTTTTTTAAATATAGTTTTATGGCACCTTCCCACTTTTGGAATCATATATATAAGGGAAAAACATATGTGAATTCAATTTTGTGCAAGGTCAATATTTTTTTATATGAAAAGAATTTGAAAAGAATTGGCTATTTTTATCTTTTTATAAAAAAATGTATATTACAAGGTGTAAGATACATGTTGATCAATTGATTTGAATTTTACAAAATTGTTTAGTCCAGTGAAAATTTATTTTTGAAGAGTTTTTTAAAAAGGCGAGGGGTAAGTTCTTTATGTTTTTTTGAATTTAAATCAATGGGTGAACTAACACCTAGATTACTAGTATATAAATCAATGGGGTGGGAGGGAGGGTAGGGGAGAAAACACTTTTAAATGGTCTAAATATCCCATGCTTGGACATTTTCTAATTTTACAACATGAATGAATTTGAAATTATGAGGTTATGGATATATATCACAATCTGATTAAACTTCTAAAATGTAATTAATTATATCAAAATATTTAAATGGATAAAATTAATTATAATAGTGGACTGTGAATATATCCAACTACATAATTGGAATTGGAATTTTGTATGAAAATTGATGACATACATGAAATTCATCACATGGATGAAAATGTGATTTGGATTGATTTTAAATAATTGAAATTTTATGATACAACAATTTTTTTGAATGTAGATTTTATTGTTGCAAATCTTAAAACAAAATAATAAAAGCTTTAAAATATCTATCAAATAGTTAAACCTTTATGGCATCAACAAAAAATTCATAAATTACAACCTCTTCAATGGAAGAGGTGAGAATACTCATATCATGTTTTGATATTTAGCATGATATCCACTATGAACCCAAAAAATAACAAAAAAATAAATTAAAAAATTCATCACTTTATATTTATTTTTAAAATTCAAAAATTAAATTAATTTTTAATAATTACATATGTAAGAAATTGATATTATTTAAAATACGTACAACCAATACGAAAAACATGAATATCATGTCATAAATATTAAAGAAGTTGAATGGGGTAATCTACAACAAGGTTCAAACTACCATTATACTTTATTCAACCCACAAACAAAAGAAGCAACATTTGCACTATTCATAGGAATTGCAGGATTATGTTGGTTGGGGCCAAAGGGAAATGACAATAAAGTTTCCTTTGTTAATATACATATGCTAAATCATCATTTTCCATTATACTTAATGAGTCGATATGCATGAATGAATATAAAAACAAAATATCACAATGGACATAACATTGGAACAAAAAATGCATTGACTTGACTTGGCAACAAAATCGAAATATAGTATTCAAAAAGAATTTGTTAAAGTTTATATATATATATATATATATATATATATATATATATATACACATCTATGACACTTGAACTAGCATCCAAAAAACCAAAAATTGCTAATGAAAATGATAATTACAAAGAATTTAATATAATACAAGTGTTTGACAAAGACAATACACTCATCAATGGTGCAACAATGAATCCAAGGGATTTAGTCTCCATCAAATGTTATGTTAGATATTGGAAATTTTATTTCCAAATGACATGGAATAACATTAAAACTAGTTGTAAAAACATTTGATCAAGATAGAATTATTGTTGACAGTTATAATACTCATAGATTCATAATATAGATTAGGTTACTGTAGCATTATTGTAATACCTAAATATCACTCATCTTTTCAAAAATATTTTATATAAATACTAATATTTTAAAATTAAAAAATCATTACCACAATTTAATGTGAGTTTATGTATTTCATTATATGCATTATTGCTTATGACCCCATAATGTATAATCTTGAAACACATTATCATACATCATCATTAAATTTCATCAAAAAATCATATTATCAACATACTTAAAAGGCAATTTAAGTGCATCATTATATATTATATTTTTACATATAAAATGAAATCATATGTAAATTATTCAAAATAATTTTAAATTAAATAATAAAATATTATATATTCATAATAAAAATAGTATACAAAAGAAAAATACCAAATAATAATAATGATGATGATATTTTAAAAAAGGAATGTTAAAAGACGAATATATTATGAATAAAATCAAATAAATTTTAATATTAAAATATGGGTTTATAAGAAATTTCAATACAATGACACTGATACACAATTTTTATAAAAAATAAAAATAAACTAAAACAAGAAAAATATAAAGCAAACAAAGTGGATATAAAGAATAAAAAACGAGCCAAATATCATGACATTGATATGGAAGTAGATGTAAAATTTTAAAATTCAAATAAACAACACAAAGATATTGATATGCAAAAAGTAAGTACTTTCTTTACACACATAAAAATTGAAAATAAATTTATAGTGTTTAAGACAATTTCACAATTTCATGAAAAGTGTTTCATTTACATTTGAATATTATTTTGTTTGTGATGAAAAAAAATTCATGAAGTAATTAATAATATGCAATGTATCATAGTTAAATACAATATTTAAAAAACTTAAAAACTTTATTAAAATTCAATCCTAAACATTATGTATCAAATGATCATCATATGATTCCACAAGAACTTACAATAAATACTATGCACATACATCTAGAGTTGGAGGGACTTTAACTTTCCAAAACAAATATTTCAGAACCAATTTTTTTACTGGAGGTAGGCCTGAAGGCTCAAAACGCAATCTGAATTTTCAGAGCGCCACGTGGCATCATTTAAAACATCTTCAAAGTAAAGAATTTTTTCACAGTCCATAATTATATGCAAGCTCGATCGCAATCATTACCATGTTATCGCAACGACGGTGGCAGCGACGGAAGATTTACACCTCTTGAAGCAGGATTGGTACAGGAGGGAACAGATTTTCCTATGGAAGAATATACATTTAGACTTTCTCTTCTCTATTATAAGGACTTGGGTCAACTAGATAAAAGTGTAGGTGAGCTGCTGCCTTCTCAAATTGAAGGTCTTGTGCAAGATGGGCATTTGCAAAATGCACATGCAAGCTTACTTCAGGCTCTGCATGGTGCATATCCAGCCTATGGTCTAACTGTCAAGTGAATAACGTATACCTCATATTGCACCAGGTTGAAGACTTGCCTTTGGAATGAGTGCTGGAACTGTGTTAGGATTCTATTAGGATGTATGGGAAATTTGTTTTGTGATTGGTCCTTACTGTCAATTATGCTCTGCAACATTAAGAGCATTCAAGAATGTAATGGAAGAGAGATTGTGGGATGGTGCAGGCAAATCCAGATTACAAGGGTGTGTGTCATGTGGCGCTTGCTCAAGAGGGTCATTGTCGTCCTGGCGAGGTACTTCTAAGCTATAGTTCCGTACTTGTTAAATTTTGGTCCTCTCTAAGAGAGTACCAGTCCATGTGTATGGAGCTGTAATTTTGGCCCTCTCCAGGAGATTAAAAGTCCATGTGTATGGATCATACAGCTTGGCAGTCCAAACACTAATTCTGAGGATGTGGGATGGGTTTAGGTACTATTTGGAACAGATTCACATACATGCAATGCTGGTGCGTTTGGACAGTTTGCCACTGGAATAGGGAACACTGATGCAGGCTTCATTATGGGCACTGGAAAGGTTCTCATCAAGGTTTTTGTGCTGGGCCCTACTTGTGCTGATTCACTCAAAGATGAAATTGAGCCTTTGTAAATCTTTTGCAACTTTTAATTTCTCTTCAGAAGTGTGGTGTGGGAAGTTATGGTTCTTCATTCTTGTTGTTCCCTCTCTGTATATAATTCAGGTGCCCCCTGATTTTGGGGGAAAAAAAAAGGCGAGCTAGAGTTGCACAAGAAGTCCAAGCTTGATGGACCATATAATTCATAGGGCTCTTGTGAAAATCCCCTCCGATCTCATTTGCATCATTGAATCCATCAGAGACATGTCTGCGGACATCAGCTGCAGAAAGCGTCCAGGTGCTGAAGAAGACTTACGTATGCCAGTGATTTTGCAGCTGTTGCTGGCTTGTTTATCCCCCCCCATGTAGTATTCAGTTTTCTGGGCAGCTTGGTCTACAACGTTAGAGAACAACAGTCTGTTAAGATCCTGTAAATAGTCCAACTGTTCCAAATTGGTACTGTTCTTTTTTCCAAGTCTCATACTGTGACTAGCAATCATTCAGTGTGTTTGTAGTTGCTGGAAACAACAGGCTATATGAAATTTTCGAAGTCCTCACCTCTTCTTAATAGGTAATGAACTAGGTAATATTGCAGAGCAAGAGTGTAACATCATCATCCGATCTCTCTGTGTTGACTCTCTCTAGTGACCCAAGTTGACAACCTAAAGGTTAGTGCTGCAGGAGCAGTACTGCTCTACTTGAGAGAGAGAGAGACGGACATAGTCAATAAAAGACGGCTTTAGGCCTACCTCCACTCCAAGTCCCACAAGGGACCAACTAGTTTCTATGTACAATTTGTAATTATTTTGTATAAAATAAGAAAATGCCAAAACTTGCATTGGCTAATGGTCTATGGATTGGTATCACACAAATAACATTACCAAATTTGACAATGGTTGAAGAAAATTTAATTGTAAGATATTGTTGTTGGAAAATATTATTTAAATTAATATATACAAACAAAGGTGGTATAACATGTCAACATTCACTTTAAATCTTGCATTTGTTTATCATCGATTAATTTTTGTCTTGATTAGACAAAAAATTAATGTTGGCTTATTTTATGATGATAACATGTTAAATAAAAATGAATGATGTAGACAAACAACCATAAATCCCAAAGTTCAAGCAATTTTTGTGCACACTCTTGTGAATGTTATTTTGAAACATGTTACAAGTTTAGTTTTTTTTTTTTTGAAAATCTAATAACAATGTAGGAGTGTTTTGACATATTAAAACATATTATAGATGTTATGAAATTGCTAAAAATGGTAGTTTACATATCCATACATTATTATGGCTCAATGATTCACCATATCTTAACACCTTGATATGTAAACATCACGTGATGATGAAAACTTTTGAGAAAACATGATTGATTTTTTAAATGAAATTATCACATAAGACATTAATAAGTACAAGTCTTCCAATTCTGTAACACAAAATGATAATGACAAATGTGATGACTACATACACCCACATACCACAAGCCCTCTTGACACAAATGAAAACACTTTCCACGAATTATTTGACAATGATATATGTAAATTACATATGTAATCTTCATGCATGTAATTTGGCATGTTATAAATAAAATATTGATGCATCAAAGAAACTTTGTAAATATGGTTTTCTTCAACCCTTGATCAATACAACTCATTTTGACAATGACATTGGACTACTACATATTAAGAGAAATGACAAATGGTTAAACAATGCAAACCCTTGGATATTATCTACATCTAAATGCAACCATGACCTCAAATTTATAACAACTTTAGGTAAAGATAATAAATCATTGATTAATACATCATAGATTACATAACAAATCTACATTACACACACGTATTCTTTATTACAAATTGTTGTGCAAAATATTGAGATAATGAATAAAAACATAAATTGGTATGATCTTATCAATAAAAGTTATCTATTCATACAATGTTCTAATACAACCAGAAGTCAACAAGAAATATTAGCCACCAAAGCAATTAGTTATTCGTTGAATTTATCTGATCACATAACTATTTATGATTTTACATATATACTTTGGTATATTTTCTTAACATGGGCAAATGAATAGGAAATCAAATAAATGAATCAAAGTAAAACTAATTACTTATCAATTGATCATTTTGAAACATTTATAGTTAACAAAAAAAAATTAAATTCAGAATACATAAGACATAATTTTTGAACTGACTATCAATAAAGACCCAAAACATTTCAATATCCCACCCCCTTTTAAATTTTCTAACAAAAGAAATAAAATCAACAATGTTCATAGTCATCGATTTCATGAAAATCATCCTCAATACAAAATTCATAATATATATGAATATAACACACCTAAAATACCAGTCTTTTATAATTACACAATACCATCACAAAAGAATGATCTAGAAAATTATGCTCGAGCAATTTCCATTATATTTTCTTCATGGTGAACTTTATTTGATATCAAAAATAATCTTTTTATGTCATGGGAGGAAACTTTAAATTGTATCCTAGTTTTTCTAGTTCAACAATAATGGTAATAAAAAATGTCAACATCTTACATGAATGTAAAGAATGTAAAGATGTAGATCAATTATTGACAACTTCAATAAATAATTAGTCAAATGAAGATGGAAATTAAAACTAAAAAACAAATCCTCTTTATTCAAAAGAATTTGAACATGGTTCAGGAAGACATTGATGAAATCACAATAGAAAATAATATCATACAATGAAAACGGATACCTGAACAACTAGAAATACAATATTTATTATGTAACACAAGTATTAATGCATACATAATTGAAATAACTAAAAACTTGGAATTAATGGAAAATATAGAAAATGAAAAAAATGAAAAAATGATAGGAACATCATATTGATTCACATTGCTTCATATTTTAAATAATTACAAAATCAGACAATTGATAAGTCAACACGAGAACATGTGCATCCATATACAAATATAAACCACACACATCTAAATCAAAATTCACAACAATTAGAATTATGAAATATACCTATTACTGAAGTAAATCAATCAAATAAAACGTATACCAATATTAATAATATAACATCTATTTACAAAGATAAAATTTCCCCTATATCCTTTTATTTTTTTATTAAATAAAATAAAATAAATTTGCATTCGAAACATTCACACAAATGAATTCCATTAATCAAATATTACAACACGTAGAAGGTTCTCCATGAACAAGTAAAACACAAATAATCAAAGCCATCCTAAAATATTTTATCAAAACAAATAATGAACAAAAACTTCACATTGTAGCATACACTACAAATTGCAACATTGTTAATGGAACAATTATCCATTTTATACTAGGCTTGTCAATTAATAAACATGCCATTATAAGTAAACCAAATTTAGTAACAAACATTTGGCCCACTATTGAATTCATCATTGTTGATGAAATTTCAATGGTTGGTTACAACATGCTCACTACAATGCACTTAAAATTGCAAAAAAAAAGAAGTAACATATTACCATTTAGTGGGGTAAACATATTGTTTATGAGGATTTTAAAAATAATTTCCACCCGTTATTGATACACCATTGTATTCAAATAACATTCAGCCAACCTTTGCATTCACAAAATTAACTCAAAAAAAATCATAGGTAAAGTTTGTGAGAAAACTACGTTTGCCCGAATAATATCATTTTAACACAACAAATGTGACATATGGAAGATGTCTACTATGGATTTGTTCTAGAAGACCTTAGAATCATAAAAAAAATTTGATTCAAATTTCGAATTACTTAGAACAAGATTTCTATCCAAATAAAAAATAAACTTGTTTGAAGATCCACGGAGGATAACAACCTTCATAGTTCTTCGAAATGAATTACATAATGCTTTCAATCATTGAACATAATAAAAATGAATTCCACAAAATTAAAACAAAAATGTTACATAGTTATAACTGTTGATACTTATAAAAAAATCCAATATGTAGTGACATTCAATATATTATAAGACAAACAATGCCAATAAGTAAAACTCAGAATTTAACACGATTTAACTTTTTTTATAAAACAATGAAAGTAATAATCATTTAAAATTTATACCCAAAACTAAGAATTGTAAATGGAACAATTGGTTATGTTGAAAATATTTCACTCACAAAATCACGTTGGATTCAATGTGATGAAATGATGCATTCACCCATTAACATTTTAGTTAATTTTAATGAAATAATAATATTAAAATACATTACAACACATCAATGGCAAAAGGTTACCCGTAACGTGATATCAATAGCACCCATAATGAGAAATTTCCAATATCACCATTTCATAAAAGAATCAAACAACTCAATTTTTCAAATACAAGTTGATATCAACTATTACTTGCCTGAGTTTTTTGTTTAACTGACTTTGAAACTCAAGGGCAAACTTTTGAACATTTGATCATAGACATTCGCCAACCACTGGACAATATTCAACTTAATATGCACAACATGTATGTAACATTATCATGTTTATGTTCCTTTGATGGACTCATAATTTTACAAAATATCACTATTCAGAACATACATAAAGTTAATTTCAAAAAAGGGTCATTAGAAATGACAACATTCGTTTTGAGATCAAACATTAACCAAATCAATATACCAACACAACATCATAAATTGATTGAGGGGGAAAAAAAAATATGTAAAAAAAAATTGAAAACATTATTGAAATAAATAATGATACCAATGATAATAACATCATTCGCTATTGGCATGAAGACCTTCAATTAACAAAAGAAGATGAATACATATTTTTTGATCCAAATGGATAGTTTAGTAATCAACACCGAGGAGCAGCAATGCAAATATTATATATAAACAAATTACAATCAATAGGTTATGAACAACACACTTATGCAAATATGGGAGTGATAAACAAAATTGTACAAAATTCCCTTCAACATATTTTTATCAATAACAATCATTAGATCTTAGTCAAAATGCACACTTCCATACTTAATTTACATTGTACAATATATGATTCAAATCAACCTATGATAAAAACATTACCCAATGATATTATATAATTAAAAAAATAAATATTGAACAATTGTTGTATAGATATGCAAATGTCATGCAACAAATAGATAATTCATTACACGTGGTCTTTTCACAGTAACATATGCCACACATATAACATTTGAAATTGAACCAAAAAAATCCAAACATGTCTTATCACAATTGTGTTTACATTTATGAACAACATAAATTGTAGATACATCTTTGCTTTCCCAAAATACTCAAACCAAAATCTTAACATTTTTTTTGTCTAATAAATATAATCTTAACAATATTTGATAACATAACCATTTTAACTTGAAAATATATAAAACTACAATACCATATAATTTATAATTTCTAAAAATATATATCATATATTGATGCAATTACCAATTAAGGAAATGGTGAAAACAACACCTTTTACATATTTTATTCCATGCATTACCCATTATATTCCATGTGTACAACCCATAACATGTTTTTTTTTCATTTGAGATTAAGTTAATTTCCAATAAAAACTTCTCGTTGAATAATTAATTCAAAGACTTAATCCCACTTACTTAGGTACTCTAATGTTTATCCACCCTAATTGCTTCGAAGATTTCAATGAATTAAAAACAAGGGCAGTTAGTTAAATCTCCCGTCAGATGATAATTCAAAAGTATGTTGTACAATTTGAATCCTATATATATTTATGAAATAACAAAGTTTTCAAATATAAACCCTTATTTATTTATTGTCATTTCATTGTCACTAATAGTGTGTAGTAGCACGGAGCCCAAGTTGCTTATAGACATTCATTATTACCTTAACTTGAATCACAAATGCCATAAACGTATCAGCCCACATTGATCCCCTAAAGCCTTTCATCAACTCCACCCATGCATTTAAAGACTCTACTATCTCTAGCTTCTTATTTATGGATTCCCCTACATAATAGATAATTCAAAGATTGATGAAGTTCACATAGGGCATTCTTCCCATCAATGTGACTACAATATGAAAAAATAAAATTGAAAAGAGAACATCACCTTCCTAAGAAAAATAATAATATGAAAAAGTGGACTTAATTTCACAAATTTGAAGCTTTTTATTCCTATCCTCCAAAGGTTCCACTCCATTGATAGCACCAACTACATACACACACAAGAAAACCAAAACAAACACCATACTAATCCCAAAAGTCTTGCACCTTCAAAAACCATGCCATCTCCATTGTTGTTCCACAAATCATGAAGCATTCGCATGAATGATAAAAGACAAAGTAAGAAGTGATTTTTGATGCTTAGGTTAAGAAAAGTATGTCACTTTTCACACTGTAAACCTTAACAATGTTGTTGGATACAATTTTGGGTTGCATGTTTTCCAAAGGAATAAAAAACCAAAATCAAAAAATCCATCCAAAATTGCTAGTTTGGTACCATTTCATGAAACTCATTGATTCTTAGAGTTTTTTATTGGAGGGAAAATCTTGTATACACATATATAAACAAGAATGGAAATCCATTCACAAAAAGTACAAGACATGTCAAAGCAAATGTAAACACATGAAAGGAAGACCAAAACAATAGTAATGAAGTAGGAAACCTAATATTAAAAGGGCATTCTTTGTCACAAATCAACTAATGATGGAGGTGCACTAGCTGGTATGTGTGGAAAAAATGAAGAACTATGACTGAGCATGGCAGCCCACTGAAAAATCGCAATGACTTGCACACAATAAAAGGATATCAACTCTTGTTGCCTATAATAAGATATAAACATTGAAAGTACGAAAGAGGTCTCCCAATGATGAGCTATAGGGGCATGTACACAAAAAAAATCAAAAGAGAATCCAAATGAGGATGGACACAATTGTAATTCTATATGACCCGCTGGGTATGACCCACCACAAGGTTAGCCCACACCGCTCCACACAGAAACGTTCCCCCGGGCAGTCGCCAAAACACACACGAAAAGCAGCCAGACGAGCAAAGAAAAAGAAAAAGAAAAAGCTGACCCTATTCGGCTTGCAATCTGCTGGCGCTGTGTTCGTGGGTGGGAGCGAGCGATCGATCGATCGACGGACTCTTTTCCGCACCCAGGATCATAAGTGAGCCGTCTGTCACTGTCCCGCAAAACAAAGTTTGCGATATTCTTTGTGTTTTTAAGCACCTTGATTCTTTTGTAGTTCCGGTGGAGGTTTTGTCTTTTTGGAAGGGGGGGGGCGGGTGGAAACGAAATTCATTGCTTGAGTTTTGGAAGCTTACACACTCCTGGTCTCGACAGATCATCGTGCGCATCCATGCATGCGTATATTGATCGTTAGGATTGAGAATCTCGTTAGGGTTGATTTGATTCTTTCGGGAGCAATGTGGTACGTTAGTAGTGGTTGGTTGTAAATTACACATAAGTGCTTTGGAGTTTGTTTCGAAATGGCGAAAGCAACATCATCAACAACAGGAGGGACAAGTAGTAGGGATAGCAGCATACTGGGCAAGAATTTGCACCTTGTTTCTGGAAGTTTTGCGGCGCGTAAGATGAGTAAATCTGGTAAGATCTGGTGGAAACCCCATGCAGGAGATTGTAAATGCTGTTGTGAGTTTCCTGATATTTCTACTTCTTTTTGTATATCTGATTATGATGGGTCGATATAATAAGCTTTTTCTTGTTCACGATTATTATGTCAAAGGATTTTGTGGTTTTTATAGGTTGGTGTAACATGCTCTTTTCTTGATCACAACTGTCATGTTGGAAACATTTTATGATTTTGGTGGGTTGGCATAACAAGTCTTTCTTGTTTACAATTGTTATGTAGGAGGAATTTTGTGATTCTAATGATTTGATGTAAGAGGTTCGTCATTTCTTGATGACAACTATTAGGTTGGAATATTTTTTAATTTTGATGGGTTGGCATAACATGTTCTTTGTTGATTGCAACTATAATGTCTCTTCAACTATCATGCCTCCTAGCATTTGGTAAAAAATTGTCTAGGGTTTAATTACTTCTCCACCCACAAGAGAAACAAGAACTTCCAAAACCAGTAAAAACATAACATTTTTCAAAACTTTCATAAAGTTTTGAAACATCAAGAAAATCCAACATCCACACTTCTTCATACGCAACAAATAAACAAATAAAACAAAACAAAACAAAAAACTGCAATAAGCAAACATCTCTAAAAATCAAACCATGAAATTCCTTCTTTTGTGTCTTCCACTCATAGAATCCCAACTTCCCAAAATTACAAAGTAGAATGGGCAAGATTTTCAAAAAGCTCTTCACCAAAATTGTTCCAAACATCTCTTCAAATCCAATTTCATGAAGAAGAAAAAGAAAAAAAACAACAACAATAAAGACACCCCATTTACTCAAATCAAAAATTTCTTTCTCTCTTCTCTCTCAATAGAAAAGATAGAAAAGGGGGATTTCCAATTGAACAATTCTTGAATTGTTCCAAGTGCATGTCATTCCTTCAACAACCTTAGAAATAGAAACCTAGACACAAAATTCTTCCATAAGCCCTAAGCCCTAAACCCCTAAACCCCTAATCCTTTGCCTTAATCCTTTGCATGAAGCCCGTTTACTTCCAAAAGGATTTTGAATTTTTGAACAATACCCGCCAACCATTTCTAGTCTCTCATCCTTGTCCTCCTTGTCCTTCTTCTTCATGGGGAAAAAATGAATTAAAAAAACAATTGCAGCCAAATCAATTTTTCTAATGATTTGTATTTCTTTGAAACAATGGAGTTAACGGACATTTTGAAACATATTATTGTATATTGTGGTCTAGATGCACTAAGGGGAAGAAGTTCATGAAGTCAGTTCATGAGTGGGGATGGATGACTCACTAACGAGTGAATGGCAAATCATTCTTGTAATGTTTTTTTGTTTTTGGTTCATGGGACAAAATTGAGGTATTCTTCTTCTTCTTTGGAAGGATTTCCTTGCTGCTACCTTTTGATTATATGATAATGTCTGTCTATGCAATATCTCCTTACACTTCCCCCTTTTTTAATCTATTACTATATTGTTAATGATGACCTAGTTCAATGAGTTTTTTTCTTTCATGTAGTCTATAGAAATTATAGAAGTTCGCAAAAGGAAGGAAAGTCACTACTACAAGGTATTTGCCTCTTAAGTTCTATGTGTATATACAGGGCTACTGTGGTGAATTTGTGAGCATGGTTTAATAGTCAATCCACAATTTGTCTATACAAGGTTTTTTATCTCTACCTATCTTTCTGTTTGTGTTCAATTCTCTCTCCAAATTGTCAGCCAAATTTAGTGAATGGGTGGAATTTTATGAACACAATCTATGGGTTATTCCCTAGCTCTATTACTCTCTGCATTTTAGTTTTGGCAAGGGTTTTGTGGCCAAAATAATCAAGCCCAAAAAGTCTCAGGTCAAATCCCCAGATGAGATGAAGCTGCTAAATTTGGGAAGCAGTAGCCAGACGACTGGCAGGTCGTTGAAGCCCCTTGGAGTTGGGTGGAGACATTGGAGAGCCCTGTTTAGCCAATTGTTTCCGTTTCTCCTCTCGCTTCATTCTAAGCTCCTGCTCAAGCTCCTCTTTCCAGACGCTTTGATGCTCACTAGAACTCAGACTAGGGCTTGATAGTGGTTGCTGTGTATCATTAATAAGACCTTTCCATTCATTCAACCTTGCTGACGGAATTTCCAAAAGAGGGGAACAGTTGACACTGGGAGAAGGTGCTCCAGTTCCACTGGGGCTCCCAGAACTCATGCTCGTCTCACTCTCTTGGATGCTTCTCAGTCCAATTGACCTTCCACTGAGACTGCCCGGTGATTTGCTGGGGCTGTGCATTTGTTGTTTTGCAATAGCAGGGTTCAAAGGTGCAATAAAGCTCTCTGCAGGCCCCAGTTGATGCAGAAATTTCTGAGCTCCTCATTGAGGTCTCATAAAGTTCCTCATAGAGTGGTGTCTGGAGCCTTTTGAGCTCCAAAGCCTTCTCATCCAAGAAGGCACGAATTTTGGATTCTGTGACTTCATCTTCCTCCTGCTGCTGCAGAGACAATCCCCTCTCCGGGAGACTATGCTCACATTCTGGGGTCCCCATGCTTGCGACATCTCCATTAGCAACAGGTCCTCCTACAGAGAACCCTCCATTCGCTGTCAGATTAAGCTTCCAGTTGTTGCCATCAACGAATGAGGGCTCTGACACCGGGTTATAGCTTTCATTCCAAGTATCATGTTGGATAGAATCGAGCCTTACCGAGTCCAACGTCACAGAACAATTAAGGTCGTCCATGTCTGAATTCCCAACCCTTCTGGGAGCCGAGTTGATGCTATCAGAATTCTTCATCGAGTATGGGGAGCCTCTGAAAGAAAAGGATGACACCCTTCCCAAGCACCCCAGTTGGCTTCCAGCTGTCCTGGCCAATCTGTCTCCATGTACCTTTCACAGATCACAATTCTGTGTTTCCCCTATTTGCCTGCTGCTGGTGCAAATGACCATCAGCTGCTGCTTGTTGTTGTACGTCCTCAGAGGCATGTAATCCTCCTTGAATCTCACAGGTGAGAACAAAGGGATGCTTCAGAAGCTCAGTTGCACTAGGCCTGAGTGTGGCCTCCCTCTGGAGACACTTGAGGAGAAAATCCTTGCCTTGATGAGAAAGATGCTCAGGGATGGGAGGGTGTGACTTTGTAATTCCAATGTGGAACAATGCAGCTACCTCTTGGAAGTGCTGGCTCCAGGGAGGATTGCCAGTCGCCATTTCAATCACAGCAGCCAACACTCCACATATCGGCTTGCCAGTTATGACCTGTCTGACGAATGACCTCAGAAGCCATCCAGTAAGGGGTGCCTTTCATGGACTTGGCTTCAGAAATGGTTGCAAGTTTAACCACCTTTTTGGATGCACCAAAGTCTGCAAGCTTGATACATCCCTTGTTATCAACCAGGATGTTTGCCCCTTTGATTGATGTCACGATGCCGATTTGCAACGCTTGTGGCCAATGTTGTAGGATTTGTGAGTACCTTGGGGCCAGACAAAAAGCCAAAAATGCTGAAAGTTGTCCCCAAGTTTTTTCAGCGCCCACTCCTATTGTAATGCGGGCCATAGACTAAGTCAGGGTGTCTAAGTTCAAAGTTAACAGTTGTTTGATGCGTCTTGGAGTTATTATTGGGGAAAAGAAGGGCTCATCCAAGAAGGTGAATGTAGTAATGTAGGTGCAGCTTCAGCGTGGCCATCAATTACAAGTTTTCCGAATTCCTTCACAAACAACAGACTTGGTTGTGGGCACCATAACACAAAGCAAGTCAGAAAACCAAATATGAGCAAAAAGTTAGTGACTTTCACCAGGCTAAGGCCTCAGATCTCTGATCCAACATGTTTGCACTTTGCACTAGATGTCAATCATGCTGACTGTGGTTCTCCACAGAATGAGTCAAAAGGATCTTGCAGTCGAACACCATTAGGCCCACTTTAGACGAGGGTTCAGGGGTCCAATTTCTTAGGAACCGATTTGGACTCATGTGAAGCAGATTGAATCGTTGAATTGGAGTGTACCTGGGTCCCTAGCCTGATTCTTGGTTCTCCAAATCAGGAGAGCTCTCGTTTTAGCACTGTCTTTTGGTCCCTACCAATTGATTTTCCCTCCAAAACAGGTGCCAGATTAGCCTCGATTTGCCACTTTCTGGTTTTGGACCCTTGTCAAAAGGCCTTGGGACCAATTTAAAGCTTTCAACCAATAAGATTGCTTGAATTCATTGGTTCTTGGACCTTCGACCGTTTAGAGTCTCCCTTAGTTTCACAACATGTTTTTCCATTATTTAGAGTGCACACATATATACCTCTGTACCAGTGTTTTTTTTAAAAATTCTTTGTTTCTCAATTTTGTGATTTGTAAACTTTGTCAAAATTTTCCATTTTTTGAGTTTTTTTTTTCTGGAATTCACACTATTAAAACGAACTTTCCCAATTTCTTCAAAAAAAAGTGTAGTCACGATGGGAAAATTCACCAAGAAAAATCACTGCTCTGTACAGAAGTTCTTTTGTTTTTCGACTCCAGATTTCTTTGCTATAACCGTCCATGTAATTTTTCCTTCTCCCCCCAGGCTCCTCCAATCGTAGACATTGGCTAGGGCAAACCAGCACCTACACCGTTACACTCACGTTCTTTAGCAAGGCCTCTTAGAGGCTGTCTTTGTCGATTTCGAGACCATGATTTTGTCTAATTTTGTCTAAGTTCATCATCTCCACCCCAAAAACTGCAAACAAGTCCTTTATGTGAAAATACAATAGTATTTTATGATCATCGTCCCCACCCACAACTGCATAAAGTCCCTTTAAACACTCAAAGACCATTTATGTCTCTACATCTGGACCAGTATTAGTCACGGTCCAAACCCATAGTAGAAAAACGCTTTTAAAAGGGGTCTAAATGACCATTGCAAAATTCACATAAATATAGAAACGCAGCATGAGTAATGCTATCATACTGCAAAATTTAACGAAAACTGGTGTTTGCAGGTGTGGGGTGGAGATGCTCTAAGGACGGTCCATGTATCTATAGTGTTTTGAAGCTGCCCCCAAAAACTTTGGGATTTTCACAGTGGTTCTAGTGTAGGCCAGGTTCACCCGACCAAGGCAAATTGACCCCCCCACATTGCGATCATGGTAAAAACCACAAAGATCATTTAAATTGCCCATAAATATTTTAAAATATCAGTTCCCTTAATTATATCAGGGTGCCAAAGTCCAAATCTGTACATTTTGGGGCCTAATATGGCCATTTAAATGGGTTTTGGGGGGTTTTTACAGTGATCCCAATGTGGGGGGGTCAATTCACCCTGGCTGTATGGCCCAAGGCCCAATTAATCATGCATTGCCAGCAACATGAGCTCTGGCAGAGCGCCTCAATAATGCACTGGGTGAATGAAATCAGGCAACAGCAGGAAACGTGTAGATGCATAATTGTTTTGGTCAGTTTTGAGATATAGCCCCAAGTGGCTATCAAGGTAGGAAGACTTAGTCAGAGTTGGCTATGAATTTGGTTGAATTTTGGATATGGAGAATCTCAAAAAGCATTTCGATTTTAGCACTTTCTAAATTTATAACTGACCTTTTTTTTCCGCTATAGTTTTTTGGTAAAAGGAAAGTTCGGTGTGGTGTGGATGAGAACAAAAGTCATGATATTAATAATGGAGGAGGCCAGAGGGAAAAAGTAAAGCGTGTTTGACAAGTCTCAAGCTCACATTGCATCTTCCATCGTCAATTATGAGTGGAAAATGGAGATGTGTTCCAGACAACAAAGTAATGATTTGTTCAGTGACCGAGGAATCGGTAAAACGTGTCTGCTAAAGTCTGAAGAGTCACGCCAAAACCCTTCTAGAAGTTTCTGGGCGAGAAGAAAATGAGAAAGAAGAAACATTTGAAAGAAAACTCGAAAAGGAGTGAGAGAAAACTGTGAGAATTTCAGGGAGATCGTGAAGGTGTTGCTGTTTTTGTTTTTGGAGAGATTAGTGTAAAGATCAGCTTGCGGGAATCTGTGACGTGACGGACACCCATCATACCCTGTGTATGCCATTGGGATGGCAGAGGATTTCTTGTAGGTTTTATGAGAGCTGCTTCTTTTGTGAGAAAAAGTCGATAAAGGAATAAGACAAGAAGAGTGTGAGAATTCCAGGGAGATCGTGAAGAGGAACGGGGTTGATGTTTTTTGGGGAGATCTAGTGGAAAGATCAGCTTAGCTTGTGGGAATCTGTGATGTGAGGGACACCCTTCATACCCTGTGTATGCTATTGGGATGGCAAAGGATTTGTTGCAGGTTTTATATAACCAAGGTTAAGAGCAGTGACCGAAAGGAATTTCAGTAGTGCGAAATATGCAAAATTCATATGGCCTCAAGCAAAAAGGAGTTCATCTTTCACAAGGGCCACCACAAAGAAGGAGCGATGTTGTGCAGATCCCTGCTGTGATTGAGACACCTTTGGTCCCTGCTGAAAATACTCCTTCAAGCTCTGGATGGCACAACAATGCGGTGCTTCTTCTTGACCTTATGATGAGCTTTCTTTGCACAGTTTTTTCTTGGGCTTTCCCAAGTTACATGTTGAAGTTTGATTTTTCTTTGCTTTTTAAAATTTTGTTTGGGTGTTGACAATTTTCCTTGACCCTTACAACCATGATAGCTTATTGTCCTCACAAAGAATCAGGAGAAGGAGGTCTACTTCAGATTTGAACTCCCAACCAACAGCTTCGCAACCATACCTTTTAGCCACTAGGGTACCTCAGTGTCCCAAATCATTTACAAGCTTCCTTGTCATACATTTTTACTTTCCAGTTTGGTTGTTTAAATAAAAATAATATGAAATGATGTTTAAAACAATATGAAATGGACTCATGATTATAGCCACTTACATTAAGCCGGCAACTCAGTTGCTATATCAAGTAGAAATGGTGAGAGGGAAATTTGTCTAATTTTGGCATTGACTAAGAATATATTGAACTTGTAAGGATTGGAACTTTCATTATAGATTATCAGTTAAGTTCAATGTGTAGTCTTGATCCAACAACCTAAAGCAAATTATTAAAATGCTCTTGGACATTCTTATTGGGTTTGTGTCCCAATTCCTTAGCTGTTGGAGGCCTTAGAGGCCCAAATGTTGGGGAAAATGTCATGAAATACAAATGAACCAAACTAGGTGGCTAAGCAAATCAGCCCAAACTTGAAAGAATCCAATTCTTAGCATTAACCTTTATTGTTTGGCATACGTTGCACCTAATATATAACAACATTCACTTATTGAACTATGTTTTGAAACTTTGAGGTCTATGACACATGTGAATGATCTTCATTTGTTAGTCATGCAAGATAGATTTGCTATTTTCCAATTCATCTATTGTTGCAATCTTGTTAGACTTAATCTTTTCAACTAATTATTGTTTTTATCTAACTCCTATAATTTGTATATTGTATTTTTCTTATTTCATGTATAATCAAATAATTTTCAATAAATGTTTGAATAATTGTGTTGAATGGTTTTCATTTTCTTTGCAGGAATATCTAGTGCACGATTTAAATCCCACTTGCAATTCCAATAATCCAAACTTGACCATCATTTTTTTTCATGGGATTGCTTTTGGCATGAATGTTGAATGGAAGGAAACATGGACAACACGCCCCACCAACGATAGAGAAAAATGCATATGTTGGCCAGAAAAGTGGCTACCCGAAGACTTGAACAACAATGTTCGAATTTTATCATTGTCCTATGACTCTAACATTGTGGGAAGTGTCCACAATGATGTGACTGAAATTGGTAAAAACCTCATTCAAAGTTTGATTGCAAATTCAAGGTGAGACAATCTCCTCTATTTATGGACACATTAATTACTTTTCCTTGTGTACATTAAAGATAATTGTTTACATCTTAAAAATTTCTTACATGTTTTGCACAAGTTAATTGTTCATGTGTACTGGTATTATGATACACACCAACAAGTTTCAATTTACTTGAATTGTTAGGTTCATGTAGGAGAACATGAAATGGGGTTTAAATGCAAATGTTCTTGTTTGAGGATAAAAGCAAAGTCTATGTTCATATTATAAGTTCATGGTACAACTAGTTTGGTTTTGATGGCAATTTTGAATTCACGTTTTTTGAAGTTTTATCAGGGTAATGCAATTGAATTAATACATGTGTAAAATATTTGCATACATTTCATTGCAAAAAACTTATTTATAAAAAAAGGAATATATATTTTTTTTTAATTTAAAAAAATTCGACTATATTTCCAACGTAACACATAGAAGATAAGTTGTGTATTAACACAAGAATGTAAACGCTTACATACTTGTGCATAATAATTGTTTTATCAAAATATAGTTGTCACATTTTTTAGGTAGATTAATGGAATCAATAAACGAAAAATGACATATGACAAGTAAATCAATTATGACCTTATGGCTTAGGCCATGTGTGAATTGAAAAATTGCCCCGAAGTGTAATAGGATAAATTTGTACATTCTAACACAATGTTGATAATGGAATTTTGGTGCATTGTTGAATATTTTGTAGTTATCAATCCCTTTGGGATGGACCGGTGGCATTAGTTGCTTATAGTTTTGGAGGTCTTGTACTCAAAAGTTTGGTGGTTGAAGCTCACAAACATGTATATCAAAGGCCAAAAAATGGTTTGGATGATAAAGTACAGAAATGTTGTAAGACATTTTTGAACAATGTTAAAAGTGTAATATTTTATAGTGTACCACATGCTGGTGGTACCCAATCTTTATCAAATTATTTCATTTGGAAACATCAACAAATCAACACATTGAACGAATATGCAACCCAATCTGGGTTTTTTAAAAATTTAGAATCTTTCAACTCACAAATGGAGCACCTTTCAACGGATTTTAAAAATGCCATTCATGAAGACCTCAACATTTATGCATTTGGGGAAGGATTACCACTTGACAAAAATTGGGTAAGATTTTCCTTTCATCACATTGAAAGTTATCCAACTAGCTTTGTTAATTGAACATTTTCTGTATTGTCAAAACTTGTGTAGGATCATGTACTCAATACTTCTAAATATATTAACGTGGTGAATGGGTCATGTGTTTTATGAACTTTGTTTCATGAATTACTATTGACAGAAATGAAATTTAATTGATTTCAAACATCATGATATAGGTTTAAATTTTCCTTTCATCGAATCAATTCCATATAAATATTTATAAGGAAAGTCATATCACCATCAAAACATGTAAAAACTCGTGAGATTAAAACCCAATAACTTTGTGATGTATTTCTATAAGTTGTTTGCCAAAAGGTTGAAAGAAATTACTTGTACACAATATTTCATTATTATTCAAACATCAATAGTTATTAACCTATAGTTTCCACCACCATTTGGTTTATAAGCTAAAACATAAATGAACAAACAAGTCAATGAATTCCATTAACTTAATCTTTTGCACATGCAGGGGATTTTAGTGCCACATGCCTCAACTATTCAGTTGTCAAACAACAACCATTACAAAATTGAGGATGCTAATCACTTGACAATTTGCAAGCCACCAAACAAAGATCATCCAAGCTATTTTTTATTGTTAAAATGTCTGAAAATTTGTATGGAGGTAAAAACATCAAATCTAAATTTTTTGACTTCATATATGTTCATGTAATTTGAAACACATTAGGTCATAGCACATTTGATGTGTATCACATGTGCAATGTCATATATATTGATTATCAAATAAGAAAAATAACATATAAATGACCTATATTTTGTGAATTTTGACAGAAAAATATATTGCTTCCATGTTTGCCATGTCATGAGGTGGCGTTGATTGACAAAGCACAAGAGATAAACATCTTGTTACAAAAACAATTTATTGTTGGTTTGGTTGGAATGGGTGGGATTGGAAAAACCACTTTGAGCAAAAAATTCTATCATTTGTTCCACAACCAATATGACAAATCTAGCTTTTTGGAGGATGTGAAATCAAAGGACAATATCAATGATGTCATTAAACAACTCCTACATGATTTGTGTGGCAAAAGGTTATGCAAGGATGAAAATGTGAATGAAGACATTGATAAAATTAGACAATGTATGATATTGAAGAAAGTGTTAGTGGTGGTGGATGATGTTGGTAAGGCAGAAAACCTTACATCCTTGCAACTTCTCATGGAAAAGGATGCCAAGATTGCGACTTCTAAAAGCAGAGTACTTGTGAATTGTCGAAATTGGCAAATTCTAAAATCTCATGTAAGTGAGGATGGAAAAGTGGTCATGAAATCTTTGGAGGAAAAGGCAGCAAGAAAACTCTTTATGTTCCATGCATTTGGTGATGCGAATCATGTTCCAACAAAAGATTATAAAGATGTATGTATGAAGATTATAAAAGTTTGTGGGGGGCTCCCTTTAAGTCTTAAAGTATTGGGTTCTTTTTTGTGTAATATTAAAGAATTAGAAATGTGGGAAGGTGCATTGAGCAAATTGAAAAGTGGGAAAAGTTTAACAGGGGGCAATGATAATGAAGAGCTTTGGAGTGTATTAAAGATTTCTTATGAAGACTTGGATAAACAAAATCAAAACATGTTTTTGGATATTGCTTGTTTTTTTGGTGGTTTAAAAATAAGTACAATTTGTCGAGTGTGGAGTGGAGATTATGAATACCCAAAGTTTGAATTACAAAATTTACGACATAGATCTTTGATTGAGTGGGCAGAAGATGGAATCTTGTCCATACATGAACAATTACGAGACATGGGTCAAAATATTGCAATGGAAGCACCAATTACGAATCGATTTATATGGAAATCAAATAAGTCAAATTTATCTTTACAAAAAGATGAGGTTGTCACCATACTATTTCGATCGTATAATTTTATTTTGATTTTTTATGATTTTTTAATGTCTAAAACCAAATATTTTAATTTTGAATATTGATTTTATAAATAAATGTTTTTCGAATAAAAATTGGCATTATAATGATTTTTTAAAATATTGATAATCCTTTTTGTTTTCATTTCATGTGATAGGTGGTGGAAAAATTAGAAGGCATATCATTGAAAAAATGTGTCAATCTGCCTACATTATCCCAAATCGGCTCAAAGGGATTTTGCAACCTTAGGTTGGTTGACCTAACAGAAGCTTCACCAACTATAGTGGAAAATTTCATCCAAGGGCGAAATTTGAATAATGTTAAGTGGTTGTGCCTCAAAAAATGCATGATTCAAAAATTACCAAATGATTTGTTTTATTGGTTACAATTACAAGTACTTGATTTGGCACAATGTGAAAGTTTGGAAGAAATACCTTCATCTATTGGCCAATTGAATGCACTCCAAGAGCTTGATTTATCAAGATGTTCCAAATTGAAAGAACTACCTTCATCTATTGACCAATTAAATGCACTCCAAGAACTTCATTTGTCAAGTTGTTATAGCTTGAAAAAACTACCTTCATCTATTGGCCAATTGAATGCACTCCAAAAGTTTTATTTGCAAAAGTGTTCCAACTTGAAAGAATTACCTTCATCTATTGGCCAATTGAATGCACTCCAAAAGCTTGATTTGTCATGGTGTTCCAACTTGGAAGAACTACCTTCATCTATTGGCCAATTGAATGCACTCCAAAAGCTTGATTTGCTAGGGTGTTCCAACTTGAAAGAACTACCTTCATCTATTAGCCAATTAAATGCACTCCAAGAGCTTCATTTACAATGCTGTTACAACTTGAGAAAACTACCTTTATCTTTTGGCCCATTGAATGCACTCCTAGAGCTTGATTTGTCAAGGTGTTTCAACTTGGAAAAACTACCTTCATCTATTGGCCAATTGAATGCACTCCAAAAGCTTGATTTGCTAGGGTGTTCCCATTTGAAAGAACTACCTTCATCTATTGGCCAATTGAATGCACTCCAAAAGCTTGATTTGCGAGGGTGTTCCAACTTGAAAGAACTACCTTCATCTTTTGGCCCATTGAATGCACTCCTAGAGCTTGATTTGCACGGGTTCTCCAACTTGAAAGAACTACCTTCATCTATTGGCCAATTGAATGCACTCCAAAAGCTTGATTTGCAAGGGTGTTTCAACTTGAAATACCTACCTTCATCCATTGGCCAATTGAATGCACTCCAAAAGCTTGATTTGTCATGTTGTTCCAACTTGGAAGAACTACCTTCATCTATTGGCCAATTGAATGCACTCCAAAAGCTTGATTTGTCAAGTTGTTATAGCTTGAAAGAACTACCTTCATCTATTGGCCAATTGAATGCACTCCAAAAGCTTGGTTTGTCATGGTGTCCCAACTTGGAAGAACTACCTTCATCTATTGGCCAATTGAATGCACTCCAAAGGCTTGATTTGCCAGGGTGTTCCCATTTGAAAGAACTACCTTCATCTATTGGCCAATTGAATGCACTCCAAAAGCTTGATTTGCAAAAGTGTTCGCATTTGAAAAAACTACCTTCATCTATTGGCCAATTGAATGCACTTCAAAAGTTTGATTTACGAGGGTGTTTACATTGGAAGAACTACCTTCATCTATTGGCCAATTGAATGCACTCCAAGAGCTTGATTTATCAATTTGTTCCAAATTGAAAAAATTACCTTCATCTATTGACCAATTAAATGCACTCCAAGAGCTTCATTTACAAAGGTGCGACAACTTGAAAGAACTACCTTCATCTATTGGTCAATTGAATGCACTCCAAAAGCTTGATTTGTCATGGTGTTCCAACTTGGAAGAACTACCTTCATCTATTGGCCAATTGAATGCACTCCAAAAGCTTGATTTGCTAGGGTGTTCCAAATTGAAAGAACTACCTTCATCTATCGGCCAATTGAATGCACTCCAAAAGCTTGATTTGCAACGGTGTTCCCATTTGAAAGAACTACCTTCATCTATCGGCCAATTAAATGCACTCCAAAAGCTTGATTTGCAAGGGTGTTCCCATTTGAAAGAACTACCTTCATCTATTGGCCAATTGAATGCACTTCAAAAATTTGATTTGCAAGGGTGTTCCAACTTGGAAAAACTACCTTCATCTATTGGCCAATTGAATGCACTCCTAGAGCTTGATTTGCGAGGATGTTCCGAGTTGAAAGAACTACCTTCATCTATAAGCCAATTGAATGCAATCCAAAAGTTTGATTTGCAAGGGTGTCGGAACTCATTTATGTTTTGACCAATTGAATGCAATCCAAAGGCTTGATTTGATAGGGTGTTCCGACTTGGAAGAATTACCTTCATTTACTGGTTAAATGAATGCACTCCAAAAGCTTGATTTGTAAGGGTGTTCCCATTTGAAAGAACTACCTTCATCTATTGGCCAATTGAATGCACTTCAAGAGCTTGATTTATCAAGTTGTTCCAAATTGAAAGAACTACCTTCATCTATTGGCCAATTGAATGCACTTCAAGAGCTTGATTTATCAAGTTGTTCCAAATTGAAAGAACTACCTTCATCTATTGGCCAATTGAATGCACTTCAAGAGCTTGATTTATCAAGTTGTTCCAAATTGAAAGAACTACCTTCATCTATTGGCTAATTGAATGCACTCCAACAGCTTCATTTGTCATGGTGTTCCAACTTGGAAGAACTACCTTCATCTATTGGCCAATTAAATGCACTCCAAGAGCTTCAATTGTCATGGTGTTCAAACTTGGAAGAACTACCTTCACCTATTGGCCAATTGAATGCACTCCAAGAGTTTCAATTGTCATGGTGTTCAAACTTGGAAGAACTACCTTCATCTATTGGCCAATTGAATGTAGTCTAAAAGCTTATTTACAAAACTTCTTCAACTTGAAAGCATCATGAAAAAATACATTCATCTATGGGTGAATTAAATACACTCAAAGTGCTTCATTTGTCAAGATGTTCGAATTTGAAATAATTATTTTCATCTATTGGTCATTGAATACATTTCAAAATCTTGATTTGTGTGAATGCTTCAACTTGCAAAAATGATTTACATGTACATCGGCCAATTAAATGCACTCCAAAAGTTTTAGTTGTGGGAGCTTAATTTGTATGACCTTACAAGAATTACTTACGTTTACTGGCCAATTTAATGCATTCAAGGAACTTAATTTGGTAATGTGTTTCAATTTTAGATAATTACTTTTCATCCATTTTCATTAGTAGAAATGATGCGCCCCCAACCTCCTTGATAGACTCAAATGTGAGTCTAAAGTGAAAACAATGGAAGAATAAGGAGTTGGGGACACGCCCCCTGGCTTGCAACACTTTGGGGGTAAAGGGGTGTGTTGAAGCTCCGAGATGGGACTAAGAAGAATAATAAGTAATCAATCACTCACATGGACCTGCACCAAACCAAATAAATTGGTTAGTGCATAGTTGGAACAATTTTGGTGCTAGGATGAGCCACGGGTAAATGTAGACTCACAAGACTCACCACGGCCCGGACTTGGGGGAACCCATCACCTTCCCCCTTAATATCAAATCTCCTACCACTTGCACAACTTCACAAACATATGGTTTTGGTGTTCTGCAACAATAGAAAAAAATATGAAATGCTAATTGTTGAGAAATAACAAGTTAATGTATATGAGTTGGTGGCAAAGGCAATGAAAGATCATCGTGGGTTGGCGGTAACAGCTTAGGATGTGTCATCCCTATGAATCTTATGCAAGAACGTAAGGTTTACTTTATGCATGAGGAAACATTCATTGTATAGAAATTATGAGTCATGTGCATGTGATTCCTACATACTTCTAGTTAAGAAGCTTCCAATTGAAATAACTTGATATCTCCCTTCAATAATTTATTTTTGCCCAACCAATAATCTATGGTCTAATAGAATTTATACTTGTCATGAACTCATGAGCTTATGCATCAACTACAAAATATTATTTTGCCTAGTTGTTGGGATCTTGACAACATAATATCATTTAGGACTAGAATGAATTCTTGGTTACATACCAAGATCTTTAGGAACATTCTTTTGCTAAGAAGATTTCTTTAAAGATTTTTATAGCCGTTCCTTTGTTCTACACCACAATGATTGTTTTATGTATGTACATATACTATAACATTCACTAAGTAGTTATAACAACAATTGGATGTGCTTTCAAATAGGCCAAGGGTTAGTTTGCTACACCTAGTTATTAATAGGAAGATCTTATCGCTATGAGAAATCGTGTCTATTGAAACCACACTACCTTATAACTTAAACTCAAAAAAAAACTCATATACAATTATTGTGCAACTATCTCATAGATATTACAACTAGTGTGCAACTATCCCCCTAGAAACACGGTGTATTAAACCCCAAAAAATCAGTTACTTGTATTATAGATGCAAGTGAGTTCAAAATGAATCTTTTATATGGTAATTTATACACATCATACATACATATGTAATTAATCATGTTTGATTTTTTTAGGAATTGCATTGTAATTGCATGTAGCAACTACTTTAAAATTGTTGTAAATCAACCATTAAAGCAACAACTATGTTATAGCTAGGTACAATGTACATACATATGATCATGCCAGATGTTCACATTTCCACCACCCATTATGGGATATATTAGATGCATGATATTTTATAAGGCCTTTCGTCCAGCTATAACCTTCACTAACGCAAAATGATCGAGAGCCCATGTGTTCTTAGGAAGTGAATTAATTTGTATATGATTCACCACTCCTTCAAACACAACATAAGCAAAGCATTACATTCCAAATCTTTCAAGGCATAATTCATTGCCCCCACACAAATCCCATGAACATACACCTTTTGACATATCCAACACTATAAATTGAAAAAAATGAAAAAACAAACAAACAAACAAACAAACACTCAAGTTTTCAAGGTCTCTAACTTTGAAATTGGCCTTTCACAAATATACATTCTCTCAAGGCAAATAACTCTTTACTTCTAGTCAAGAAAAAAAAGTGAAAAAACACTCAATGCATTTGCAGCCAAAAGAAATTGTCATTTTATCAAAGCCGATTTTGATTTTTTTATGAATATAAATTGTGAGTTTAAGCCAATTGAGTTACAATGCATTGATATTCATTCCCATAAAAAGTTCAAAACAACATTTTCTTGCATTCAAACAAGGGAAAAAAAAGGTTGAGAATCCCAATCAAGGTATATTTCAATTTGTGAAAAGTGACCATTTATGTATTACAAGAAGTAAAATATTTATTTCAATTTTAGAAAACATTGTTGAAGAACCTTACAATTTTTATTTTTTTCATATAGTTTTATGGCACCTTCCCTTTTTTGGAATCATATGTATAAGGGAAAAAATTATGTGAATTAAATTTTGTGCAAGGTCAGTATTTTTTTATATGAAAAGAATTTGAAAAGAATTAGCTATTTTTATCTTCTTTATAAAAAAATGTATATTACAAAGTGTAAGGTACATGTTGATCAATTGATTTGAATTTTACAAAATTGTGAGGTCCACTGAAAATTTATTATTGAAAAGTTTTATAAAAAGGCGGGGGGGGGGAGTAAGTTCTTTATGTTTTCTTGAATTTAAATCAATGCGTGAACTAACACCTAGATTACCAATATATAAATCAATGGGGTGGGAGGGAGGGTAGGGGAGAAGGCACTTCTAAATGTTCTAAATATCCCATGCTTGAACATTTTCTAATTTTACAACATGCATGAATTTGAAAATATGAGGTTATGGATATATATCACAATATGATTAAACTTTTTAAAATGTAATTAAATATATCAAAATATTTAAATGAATAAAATTAATTATAATAGTGGACTGTGAATATATCCAACTACATAATTGGAATTGGAATTTTCTATGAAAATTGATGACATACATGAAATTCATCACATGGATGAAAATGTGATTTGGATTGATTTTAAATAATTGAGATTTTATGATACAACAATTTTTTTGAATGTAGATTTTATTGTTGCAAATCTTAAAACAAAATTATAAAAGTTTTAAAATTTGTATCAAACTGTTAAACCTCTATGGCATCAACCAAAACTTCATAAATTACAACCTCTTCAATGGAAGAGGTTAGAATACTCATATCATGTTTTGATATTTAGCATGATATCCACAATGAACCCAAAAAATAAATCAAAAAATTCGTCACTTTATATTTATTTTTAAAATTCAAAAATTAAATTAATTTTTAATAATTACTTTTGTAAGAAACTGATATTATTGGAAATACATACAACCAATACGAAAAACATGAATATCATGTCACAAATATTAAAGAAGTTGAATGGGGTAATCTATAACAAGGTTCAAACTACCATAATACTTTATTCAACCCACAAACAAAAGAAGCAACATTTGCACTATTCATAGGAATTGCAAGATTATGTTGGTTGGGGCCAAAAGGAAATGACAATAAAGTTTCCTTCATTACTATACATATGCTAAATCATCATTTTCCATTATATTTAATGAGTCAATATTCATGAATGAGTATAAAAACAAAATATCACAATGGACATAGTATTGGAACAAAAAATGCATTGACTTGACTTGCCAACAAAATCAAAATATTGTATTCAAAAAGAATTTGTTAAAGCTTTTATATATATATAACATCTACGACACTTGAACTAGCATCCAAAAAACCAAAAAATGCTAATGAAAATGATAATTCAAAAGAATTTAATATAATATAAGTGTTTGACAGAGACAATAAACTCATCAATGGTGCAACAATAAATCCAAGGGATTTAGTCTCCATCAAATGTTATGTTAGATATTGGAGACACTTTATTTCCAAATGACATGGAATAACATTAAAACTAGTTGTTGTAAAAACATTTGATCAAGGTAGAATTATTGTTGACAATTATAATACTCGTAGATTCATAATATAGATTAGGTTAATGTAGCATTATTGTAATACCTAAATATCACTCATCTTTCAAAAATATTTTATATAAATACTAATATTTTAAAATTAAAAAATCATTACCACAATTTAATGTGAGTTTATGTATTTCATTATATGCATTATTGCTTATGAGCCCAAAAAACATAAAAACTTTATTAAAATTCAATCCTAAACATCATGTATCAAATGATCATGATATGATTCCACAAGAACTTACAATAAATAATATGCACATACATCTAGAGTTGGAGGGACTTTTACTTTCCAAAACAAATATTTCATAACCAAATTTTTTTCTATGTACAATTTGTAATTATTTTGAAAAAAGTAAGAAGATGCCAAAACTTGCATTGGCTAATGGTCTATGGATTGGTATCACACAAATAACACTACCAAATTTGACAATGGTTGAAGAAAATTTAATTGCAAGATATTGTTGTTGGAAAATATTATTTAAATTAATATATACAAACAAAGGTGGTATAACATGTCAACGTGCACTTAAAGGCAATGTACTAATTTTTGCACAAGATTTTGAATGTGTAATTGAAATATTAAATGAATTACCTAATCATCATTATCTATCTTACAATCATAAATCTTAAATGATAAATGAATACAACAACCCATCTTTGATGTAATGCATGTTACATAGTTTGTTCCCTTTTGGAATTGGTGTTCCTAAAATGGTAAATAGGCCAATTAAATTTTCATTACAACTACATACAAAACACCTCATGAATTTAGATGAGACACAATATAAAATTTCAAAACACCATCTATTTCCATTTTTTGTGTTTAACATAATTCAATGAAGACAAATATGTCTCGGAGCTAAATTAACTACATGTAGATCATCAAACATAAATGAAAAATCTCTTTTGAATAAATTAAAATAAATAGATTTCAATGAAATCATAAAAAATCCACACCAAAAAATGAAAAAAAAATGTACAAAATTTGTTACACCATATAAAAATTTCTAACAAATATGTCATGGCTTCTGGAAATAGCTGCACATCATAAATAGATCAAATATTCAATATGATAATTTTATGGGAGCACCAAGTTTGTTTTTCACTTTAAATCTTGCATTTGTTGATCATCAATTAATTGTTGTCTAAATTCGACAAAAAATTAATGTTGGCTTATTTTATGATGATAACATGTTGAATAAAAATGAACAATGTAGACAAACAACCATAAATCCCAAAGTTCAAGCAATTTTTGTGCACTCTTGTGAATGTTATTTTGAAACATGCTACAAGTTTAATTTTTAAAAAACAATCTAATAATAATGTAGGAGTGTTCTGACATATTAAAACATATTATAGATGTTATGAAATTGCTAAAATTGTAGTTTACATATCCATATATTATTATGGCTCAATGATTCACCATATCTTAACACCTTGATTCAAACATCACGTGATGATGAAAACTTTTGAGAAAACATGATTGATTATTTAAATGAAATTATCACATAAGACATTAATAGGTACAAGTCTTCCAATTCTGTAACACAAAATGAAAATGACAAATGTGATGACTACATACACCCATGTACCACAAGACCTCTTGACACAAATGAAAACACTTTCCACAAATTATTTGACAATGATATATGTAAATTACATATGTAATCATCATGCATGTAATCTAGCATGTTATAAATCAAATATTGATGCATCAAAAAAGCTTTGTAAATATGGTTTTCCTCAACCCTTGATCAATACAACTCATTTTGACAATGACATTGGACTACTACATATTAAAAGAAATGACAAATGGTTAAACAATGCAAACCCTTGGATATTATCTACATCTAATTGCAACCATGACCTCGAATTTATAGCAACTTTAGGTAAAGATAATAAATCATTGATTTAATACATCATGGATTACATAACAAATCTACATTACACGCACATATTATTTATTACAAATTGTTGTGAAAAATATTGAAATAATGAATAAAAACATAAATTGATACGATCTTATAAATAAAAGTTATCTATTCATAGGATGTTTGAATACAATCAGAAGTCAACAAAACAATTAGCCACTAAAGCAATTAGTTATTCGTTGAATTTATCTGATCACATAACTATTTATGATTTTACATATATACTTTGGTATATTTTCTTAACATGGGTAAATGAATAGGAAATCATATAAATGAATCAAAGTGAAAATAATTACTTATCAATTGATTGAAACATTTATAGTTAACAAAAAACATTTAAATTCATAATACATAACACAATTTTTGAACTGACTATCAATAAAGACCCAAAACATTTGAATCCCCTCTCCCCCCCCCCCCCCTTTAAATTTTATAGCAAAAGAAATAAAATCAACAATGTTCATAGTCATCAATTTCATGAAAATCATCCTCAATACAAAATTCATAATATATATGAATATAACACACCTAAAATACTAATCTTTTAAAATTACACAATACCATCACAAAAGAATGATCTAGAAAATTATGCTCGAACAATTTCCATTATATTTCTTCATGGTGAACTTTAGTTGATATCAAAAATAATCTTTTTATGTCATGGGAGGAAACTTTAAGTTGTATCCTAATTTTTCTAGTTCAACAATAATGGTAATAAAAAATGTCAACATCTTACATGAATGTAAAGAATGTAAAGATGTAGATCAATTATTGACAATTTCAATAACAAATTAATCAAATGAAGATGAAAATTAAAACTAAAAAACAAACCTTCTTTATTCAAAAGAGTTTGAACATGGTTCAAGAAGACATTGATGAAATCACAATACAAAATAATATCATACAATGAAAACAAAAACCTGAACAACTAGAAATACAATATTTATTATGTAACACAAGTATTAATGCATACATAATTGAAATAACTAAAAACTTGGAATTAATGGAAAATATAGAAAATGAAAAAAATGAAAAAATGATACGAACATCATAATTGAACATCAATTTAATATGAAACAATGGATTCATATTTTAAATAATTTACAAAATCAAACAATTGATAAGTCAACATGAGAACATGTGCATCCATATACAAATATAAACCACACACATCTAAATCAAAATTCACAACAATTAGAATTATGAAATATACCTATTATTGAAATAATTTAATCAAATAAAACATATACCAATATTATTAATATAACATCTATTTACAAAGATAAAATTTCCCCTATATCCTTTAATTTTTTCATTAAATACAAATAAAAATTAAATAAATTTTCATTCGAAACATTCACACAAATGAATTCCATTAATCAAATATTACAACACGTAGAAGGTGCTCCATGAACAAGTAAAACACAAATAATCAAAGCCATCCTAAAATATTTTATCAAAACAAATAATGAACAAAAGCTTCGCATTGTAACATACACTACAAATTGCAACATTGTTAATGGAACAACTATCCATTTTATACTAGGCTTGTCAATTAATAAACATGCCATTATAAGTAAACCAAATTTAGTAACAAACATTTGGCCCACTATTGAATTCATCATTGTTGATGAAATTTCAATGGTTGGGTTACGACATGCTCACTACAATGCATTTAAAATTGCAAAAAGAAGAAGTAACATATTACCATGTAGTGGGGTAAACATATTGTTTATGAGGATTTTAAAAATAATTTCCACCCGTTATTGATACACCATTGTATTCAAATAACATTCAGCCAACCTTTGCATTCACAAAATTAACTCAAAAAAAATCATAGGTAAAAGTTTGTGGGAAAACTACATTTGCCCGAATAATATCATTTTAACAAAACAAATGTGACAGATGGAAGATGTCTAATATGGATTTGTTCTAGAAAACCTTATAATCATAAATTTTTTTTATTCAAATTTTGAATTACTTAGAACAAGATTTCTATCCAAATAAAAAATAAACTCGTTTGAAGATCCATGGAGGATAACAACCTTCATAGTTCCTTGAAATGAATTACATAATGCTCTCAATCATTGAACATAATAAAAATGAATTCCACAAAATTAAAACAAAAATGTTACATAGTTATAAGTATTGATACTTATAAAAAAATCCAATATGTAGTGACATTCAATATACTATATGACAAACAATGCCAATAAGTAAAACTCAAAATTTAACATGATTGAACTTTTTTTATAAAGCAATGAAAGTAATAATTACTTAAAATCTATACCCAAAACTAGGAATTGTAAATGGAACAATTGGTTATGTTGAAAATATTTCACTCACAAAATCACATTGGATTCAATGTGATGAAATGATGCACCCACCCATTAACATTTTAGTTGATTTTAATGAAATAATAATATGAAAATACATTACAAGACATCAATGTCAAAAGTTTACCCATAATGTGATATCAATAGCACCCATAATGAGAAATTTCCAATATCACCATTTCACAAAAGAATCAAACAACTCAATTTTTCAAATATAAGTTGATATCAACTACTATTTGCCCAAGTTTTTTGTTTAATTGACTTTGAAGCTCAAGGGCAAACTTTTGAACATTTGATCATAGACCTTCGCCAACCACCAGACAATATTCAACTTAATATGCACAACATGTATGTAACATTATCATGTTTATGTTCCTTTGATGGACTCATAATTTTACAAAATATCACTATTCATAACATACATAAAGTTAATTTCAAAAAAGGATCATTAGAAATGACAACACCCGTTTTGAGATCAAACATTAACCAAATCAATATACCAACACAATATCATAAATTGATTGAGGGGAAAAAAAAATATGTAAAAAAAAATTTGAAAACATTATTGAAATAAATGATGATTCAACTGATGAAAACAATGATAATAACATCATTCACTATTGGCATGAAGACCTTCAATTAACGAAAGAAGATGAATGCATATTTTTTTATCCAAATGGATAGTTTAGTAATCAACACCAAGGAGCAACAATGCAAATATTATATATAAACAAATTACAATCAATAGGTTATGAACAACACACTTATGCAAATATGGGAGTGATAAACAAAATTGTACAAAATTCCCTTCAACATATTTTTATCAATAACAATCATTAGATATTAGTCAAAATACACGCTTCCATACTTAATTTACATTGTACAATATATAATTCAAATCAACCTATGATAAAAACAGTACCCAATGATATTATATAATTAAAAAAAACAAATATTGAACAATTGTTGTATAGATATGCAAATGTCATGCAACAAATAGATAATTCATTACACGTGGTCTTTTCACAATAACATATACCACACATATAATATTTGAAATTGAACTGAAAAAATCCAAATATGTCTTATCACAATTGCATTTACATTTATGAAACAACATAAATTGTAGATACATCTTTGCTTTCCCAAAATACTCGAACCAAAATCTTAACATTACTTTTGTCCAATAAATATAATCTTAACAATATTTGATAACATAACCATTTTAACTTGAAAATATATAAAACTACAATACCATATAATTTATAATATCTAGAAATATATATCATATATTGATGCAATTACCAATTAAAAAAATAGGTGAACACCTTTTACATATTTTATTCCATGCATCACCCATGTCTATGCATGCATTACCCATTTGATCATTAGATCATTGAAGATTTCAATGAATTAAAAACACGGGTGGCTAGTTAAATCTCCCGTCAAATGATAATTCAGAAGTATGTTATACAATTTGAATCCTATATATATATATATGAAAATAACAAAGTTTTCAAATATAAACCCTTATTTATTTATTGTCATTTCATTGTCACTAATAGTGTGTAGTAGCACGAAGCCCAAGTTGTTTATAGACATTCATTATTACCTTAACTTGAACTACAAATGCCATAAACGTATCAGCCCATATTGATCCCCTAAAACCTCTCATCAACTCCACCCATGCATTTAAAGACTCTACTATCTCTAGCTTCTTATTTATGGATTCCCCTACATAATAGATAACTCAAACATTGATGAAGTTCACATAGGGCATTCTTCCCATCAATGTGACTACAACATGAAAAAATAAAATTGAAAAGAGAACATCACCTTCCTAAGAAAAATAATAAAATGAAAAAGTGGACTTAATTTCACAAAGTTGAAGCTTTTTATTCCTATCCTCCAAAGGTTCCACTCCATTGATAACACCAACTACATACACACACAAGAAAACCAAAGCAAACACCATACTAATCCCAAAAGTCTTGCACCTTCAAAAACCATGCCATCTCCATTGTTGTTCCACAAATCATGAAGCATTCACATGAATGATAAAAAACAAAGTAGGAAGTGATTTTCGATGCTTAAGTTAAGAAAAGTACGTCACCTTTCACACTGTAAACCTTAACAATGTTGCTGGATACAATTTTGGGTTGCATGTTTTCCAAAGAAAAAAAAAACCAAAATCAAAGAATCCATCCAAAATTGCTAGTTTGGTACCATTTCACGAAACCCATCAATTCTTAGAGTTTTCTTTTGGAGGGAAAATCTTGTATACACATATATAAACAAGAATGGAAATCCATTCACAAAAAGTACAAGGCATGTGAAAGCAAATGTAAACACATGAAAGGAAGACCAAAACAATAGTAATGAAATAAAAGACCTAATACTAAAGGGCATTCTTTGTTATAAATCAACTAATGATGGAGGTGCACTAGCTGGTATGTGTGGAAAAAATGAAGAACTACGACTGAGCATGGCAGGCCACTGAAAAATCGCAATGACTTGCACACAATAGAAGAATATCAACTCTTGTTGCCTATAATAAGATATAAACATTGAAAGTACCAAAGAGGTCTCCCAATGATGAGCTATACCGGCATATACACAAAAAAAATCAAAAGAGAATCCAAATGACGATGGACACAATTGTAATTCTATATGACCGGCCGGGTATGACCCACCATAAGGTAGCCCACACCGCTTCACACAGAAACGTTCCCCCGGGCAGTCGCCAAAACACACCCGAAAAGCAGCCGGACGAGGAAAGAAAAAGAAAAAGAAAAGCTGACCCTATTCGGCTTGCAAGCTGCTGGCGCTGTGTTCGTGGGTGGCAGCGAGCGATCGATCGATCGATCGACGGACTCTTTTCCGCACCCAGGATCATAAGTGAGCCGTCTGTCATTGTCCCGCAAAACAAAGTTTGCGATATTCTTTGTGTTTTTTAGAAACTTGATTCTTTTGTAGTTTCGGTGGAGGTTTTGTCTTTTTGGAACGGGGGGGCGGATGGAAACGAAATTCATTGCTTGGGTTTTGGAAGCTTACACACTCCTGGTCTCGACAGATCATCGTGCGCATCCATGCATGCGTATATTGATCGTTAGGATTGAGAATTTCGTTAGGGTTGTTTTGATTCTTTCGGGAGCAATGTGGTACGTTAGTAGTGGTTGGTTGTAAATTACACATAAGTGCTTTGGAGTTTTTTTCGAAATGGCGAAAGCAACATCATCAACAACAGGAGGGACAAGTAGTAGGGATAGCAGCATACTGGGCAAGAATTTGCACCTTGTTTCTGGAAGTTTCGTGGCGCGTAAGATGAGTAAATCTGGTAAGATCTGGTGGAAAACCCATGCAGGAGATTGTAAATGCTGTTGTGAGTTTTCTGATATTTCTACTTCTTTTTGTATTTCTGATTATGATGGGTCGATATAATAAGCTTTTTCTTGTTCACAATTATTATGTCAAAGGATATTGTGGTTTTTATGGGTTGGTGTAACATGCTCTTTTCTTGATCACAACTGTCATGTTGGAACATTTTATGATTTTGGTGGGTTGGCATAACAAGTCTTCCTTGTTTACAATTGTTATGTAGGAGGAATTTTGTGATTCTAATGATTTGATGTAAGAGGTTCGTCATTTCTTGATGACAACTATTAGGTTGGAATATTTTTTAATTTTGATGGGTTGGCATAACATGTTCTTCGTTGATTGCAACTATAATGTCTCTTCAACTATCATGCCTCCTAGCATTTGGTAAAAAATTGTCTAGGGTTTAATTACTTCTCCACCCACAAGAGAAACAAGAACTTCCAAAACCAGTAAAAACATAACATTTTCAAAACTTTCATAAAGTTTTGAAACATCAAGAAAATCCAACATCCACACTTCTTCATACACAACAAATAAACAAATAAAATAAAACAAAACAAAAAACTGCAATAAGCAAACGTCTCTAAAAATCAAACCATGAAATTCCTTCTTTTGTGTCTTCCACTCATAGAATCCCAACTTTCCAAAATTACAAAGTAGAATGGGCAAGATTTTCTAAAAGCTCTTCACCAAAATTCTTCCAAACACCTCTTCGAATCCAATTTCATGAAGAAGAAAAAGAAAAAAAAACAACAACAACAATAAAGACACCCCATTTACTCAAATCAAAAATTTCTTTCTCTCTTCTCTCTCAATAGAAAAGATAGAAAAGGGGGATTTCCAATTGAACAATTCTTGAATTGTTCCAAGTGCATGTCATTCCTTCAACAACCTTAGAAATAGAAACCTAGACACAAAATTCTCCCATAAGCCCTTAGCCCTAAACCCCTAATCCTTTGCATGAAGCATGTTTGCTTCCAAAAAGGATTTTGAATTTTTTAACAATACCCCCCAACCATTTCTAATCTCTCATCCTTGTCCTCGTCCTTCTTCATGGGGAAAAAATGAATTAAAAAACAATTGCACCCAAATCAATTTCCCTAATGATTTGTATCTCTTTGAAACAATGGAGTTAATGGACATTTTGAAACATATTATTGTATATTGTGGTCTAGATGCACTAAGGGGAAGAAGTTTATGAAGTCAGTTCATGAGTGGGGATGGATCACTCGCTAACGAGTGAATGGCAAATCATTCTTGTAATGTTTTTTTGTTTTTGGTTCATGGGACAAAATTGAGGTATTCTTCTTCTTCTTTGGAAGGATTCCTTGCTCCTACCTTTTGATTATATAATAATGTCTGTCTATGCAATATCCTTACACTTCCCCCTTTTCTAATCTATTACTATATTGTTAACGATGACCTAGTTCAATGAGATTTTTTCTTTCATGTAGTCTATAGAAATTATAGAAGTTTGCAAAAGGAAGGAAAGTCACTACTACAAGGTATTTGCCTCTTAAGTTCTATGTGTATATACAGTGCTACTGTGGTGAATTTGTGAGCATGGTTTAATAGTCAATTCACAATTTGTCTACATACAAGGTTTTTTATCTCTCCCTACCTTTCTGTTTGTGTTCAATTCTCTCTCCAAATAGTCAGCCAAATTTAGTGAACGGGTGGAATTTTATGAACACAATCTATGGGTTATTCTCTAGCTCTATTACTCTCTGCATTTTAGTTTTGGCAAGGGTTTTGTGGCCAAAATAATCAAGCCCAAAAAGTGTTGATACATTTGCACATGAAGTACACAACCAGGGGCAGCCCATCACCATGGACTAAAATAGAGGGAAGACTACACAATAGAGTATCAGGTCAAATCCTCAGATGAGATGAAGCTGCTAAATTTGGGAAGCAGTAGCCAGACTACTGGCAGGTCATTGAAGCCCCTTGGAGTTGGGTGGAGACATTGGAGAGCCCTGTTTAGCCAATTGTTTCCGTTTCTCCTCTCGCTTCATTCTAAGCTCCTGCTCAAGCTCCTCTTTCCAGACGCTTTGATGCTCACTAGAACTCAGACTAGGGCTTGGTAGTGGTTGCTGTGTATCATTAATAAGACCTTTCCATTCATTCAACCTTGCTGACGGAATTTCCAAAAGAGGGGAACAGTTGACACTGGGAGAAGGTGCTCCAGTTCCACTGGGGCTCCCAGAACTCATGCTCGTCTCACTCTCTTGGATGCTTCTCAGTCCAATTGACCTTCCACTGAGACTGCCCGGTGATTTGCTGGGGCTGTGCATTTGTTGTTTTGCAATAGCAGGGTTCAAAGGTGCAATAAAGCTCTCTGCAGGCCCAGTTGATGCAGAAATTTCTGAGCTCCTCATTGAGGTCTCATAAAGTTCCTCATAGAGTGGTGTCTGGAGCCTTTTGAGCTCCAAAGCCTTCTCATCCACGAAGGCACGAATTTTGGATTCTGTGACTTCATCTTCCTCCTGCTGCTGCAGAGACCATCCCCTCTCCCCGAGACTATGCTCACATTCTGGGGTCCCCATGCTTGCGACATCTCCATTAGCAACTGGTCCTCCTACAGAGAACCCTCCATTCGCCGTCAGATTAAGCCTCCAGTTGTTGCCATCCACAAATGGGGGCTCTGACACAGGGTTATAGCTTTCATTCCAAGTATCATGTTGGATAGAATCGAGCCTTACCGAGTCCAACGTCACAGAACAATTAAGGTCGTCCATGTCTGAATTCCCAATCCTTCTGGGAGCCGAGTTGATGTTATCAGAATTCTTCACCGAGTATGGGGAGCCTCTGAAAGAAAAGGATGAACCCTTCCCAAGCACCCCAGTTGGCTTCCAGCTGTCCTGGCCAATCTGTCTCCATGTACCTTTCACAGATCACATTTCTGTGTTTCCCCTATTTGCCTGCTGCTGGTGCAAATGATCATCAGCTGCTGCTTGTTGTTGTATGTCCTCAGAGGCATCTAATCCTCCTTGAATCTCACAGGTGAGAACAAAGGGATGCTTCAGAAGCTCAGTTGCATTAGGACTCAGTGTGGCCTCCCTCTGGAGACACTTGAGGAGAAAATCCTTGCCTTGATGAGAAAGATGCTCAGGGATGGGAGGGTGTGACTTTGTAATTCCAATGTGGAAAAATGCAGCTACCTCTTGGAAGTGCTGGCTCCAGGGACATTTGCCAGTCGCCATTTCAATCACAGTGCAGCCAACACTCCACATATCGGCTTGCCAGTTATGACCTGTCTGACGAATGACCTCAGGAGCCATCCAGTAAGGGGTGCCTTTCATGGACTTCACTTCAGAAATGGTTGCAAGTTGAACCACCTTTTTGGATGCACCAAAGTCTGCAAGCTTGATACATCCCTTGTTATCAACCAGGATGTTTGCCCCTTTGATTCATCTCACCATGCCAATTTGCAACGCTTGTGGCCAATTTTGTAGGATTTGTGAGTACCTTGGGGCCAGACAAAAAGCCAAAAAATGCTGAAAGTTGTCCCCAAGTTTTTTCAGCGCCCACTCCTATTTTAATGCGGGCGTTAGACTAAGTCAGGGTGTCTGAGTTCAATTTTAACAGTTGTTTGATGCGTCTTGGAGTTATTATTGGGGAAAAGAAGGGCTCATTCAAGAAGGTGAATGTATTAACGTAGGTGCAGGTTCGGCGTGGCCATCAATTACAGGTTTTCCGAATTCCTTCACAAACAACAGACTTGGTTGTGGGCACCATAACACAAAGCAAGTCAGAAAACCAAATATGAGCAAAAAGTTTGGTGACTTTCACTAGGCTAAGGCCTCAGATCTCAGATCCCACATGTTTTGCACTTTGCACGGCCAGAGTGAACCAGCCCCCATGACTGCACCAGTTGGCCATTCTGACCATAGGATGGGCTGGATGATTCGCCTCTTTTTCATTCACCTCTTTACCTTACATTAACCAACATTCTACCACAGTCAATCTTTTTTGGCTGCCGACCTTTGACCATTTTTTTTTCATTGCCATTTTTTTCTCAACCCTGACCTCCATACTACCCACCCACCTAGCTACTATATTGACCTAAATCTTAGCCCTACCTACTAACTAACAATTAATCCTTTACTTACCTTGGCAAAACTCTTATCTCCTCTTGGTTAAACCTATATTTCTTCTTGGCTAAACTTCTATCTTTCAGCAAAACCTATATATTTTTATTGACTAAATTTCTATCTCTTGACTAAACCTATATATTTTATTGGTTAACTTTAATTTCTTCACTAAACTTCTATCTCTTGGCTAAACCTATATATCTTACTAGCTAACTTCTATTTTTTGCTTAAACCTATATTTCTTATTGGCTAAACCTATATTTTTTCGTGGTTAAACTTATAAATTATGGTTAAACTTCTATCTCTTGGTTAAACCTATATTTTTTATTCGTTAAACTTATATTTCTTGGTTAAACTATTTTTTCTTGGCTAAACTTATAAATCTTACTAGCTAAACTTATTAATTATAGGAGAGGCATCAATGTCGTGGTTCAATCATTGATACCAATGACGATTTGCCCATTATTATATAACCTCTCAAATTTTATAAGGTTGGGATTGGGTTCAAGCTATAAATTGTGGGAGGTTATTAATTATAGGAGAGATAAGCTTGTAAATAGGTAATTTAGTTAATATATCATCGTTTTATAAAATTTGAAAATGTCTAGGCCAGCCAGATCTTATAAAAAATAAATTTATAGAAATTTAGCTGGGCCCAACTTGGGCCAGCGATTTTTTATAAATTTTGAGAGGTTATCAATATTGAAAGGTATAAATTTTGGGAGGTTCTACTGTACAAGAGTAATGCTCCAAAATGTTTTCCCCTCAGTCTGCCCTTTGCCCTATTTTATTTCACCTTGTCATGTTTTGCACCCATAACCTCTCATGTTATGAGAGCAAAGGGGCATATAACATGCTAGGTAGGATATGCCCAGGGTCTTGTAGCATGTCACATACCCCCTAGCATCCCTAACATGCCCAAAACATGTAAGACATTGAGTCAAAACATGTCTTGAAAAGTCGAGGTGAGAAAAATGGGGCAAAGGGCAGACTATGGGAAACATAATGTAACAGGACTCATGTACTCACTACATTAACAACTATGGGCATATGTAATGTTAAGGCTCTCTCTCTCTTTCTCTTGAAATTAATTTTTGAGATGACCCAATACCTAGTCGAGTGAACATTGGGATCAGCCTTGCCTCCCTTTGAAGTTGTTGGACATTTTCAAATTGTTTGACATATTTGTTCACACTTTAAAAAATTGCAAATTTTCATCCTTACAAGAAGAATCACATTTTGGCTTGAAAGTTTTTAGTGGAGGTAAGCCTGAAGGCTCAAAACGCAATCTGAAATTTCAAAGCGCCACATGGCATAATTTGATGAGCCGGGGGTCTCAAGTCCAAATTTAAGATTTTGCAGGTTAATTATATGCACTAAGAGGCCTCAACCAGGGGTTTGGATGAACTAGCACCTACAGTGGTACGTTGGTAAAAACATTTATAAACATTATTGTTTCTAAACATTATAAAAACATGCCTTGGATGAAAAAGCACCGACATTGGCACCATGGTAAAAATAGAAAAATTCATCTAAATTGTTTCTAAATATTATAAATATCCCATGATTAGACAAAATCAGGGTTTCTGATTCCAAATCTAACATCTCTTGGGTTTAATTTGGCCACTAAACTGCCTCACTCAATAAGTTGAAGGTGACCAACCAGTCATCAGTGTAGGTGCCACAAGTTGGCTAGGGTTACATGGGTGTTGGATTTATGTAGAAGACCAACTTTTTAAATTGTCATGGTGGTTGAAAAATTGCACGATCAAAACAACAACCAACCAAAATACCCATCTAAAATTGGCACATCAACCAACCAAAGTATACTAAAGAAAGTACTTGCAAAGGAAGGAGTTTATTAATGTGATCCAGATATGGACACTATCTATTTGTACGACATTTAATGAGACACCCTCGTGAATCGTGACTCCGCATATATGTCTCGACTCTTCACTCGATCATAGCAGCCAAAAGCTTCTCCTCACCCCCCCTCCCAAGTTCCAACCCCACCAAGAAAACCACAACCCCCTTATAATTATTTTAGGGATAAGTTGAGCACCATACACACCATAGCTACATATCTTTTGTACTCAAATGAAATAGATAAAACACTTCTATTTTAGGGTGGATGCCCATTTTTACACGCACATTCTTCGACTAAGTGTTTTTGTTTTGTTGCACTTGCAAAAAGAATGCACCTCTAACTCCAATTATATCCAAATTGGTAGTTGGGGCTCCAAGCTTTGGGTTGGTCAATTAACCTTGATAGTCAAGTCAACCCCTTAGAATAGGTCTTGGAATATGTTGTTGTCCAATTTGTGAACCATCTAGGAGAGAGGCTTTGGAGCAGTGATTTTTAAAAAAATAATGATTTCAAAATACTTTTTTATGTAGCCAAAGTGACAATCACCCAAAAGAAAATTTAATAAAATTTGGCTATAAACCATATATCAAAGTAGTGAAGTCATAAGGATCCTTTTATATTCTTGGTTAGCTATTGAAACCTAATATAAAACTTTGGAATTTCGAAAAGATGTCCTAAGAAATTTCACAAATTTAGGCCATTTTTTTCATTCAAAAATCTTTAATAAGATGCAAATTATATTTGTGCTATGGAAAGTTTGGAAATTGGAAGGGAGGGAAAGTTGACATTAGGAAAGCAACCACAAAAGTTGGGGCCTTCCCAAGAGGATGAGAATGAGCATTTCTAGGGTCTAGTGTGTGGGATCATTATGTCAATCTGTACCTCCACTCCATGTTTGGGGGACCAAAAAAATGGGGTCTCAAGGCTAGAGCACGATGATTTCGGGCCGCTATGTCGTTGTTGTAGGTCACCCATATGGCATATACAATACTTGAAATTGTGCATATGGGTGGGCCCAATAATCTTCATTTCCTCTTTTCTACCTATTAGTCTTGGTGAAGATTTTTTAAAAAGGAGTTCCCAAAGGAAGAAGAAGAGTAGTGGGCTAGCGTGCAACTAGAGCTCACTCATTAATCACCAACGCCTTGTTCATTGAGAGGAATTAATCCACCAACATTACCAAAAAAACAAATTTATTGTGTTTTGGGTTGTAAAAAAAATTGGATGTTTTGCTGTTGGTGGGTCAAGATCAATAGAGTAACAGGCTTCAAATCAGATGATTGGCAAGCTTGATGGGGGAGGGATGGAAAGGAAGGATGGGGGGGGGTCAGGTGGGGTGGATGTACTGAACTACATTAATAAGGCGTTGTATGTCTCCCCCAAGGGCCTTTGGGGGAGACATATATAAGTGGAGACTAGCCTACAAGTGGAGCTGACATCCTTTAATAATAGTCTGGACTCTGATCTTATCAGGAGTTTAGTTTGAATAGTACCTACTGCTCAGTGCTTGCCTACGTTGTTGGTACGGTGCCTACTAGAGAAACCATCTCATGCACACTGAAGTGGGAAATTTGGAAGGGAAGGCAAGTTGACAAAGTTTTGGGAAAGTCCATTCTCACCTTGCAATAGTAACTTTTGAGTGGGTTTGGTCCAAAGAAGGGAGAGATATCATACATCATACCTAGATCTAGCTCTATAGGTATGTTGAAAACCTATCTATATTCTGGACCTGTTGGCTGCTAAATCATGTAGCCAATAGGGAAGCATTCCATCCATTCTTCTTCCCCTCTCCCCTGTTGCACCTTGGATCCATGTGACAGAGGGTGATATTTATAGCATGGATAGTGGAGACTCCTCTATCAATATCAGAGTCTATGCCATTGTCAGCACTTCATTAAAGTTGGCAAACTGATGCTGGCCCTGGAACACAACTCATTATTATTGTTATTATTACATATAGTAAAGGAACAATGAAGCTTCCCCTGAAGCCGGACGGATAGTAGAATGAAGCTTCCCCTGAATCTGTCCGGTCGTCCATGCAGATGGACACCCTGGAAGCTCCGAGGTTGCCGGCTGCACACCATCCCTCTACTGAGAATCTGACATTGCAGCTTTTTGCCCGGGCAGGGATGGTGGGAGGTTGGAGGGAAGGTTTTTTTTTCAAGCTGTATTTGGTGTGGAGAGTGAACAATCCATGTCCACTTGGACAGTGGACAATGGACTTTCCATGCAAGTTTTATTTGGGGAGGTTGGAGGGGAGGTTTTTTTTTTCAAGCTGTATTTGGTGTGGAGAGTGGATAGTCCATGTCCACTTGGACAGTGGATAGTCGACTTTCCATGCAAGTTTTATTTGGGCGCAGGGGGGAGGATTTATTTTCCTTTCAGCCAATGGGAAGGCCCAAGGTGCCCTGCTTTTATTCCTTTTAAGTTTGGGGGGCGGGAAGGATTTTTTTTCCATTTGGCGATCAGGGCCATTCCTTCCCACAAAAAATGCTAGAATGTGCAGGAAAAATAAATTTCAAGTTGAAACAATGAAAATAAATTTCCCCAAAAAGTATATAGAGAGGTTTTGGAAATGTAGTTTGTAGTTGTAATTTTTGTAATATGTACCATCAAATACACATCACACCTGTGCATTAGGCATCATATAATAATCCTCTACAATGTGAAGGCTGAAAAACTCCTGTAGTCTTGCAATTTGCCAAAAGCTAAAAACTAATTTTAAAAAACTAAAAAATGTTGAAAAAAAAACTTGAGAAACTAGAGAAGAAATCTTTTTAACACAACACAAGAAATTTCAAATTAAAAAAGAAGAAGATAAGTTATTAATAAATGAATAAAATGAAACAAAGTTGTAACAAAAAAGAAAAAAAACAAATATATATTTTAAAAAGGGAAAAACTAGGAAAAAATAGAAATAAAAAAACATTTCAACAATTAAAAACGTTTGTTTAAACACTTAAAAATAGGAAAAAATGAAAAATATAAAATAATTATATTTAAACATGAAACAAAAGGGGGAAATATAGTAAAAGAAAATTAAAAGAAAATTAAAAAATAGATGACAAAAAATAAGAAACAAAACAGAGAGCAAAAGAAAGAGAAAAAAACCATACTTGAAAAAAAATTGAGGTTTGTTTTCTTTTTCCAAACTTCAAACCTGCATCTAATCAAACAAAAATACAAAAAGGTTTTTTTAATTATTTAAGTTATAAAATATATTAGAAAAACTAGAAATTTTTTCAAAAAGAAAATAGAAACAAAACGAATAAAATAAATGCAGTCCAAAATGAAGATAGACAAAATAAGAATAGAAAAATTTAAAACATGAAACAAAACATAAACAAAAAAAAATTAAAAACACAAAAACTATAGAAAAGGAATGGAAACAAATGAAACAAGGAAAGGGAAATACAGTAAAATCATTTTAAAAGAAAAAAAATTCGAAAAGAAGAAACCAAATAAAGAGTAGAAAATAAGAAAAAATAAAACTTATAATAATGAAGAAAAACCCTACTTGAAAAAGAATGAGGTGTGTCTTCTTTCTCCAAACTTCAAAGTTGCATCCAAAAGTGAAAAAGAAACACTTTATTTTTATTATATAAAATAACAATGAAAACAAAAAACAAATTTAAAAAAAAATAAAGAAGATAAAAGTTTTTAAAAACAACTAAAACATGAACCAAACATTGTTGAAATAACACACCTGTGCATTAGGCACAAGGTTCAAACTTGTATAGTACTTATTAGAGCTCTTGTCCTTTCTATATAAGAGCGTGTTACTTAGTTGAAGGCTCAAGCCCTTATTAAGATCAGGAATCAGGATGCAGACAACTCACTCAAGTTTGAACTAAGAAAACCACACACTATTACAGTATTATTGGGTGTTCACTTTTTTCTGGCAACCTTGTCCACAAAGAATTTGCTCATGAAGACCACTAACCAGGGGCCCGGGTGAACAGCATCCACCTTGGTATCTTTACCTTTTTTAGTGGGCCTCTTAGTGGTCATTTTAAGCCCAAAAGATGTAAGATTTGCATTTCACCTTGTGTGGTAGTAAAAATAAAAATTTCCTGAAATTCTTATACTTGAGGTGGAAAAAAAATGCCAATTAATTTTTCATGACTTACACATACACCACCACCAAGCTTTAGGGCAAGCAATCAATTTATTTTTTTAAAAATGTAGAACTTTCAGCATTAAGAGTAGCTGATTTTTGAAAAAATTATCTAAAATAATTGAATTACTGCCCGAAATGGTAATGGTACTAGAGAAGGGGGATTTGCATTTTTGGAAGGTCTTGACTCTTTTTCTCCCAAAACAAAAAAGTCTACTTAACTACAGCAGGTTATAGATTTCCTTTGGTTTGTCTTGGCCCTCTGAAAAGTTCTGGATAAGGCTTTGAATCCTATATCTGCATCCGGATTGCATTGGATGGGCTCTAGAGGAGAGGTTGGGGATCATAAAATAAATGTCCCTTGGAAGGATGGATTGGACCCCCCTTTTTTTTCTTTTTTTTTTTTGCTAAATGTCAACATAAGAGTGGATACGAAAATGGGAGATGAGTGAGTCATTTGAGTCCTTTGGGATTCATTATTCCCAAGCTTTTTCCTCCTTGTTCCTTTTCAGGAAAGAAAATGTCCTTTTTTATCCTATGACCTGATTCGGATGAAAATTCTTATAATTTTTGGGTTTCATTTATCATTAAAAATGTCCCATCATAATGTGTTGGATCAAGCTTGGCTTCTTTGAAGGGGAGGGGGGAGGTGAGGGTTAGGGTTCAAATCTTATATATTAATTGCGTTGTCTATCTGTGACGTGACAATTATGCTGTCGGTTCTGCATTTTCTATGGCAGATTCAGCTTCTATATATTACTGCACCTGGATGATTAACTGCCGAAGACTACAGTTCAGAATGCATCCATGAAGGTATCTTAATGCGCGGAAAGAATGGACGGAATTCTTGAGGCGAGTTTCCGCCGACCACTGGACACAGAGAAAAGTGACACTCTGCGAGGCCGATTCTACAACCCCTACCTATTATCTGGGTTTGGAAAACATACCCAGATGGGAAACATATTTTATTTCGACCAATTGACGTAGCTGACAGAAACGAGGGGGTATTTATAGATACACACCCGAGCTGGGCGGGTATCTTACCGTGATTATAACCTCCGGTTCCTTTTTCTGGGGAGGAGAAATGTGGCTAACAAAATAGATATTTCGAATTTTTTTGGAAAAGGAAAAATCGCCGCACAAGAGAAATAAAAAACCGCCGAATTTTGTGAGAGCCGGGTAGACGACGGCGGTTGGAGGCATTTATTTGAGTTTGTTCAAAGGTTCGGAACCATGGCTAGACGGGTGTCTACATCAGAGGCCAGATCTTTGGATGTTTGGGTCTGAGGGACCCCCAAGGAAGCAAACTGATAACCGCTGGGCCAAACCGGCCTGGGCAATGCGCACAAGACCTGCAGGGGCGCCTCAGGCCTCCAATACACTTATATATATAATAAAAATAAAATTAGTTGCTTTGCGCCTTTATGTGTGTCTCTCTTGGTTTAAAGAAATCGGAGGACTTCACAGTGTCCGAAGGACACGGGTACCCACTAGTTTAATATGTAAATGGTTTAATATGCATTCATATATAGGACCAACGATTCAAATATGATGGAGAGGATTTCACTATCTAATCATTTTCTTTAATAAAGGATTTCATCAAATTCCAATTTTTAATTGGTAATAATTATGCAATATGTTTTTTTTAATGGATAATATATAGGTTAAAACAAATGGAAAATTCAAGAAAATTGCATATGATTGGATGAAATTTAGGAAGAACATCATATGGAATGTTGGTTGCAAGAATTTATGAAATTTGAAATTTGAAAAAAAAAACAAAAAAAGAAAAAAAATCAAAATGGAAGGCCAACGTACGTAGCGGTGGTAATTACGTTAGCTCAAAACGCATCGGGAACGTGGCCTTCATCTTTAGAGTGACAGAAGCAGCGCGCGCAGAGTCCATTCTTCTTCCTCTTCAAGCTCTTTCCGCCACTTCGCTCGTGTTTCACGATGTTTTCTTCGAGAGGTTCTGTGTTCTGGGGTTGCATTCACAGGTTTGTGACTAAATTGTAGTTATTGAAAATTGGAACAAAGCAAACGAACTGAGCAGGAGGAGGAGGAGGAGGAGGAGGAGCAAGGGGTCAAGGACAGTCGGGCGGGTTGCCAAGCAAGCAAGGAGGTACAGGGGATCGGAAAGGCGATGCTAACAATAAGAAGGAGAAGAAGTACGAGCCTGCAGCACCGTCGATCCGCGTCGGCAAGAAGCAGCGGAAGCAGAAGGGACCCAAAGCAGTAGCTTACTTGCCCGTGGTCACGCCTGCCACCAAGTGTAAGCTTTGGTTTCTGAAGTTGGATCGCGTGAAGGATTACCTGCTAATGGAGGAGGAGTTTGTGGCGGGTCAGGAGCGTTTGAAGCCGCAGGAAGATAAAAACGAAGAGGATCGATCGAAGGTGGACAACCTGAGGGGATCTCCCATGAGCGTGGGCAATTTAGAGGAAATAATTGACGAGAATCACGCCATTGTGTCCTCGTCGGTGGGGCTTGAGTACTATGTCAACATCCTATCGTTCATGGACAAGGACCAATTGGAGCCAGGTTGTGCTATTCTGATGCACAACAAGGTATTCTTCTCCTTTTATCTAGTTCACATAGCTTTCGAAAAGGAGCAATGGTGGCCTAACATGTTTGCACGCACGTTTGTGTCTCTGCATTTTTGCTGTTGCAACTGTGCTGGCTATTGTCCACATGACGGGCAACCTAAGCGCTTGGGCGCTATGGAATCCAGTATATATGGTGCTATAAGCTCATCTTTTCCTATTGAAAAGGGGAATTACCTAGGATGTTATTTACTGGAAGCTAGGGGCCAATGGACATTTTAGGGTTCAAGCCTAGGGTACTTAATATCCCGGAAGTTGGTCCATTATGTTGTGAGATTTTCAATAGTAGGGTTCGGCAAGCCAAGGAGGAGTTCACCTTGAATTGCAGCTGTGGATGAATTGTTCAAGTTGTACCCTGATATTGAAGTGTGGAGATTAAGCAGTCGCTTGCCCGTGTGAAGCACGAACCCCTCCTCAACCTGGGCTTAGTCAATGAACCCCTGACCTCTGATTGTGGTGGCATTTGATGGCAAGGATCAATGATTGGAAAGTCATTTCTACTCCTTGGTCATACCAATTATTGTTCTTTCCTTACAGTTTTGTTTCTCTGCACATTTTCAGTAGTTCCCCTTTCTCTATTAGAAGTTAATTGAGTGCTGCATATGACCTCCAACCAACCCTCCGTAACAATGGAGAAAAACCAAACTCTATCTTTGACAGGGAACTAGCAGTTCAGAGGAGGGAAATGTCAGCATCTTCAGGGCACAAAGTTCTACAACCTCAGTCTATCACCATGCATATATGTAGCATCGTTTCTTGAGATACATGGTCTAAGCCATCATAAATGGCCAAGTGAAAGCAGGGGGTCATGCTAGCAAGGTATATGATAATCTAACAGATTTGAGGTATAACAGGGTGAAGACCAAGGGAAGAGTGCTGAAGATGCGAACAAAAGTGTTTCATCCAAGTTTGGTAATCATACCGGAGATATTGTCGTGCGACATATGCGGGATCATGGCCAGGGCATATGCCAATCTTGCACAGGGTCAAAATCATTTGGATCTTGTTCGTGATTTGAAATAGTGTATCAAGGAGCACAAAAGTTTTATAGGGGATGACGTCAGTCTTGATACTGAACTTCTAAGTGGGTGAGTCTCTAGTTTTAGATGCAGTCATTCATATGCATGTAATGATTTACTGCATTGGATCTCAACCAACAGGATACTTTCCTGAAGGATCTGCCACTTACACATGGTGCATATATTCAAAGCTTGATGTATCTAAATTGGAATGTGCAGGGCAGAAGAGAAGATGAAGCTGATGGCTGAGGTGTTGGCACAAGCACAGGAGAAAAACTATGACACCACCATAATGGCCAAGAAGTTGAGAGCCATGCTTCAATCGGCTGAGGAGAATGCTCGTATGCTCAAGAAACAGAGCATTTTTTTGAGTCAGTTGACTGCCAAAACTATTCCAAAGGGTCTCCATTGTTTCTTTATGCAGCTCACAGTGGAGTACCATATGCTCCCACTTGATCAACGTGACTTCCCTCATCAGGAGAGACTTGAAGACCCTAGTCTCTATCACTATGCGCTTTTCTCTGACAACATCCTTGCAGCATCAGTGGTTGTAAACTCAGTTGTTTCAAATGCAAAGGTCTGTTCTTGGTGATCATATCTCAGTCTTTTCAGTTTTTTTGTGCAAATTATTCTTAGCTGGCTGATCACTCAGAGGTTTCAAAACATGTGCATAAGCTTCTTAACCCATGCTATGGGATGGTGGGCATAGTTTAGTTAGAAGTTTGTGTTTTCATTATCTGTGTACTACATAGCATCCAGACATTGCCTTGAAATGCATCAGAAAGATCAAGTATATCATTTTAATTGTCTGTCCTCATAACAGGAACTTAAAAAGCTTGTATTCCACATCTTAACAGACAAGCTGAACTTTGGAGAAATAAGTGATTTCTTGTTGTATTTCGGGTGCTGTCAGTGGCAGGACTATTGCAAGATGAGGTGGACCCCATGGTATCCGTTATGAAGGTGGAGAAGGCCCCTTTGGAGTCATATGCAGATATTGGAGGTCTGGATGCACAGATTCAAGAGATTGAGGCAGTGGAGCTGCCTCTCACACATCCAAAGCTTTATGAGGACATTGGTATCAAGCCTCCTAAGGGTGTTATCCTTTATGAGGAAGCTGGGATTGGAAAGACATTGCTTACCAAGGTGAGCTTTGTGAGTGCAGGATGGACTGCTCAGGATTGAGGGATTTTGTTGTTTTGGGTTGTAATTGCCACCAATGCATGAGGTGTAATCTAAAAGTAAGACCTGGGGTTGGAATTTGGAGCAGGCAATGGCAAATTCCACATCGGCAACATTTTTGCGGGTGGTTGGAAGTGAACTAATACAAAAGTATTTGGGGGATGGTCCCAAGTTGGTGTGAGAGCTCTTTCGTGTTGCTGATGAGCTTTCCCCATCCATTGTCTTTATCGACGAAATTGATGCCGTTGGGACAAAGAGGTAGGTTTTCCTCTTGCACAACATCGGATAGAACAATGCAGTTCTTCCTCCACATGTACACTTCTAATAGTTTAAACTTGAGGGATGTGTTGTAGAGTGGGTCTCTAAGGTTCATGCATTACTTGACAAATATACAAGGTGAACTTGGCTCGCATCTTCTAATAGTGATGATGAATAATTATCAAGTGCCTGAAGTGCTTGACATATTGTTCTTGTTTGACATATTATTCATCATCTAATTATGCATAATGTTTTTTAGAACATCATAATTTTGTCAATGCACCAACGTTATTTCTTGGGGTATGCACCTTTTAAACAAAAATAATAATCATGCACCTGAAGTGCATGAAATATTATTTTTGTTTGAAATGTGTACATGGGTTCTGTGATAATTCAAAATGATTCAACATGAATAATTATCAAGTACCTGAAGTGCTTGACATATTGTTCTTGTTGAACATATTATTCGTGGTCTAATTATGCATGATGTTTTTCACTTGGCTTGATACCCCCTTCCATAATCTAGAGATGGAGTACACATGCAATTATGAGTATATGCATATCAAATATATACGATAGTATATCACAAAAATCATCCAAAAGTTGGGATGAAGGTGATCATAGTTGCACCATAGTTGCATACACACCCAAAAAGGGGGCAAAAATCCATTTCAATTGCATAAAAAACCTTACATAGTTGCATGCGATTAGGAGTTGCATCCTAGTTACAAACATGGTGGTTGCATATGACAGAATTTTTAGTAGTGGAAGAATTATGATTCGCAAATGGTTTTGAAATCCACTGTGTATCGCAAGAGCATGACACTGTATTCTTATTTTGGAAGCAAGGTTTATATTCATTTGGAGTCACTTTGGGCTGCAAAAAATATATATATATATATATATCAAATTTTCAATATTTACAATGTAAAATGGTTTGCAACCCTTGGGTATCTAACACACTAGCTGTCTATCTAGAAGGGATACTTCCTTCCCCTCTTGGATTTCTTCCTTGAATCTTTCTTCCTAGTAGTTCTCTGGTGGAGGGGGAGGCTACTCATCCTCCTCCCTCTCTTCATCATCCCCCTGCCCCTCCTCCTCCTCCTCCCTATCCTCTTTATTTTTACCCCCTGTAAAACCTGCATTTCGACTAGCAAATGAACTGGGTCCATTGCTAATGGTAGCACTAGGAGCAGTGCTAGCTCTCTCATCCTCATCACTGCTGCCTTGGGAGCTTTCACTTTCACCCTCAGATGCCTGCATTTCAACATGCAAAGCTTAGTCAACACCATAAATGAAAATCTTGATTTAAATGAGAACAATCTCAACACAAACAGAAATTGAATCCCAACCAAACCCACTCACCAATAGTGCATCAATATGTCTAAAAAGATGTTCCTTGCCATGTTCCTGGCCCATTTTCATTTCTATAGCTGTGATCTTCCTCTTGTACCTCTTGTACTGTCCCCATAATACAACATGTCAATAAAAATGCATAAATAATCTATTCAAGTCTTCGACCAATTTTACGAAGCGCAGACCTTTGCATACTAAAACTTGCGAAACGGTTTGTGAAACGAATCCCATCGTATCTGAAAGCGCCAAAACGCCATTTAAATCTTTGCAAAGCTGATACTATCGCAACTCAAAACGCCAAAACGCCATTTGACCTATCTTTGCAATGCAATACACATCACAAAGGTATCACAAACAATCTTATTTGATTTGATAGAAACTCGACAGAAACTCAACATTAACTTTATTCAAATCTTTGTAGGAAAGAAATGGAGGAAAGGGAGGGTACTTACAAATGCTGCTTTGAGGCCGGGAATGCCACCTTGGCCTAGGCTGTGGGTGGTGTTTGGAACTAATTTCACTCGCTCTGCTGCCTTGAGGAACTTCAATGGTGGATCACCAACCTCGTCCACCACTGATTGGCATTCAGCAAGCTTCAACTCTAGTGCCTTCAGGTCACGGTCAAACCTCCCAAACTCTCTTACCTTCTTGGCCTTGGCTAGCTGCTCTGTGATCTCCTTCAGCTGCCTTACTGCTTTCAGCTGCACCTTAGACTGGTAGAAGGCATTCCAGATGTCTTCTAAAAACTGAAGCAACCTCTGCAAGTTCTTGTACACATTCAGGTCTCTCAGGTGAGCACGAATCTTCATCCTCTCATGGTATCTTGCTTGAGACATTGAATTGGAAATCTTGTCTGCAATCCAGTGTGAATCAAGTTCTCCTCCATTTCGAAATGCTCCCTTGACTTGATTTATCACTCTCTTCTGTTCTGCCTTTGAGAGAGTGCCCCATTCAACTCCTCGTGCAAAGTTGGTGGAGACAATGTGCCTAATGGTGCTATTAGCCCCAGTGTATGCCAACTCAGTTGGAATTCCCTCCTCTGCTAATGTTATCAGAGGGAGCTTCTTCCTTTCCTCCTTTTTTTTTCAAGTCGAGCTTCTCCTTTCTGATGGCATCCCTCTCATCCTTCCTCCTTTTTTTTTTGAGAGTTCTAGTGAGAGAGCTCCTGTTGTTGCTCTCTCATCTCTCTTATTCTTCTTCTTTGTTGCCTTGGCTTCTGTAGCCTTCCTTGCCTCCTCATCTCTCTGTGCTTCCCTAGTAGTCAACCCTGCTTGCAATGCTTGACCTAAGATAGCTATCAAGGATGCCAACCCTTCAGGTGTCCTAATATCGATTGCAGATAGCTCTGAAGTTCTCAAGTGATCAACAACCATCTTCCTCAACCTTTCCTTATTGTTGTCACATCCTCTAGACCCAAAACCCCCTCCACCAATCCCAGCCATTGCAATCCACAACCTCCTCTATGCCCAAGCTTTCTTTCGACAATTCTTAAGCAAATTTGAGAATGAATTCAAATTCACTCGCCGGTCCTTAAGGACTTCCGACAATTCAGGGCTTGCCATGTAATTCGCATCGTAACTTGCAATACATTATCTTTCGCAAAGGAGTTTGGGTTTCAAAAATGACTAACGGACGCATTTTTGAAGGCCGTGTAATATTGTTAGTTTCACAAATTTAGAAGGTTATAAAGTCGGAGGCTTCGCTAATGTAAAAGGAATTTAAAGGGTTTAGGGCTTTGGTTTAAGTAACGTATGCAGATGCGAAGAAGGATGCGATGGTGGGGGGTTCACAAGGGGTTCGCAAAGTTTTAATTTATTCTGGCTTTAACATTTTGTTGTTTTTTTTGCATATGCCAAAGGGTTTCGAGGGTTGGGGTTTTTGGGACTGTTCTGGGAAATTTTTTATTTAGTCTCATGTGTGTCATGGTTGGTAACAAGTATGTTTCACCATGAAATTTTGGCAGGGAATAAAGGTTTACTTCAACTTTTGTTCAATTTAGGCATTATTGGAGCCCGAACATCTATAAGGTAAGGTTTTTAATGTTTTATGAACAGATTTCTTTCAAGGTTTTCACTAGTTCTTTGCTCGATTAAACACCTTATCATTTACTCCCTTTGTATTTTTTTGTTTTTACAATATTTCCCCCTACTTCGAAATTGGTGTTGGCATTATTTGAGCAACCAGTCCTATAGGCATTGTTGAGCCCACATTGGATGCAGGTATGCATTTCTTTTTCGTTTAGGTAGTTTCAATTTATGAGTAATCAAGGGTTTATATTGTTGTATCACATGATTTTTGAAAGTCTAATATGGTCTTTGCTTTACATTTGTGCCTTATTAATGTGACAGATGATATGTCTTCCTCCTCTGTTATCTCCACTAGTGACTCACCCTCCTCAAATGAAGGCACATCAGCTCATATGCAAGCAAAGATGTCGCATTCTCCTCGTGGTCCACCTCGGCAGCTTTGCCAATGCACCAAGTGTGTTGGTCAGATTTCACAAAAGTCATATGTTTGTGCTCAACACATTCAGCAATTTGGGCGTCATCGTGGTCTTACCCCAGGAGTTTCTTCATCTCATGTGGTAAGTGTCATTTTACCATTGTCATTTTTCCTCTTTGAGGCATGTTATTTTTCATGAAATCCTTTTTGAAACTATTTTCACTTCCATGGTTTGTTGTGGTTTTTTGAATGTAATAGGGTTCCCGTATAACACCACCACCCTATGTTCTATCACAAGGGGTTTTAGCTACCATAGGAAATGCACTTTCACATGCATTTGCTGTAGGGATTGGTACCTCTCATGAGGCCAGTAAGCCACATCATGAGGCAAGGCCATGTGTGCCCTCCGTTAGACAGCGATCCAAAGCACAACGTCCAAATGAGGGTCATGTTAAGACTATTATTGAGGGTAGATGGGGTATGTGTGAGTTCACTGGCAAATGTGCCAATATTATCCAGTCATGGAACCCTGCAGTTCTTGGGTTGCTTCATAGTTTGCCCTATGATGAGGAGGTTGTGGTTTGGGGTAGACGATGGATTCTTAAGACCTCTACACTTGGAGAGAGGCATGGCTATGGAGTATATGCTTGTGAGGACATCATTGTAGAGGATTCAACTAGTTGTCGTAGAGAGGGTCCTATTTTGTTTCCTTATGGTGGGCCTATCTATAAGAGAAGACATTGGAACAAGATCCTCACACAACATCCTGAGTGGAAGACCTTTGCTCTTGAGATGGACACCTTTGCTAGTAGCACTAGGAGGCATAGTGATGGGAGGGTGATAGATGGAGACCCCATACGTTCTGGAAACATTGTTGGCTTCATGAACAATACGGTGGGGACTCAACCTAAGCGTAGGGCTAATTGTGAGTGGTTTTTTGTTGAGGGACCTCCTCCAGCACCATATGGCCGGACTTATCATGAAGACCATTGCCTGGTTATAGCTACTAGGACCATTAGATCAGGAGATGAGTTGTTTACACACTATGAGTGGAATTAGGATTCCACCATTTCTAAACTATGTACTTTGTTTAAAACATAACATACCATATCTATATACATGCATTTTGGCATTTTTTATTTATAATGTAATATGCAACTATGCTTGGTATATAGTTAAGATCTTCTGGGTTTTGTACTGCATAGAATATTCGGCCTTCTGAAGACGTGCTACCACGGAGGTTGAGAGCAACATATCGGGAAATGGGTATGCCACACAAATTAGACTCTTCATTAACTCATTCTTCATCAAATGACTTGTTTACTCATGATGAAGGTGTCTCTCAACTAGTTCAAGAAGCACCACTGCCTGCAAACCAAGAACAAGCGATGGATGACTTCATGGTTGACTGGTTTGGACTTGACATAGTTAATGATATGTCTGGCAACCCACATGATGAAGGAGCCAATGTAGATGATCCACGTCATCAACATACTGCCCAAGGACAACGGCAGTGGCAAGAGGCGGAGGCACATGCTCAAACACCTATTTTTCAGGGTGCAAGGTTAAGCCGTTTAGCAGCCATACTGGGGTTGTTAAACATCCAAGCAAAACACAAGGCAAACAATACTATGTTGTCAGACATTTTTCAGTATTGTCATAGCCTCTTGTTGCCTAAGGAAAATGTTTTGCCAGGATCTTGGAAGGAGGCTAAAAAGATCTTATCTTCCATAGGCATGGAGTATCAAATTGTCCATGCATGTGTTAATGACTGCATGTTATTTCATGGGAACAATGCCCATTTAACGGAGTGCAATACATGTGAAGAGGTTTGATATGATCCTCACATGCTTATAGGGAAGGTGCCCAGGAAATCAATAAGGTGGTTTCCCATTATTCCTCGCTTGCTGCACATGTATCGATGTACAGACTTGGCTGAGTTAATGGTTTGGCATAAAAAGCATCGATCAGAGCGTGGTGTTATGAAGTTATCGATTGACTCTCCTGCTCACAAGCATGTGGAGTCAACATGGCCAAAGTTTGAACGTGACCCTAGGCATGTGAGGTTGGGGTTAGCATCAGATGGTGTTAGTCCACATTCACTTGGAGGAAAGGGACGACCTACCTCTGTTTGGCCAGTTGTTGTCATGAATTACAACCTTCCTCCATGGTTGTCTATGAAAAAAAGATTTTTGCTGCTTTCTTTTATTATCCCAGGGGCAAGTAAGGTGAAAAACCTAGACACCTACTTAGCACTAGTGGTCGATGAGCTCAAAACGCTGTGGGATGGAGTATGGGCATATGATGGGAGGAAGACCACTGGAGGAATACCACGTGTATTCAGGTTGAGGGCAATCTGCATGTGGACAATGCATGATTATCCTGGTAAGAAATCATGCGCATGCCTCTATATATTTTTTATTATTCTATTTTGTGATTTGTTGTTGTCTAATATTCAGTTCTTCTACAATCAGGGTTTGGTTTTTGTAAGTGGGCTGCAAACTCAAGGCTACAAGGCCTGCTCTACATGTGGCCCAAGTTTGGAGGACATGGCTAAATATTCAAGCCATCTTCGCAAAATTGTTTACCTTGGCCATATAAAGTTTCTTCCACTGGGACATGATATGAGATCAGACCCACTTTTATTTTCATCTTTTGACATGCCTTGTGGTGATGAATGTGATATTCCAGAAGCTACCACTTTTGCATATTGGAGGGATGTGGCTAATAGAGTTACTGACCCAAATGATTCTATGGTGTTTGAGGGTAGTGGATTGACAAGGTGGGGTATACTCAACAGCTTGCCCTACTGGGGTGAACTGAAAATACGTCATCTCTTGGACCCCATGCACATTGAGGGAAATGTGGGAAAGGCTATCATAAAATAGCTCTACGGAGTGAAGGACAGTAACTTTAGGGAGGCCTGTGAGGATTTTGAGAGGCATCCCGATGTGTGGATTACTGTTGATCCTAACACATGTATTGAGCAGTGACCATCAGCTCCATGGACACTTACTACACGGGAAAGAAAAGACTTTCAAAATCGCATAGGAGAGATGTGATTCCCTACATGTTTGAACTTTGATGGCAAGGGTTGAATTTAGAAGTACTTTATTGCTTTTATTTATATTTAAATATGTATGCTTTATACTGGAAAAAGAGTTTGAAGTATAGAATGTTATCTGTTGGATGTCTAGAATACTTTTGTATAATTTTATGGATCCTTGTTGTAGGTTATGGAGCTAATCTTCAAAAAGCTTTTGGTAGGGACGACGACCACAAGTGGCCAAGGTATCTCAAGACACATGACTATCATCGTTTACTATAGCACATATTGCCTATGGCAATAATAGGCTTAGCTAGTGCAGAAGTACAAGATTCTCTTTGGTCATTGGGAAATCTGTTGAGATGGGTATGTTCAAAGGAGTTATTTGTAGTGGAGATTCCAAGAATGAGGGTAATAGCAGCAGAGGTGGTATGCAAGTTGGAAAAGGTTTTCCCTCCATCATTTTTTGATTGTCAAGTGCATTTACTAGTTCACCTTGTGGATGAGATAAGCATTGCTGGTCCTGTGCATTGTCGGTGGATGTATTGGCTTGAAAGATATATAGCAGTATTAAAGGGTTATGTCCGTAACCATGCATGAGTGGAGGGAAGCATGGCAACATGACACTTAGCAGCAGAGAGCATGTTTTATTGCACCAACATCTTGGCCACTATAGATCCATCATGTCCTCATGTCTGGATGGAAGAAAGAGAAGAGGAAGAAGACCGTTTGACTGGTGCCATCAAAACACGTATGTTATCACCTACAAAGTTAATTCAGCTGACCACATTCATGTTGAATAATAGCAATGTCATGGAAGAGTGGAGGAACTTCTATGATAATGCCAAAAGTATGAGTGGGAGATCAAGGATTTTTCCTATGTTTCATAAGTACATGAAAGAGAAGTTGGCTGAAGTGGATCAATTGTTGGCACAAGGAAAAAGTATATCCTGTTTTCCAGAGGTCATAGATGATGTTCGCACCATTCTTCATGGACCATTGAGAGTTGTGACAACACGTTCAGCAATGTGGACACAAGGAAGACATTTCAGGTATTTATTTTTTCTATTTCATTAGGCATATTAACTCATATTCACATTCTAGACAAGTTTTTTAGAATGTTCTAGGATGATTTTTATGGGCATGAAGTTTCTATTATCATATAAATTGTTGACTCACAATGCCTAACACAATATTAATTTCAGGATTTCCACTTTGGATGAAAAGAGGGGCCGCACCTTTGACTATGGAGTTCAAGGGCAATTCATTCAGGACTCTAGAAGCAGTCGGCATGACAGGAATATTGTTCGAGATATTGTGCCACATTATGGAAAGGTGGAAGAGATCTTGGTGGTATCTTATGATGCACATTCAAAGTTTGAAGAGTATGTGTTTAAGTGCAAGTGGTTTAAAGTGAACCTTGCCGGTGCAAATCACACTGTAGTTCAGGATGAGTGTGGACAGACACGATTAAAAACATCTGCCACCAGTTATCAGCCATCTCATTGGCAAACTTCAGAGCCATTTACTTTTCCCAGTCATGTAGAGCAATGCTTTTATTTTCCTTATCCCCCAGACCCAAAGGAGTGGTCACTTGTTGTCACATATGTGCCACGGTCCCGTTCTATTCTAGGTGAGAAACCAGAGGTTGTGTTTACAACCTCTAAGGTGGATGATGACCATGTATAATGTACTACTCATTATTTTTATGCAAGTTGCCATTGAGGCTTGTGGTTCTATATTACTACACAATGTTCATTGTGTCATTTTCTGCCTATTCTGCTCCATTGTGTAATTTTATTTTTAAGAATAGGAGCAATGGTATGTGTATTTTACTAATATTTTCACTCAGTCTACGAAGGCAAAAATAGATTATAATAATGGTTAAGTGGATTTATAGCTTCCATTTGGTCTAAAAGATTTTTTATTTCCATTTCTAAACCTTAGATTCTGGTGGCTCTTCTTGGTAATCCACTAAGTAACTCCTGAAGTATTGTAATTGAGTTATTACCTTTGGTATATCTTCTGGATCATCTAGCTCTAACATTCCAGCCACCTTTTGTATAATGTTGGCATTCTTGTTCCTTAAGTATGCCTCATACCTCTGTTCAGGAGTAGGCTTTGGTGGTAAAAATTCTTTGGCCATTACCTCCACTAGTTCTTCCTCCATTAATGGCTATGGGTTTGGCTATGTTTGAGGCTGCTGGACATAGTCCCCTTCCTCTTCTTCAATCTCTCTCAATATGCTCTGTAGTTCCTAGTAGTTGGATACTGCATTGACAAGGATGAAGGTATGGCCTCCAAATCTTTGGCCATAGTTAAAATCTCTTAACGCAAAAAGGTTTCAAAACCCTAAACCCAAAAATCTCGTGAACTACTATTAACCGTAACTAAATTCCTAGACCTCCTTTGCGTCTCTGCCAACCCTCTCGTTCCTCCTGAGCTCTCTCCCGAAGAAATCGCGAATGCCAAAGGGATCCTGACACAATGCAACTGTTCACAAGAAGTTCAGCCTTTATAGTTCTACAAGTAGGCCTTCTAGGAGCTTTGTATTACTGTCTTTTGCACTACCGCATGTACTACGTCAATGTCACCGAGATTTTTTACGACTTAAAAAAGTTCATGATAAATCAGGTGACATTACAAAACCTTTTGCAAAACTGCCTTCTCCAGTAACCCTTTCACTAATTTGCGAACTAACGCACATCGCAACTTGTGATACGTCCCCCACCAGAAAGTTTTGTAAAAATTTGTGATGAGGTTTGCAAATACATATTCAAACATAAAATGCGAGGCGCCGAATAACGCAAGCTTGCGATTTCTTGTGATTTTCAAAGTTTTTAGTGATACGTTTTGTATTGTAAAATGTGCAATGTTTTGAGTATGATTAAACATTGCGAAGTGTGGAATATCACTAGGGTGGACGGAGACTGAGCGGGTCGCAAAGTTTTCTTTGTGGTATATGTCGCAAAAATGTTGCATTGTAAAATACATTATAAATTAGCGATGGGTGGTGCATCACAAGGTGCGATGCGTGTCGCATCGCAAATATGGCAGGTTGTTTTTGCTTCGCAAACCCTTCAGGTTTTTTGTTTGGCCTTTCACAAAAAGGCACAATATGTAGTAGTGCAAAAAAACAAGCAATATTCAAAAACATGTTTTGATTTTCTTTATCCAAGTCCTCATAAGAAATCTTTAATACACTCCAAAGCTTTTCATTATCATTGCCCCCTGTCAAACTTTTCCCACTTTCCAATTTGTTCAATGCATATTCCCACATTTTTAATTCTTTAGTATCGCACAAAAAAGAACCCAATACTTTAAGACTTAAAGGGAGCCCCCCACAAACTTTTATAATATTCATACATATATCTTTCAAATCTTTTGTTGGAACATGATTCGCATCACCAAATGCATAGAACATAAAGAGTTTGCTTGCTTCCTCTTCCTCCAAAGATTTCATGACCATTTTTCCATCCTCACTTACATGAGATTTTAAAATTTGCCAATTTCGACAATTCACAAGTACTTTGCTTTTAGAAGTTGCATACTTGGCATCCTTTTCAATGAGAAGTTGCAAGGATGTAAGGTTTTCCACCTTACCAACATCATCCACCACCACTAACACTTTCTTCGATCTCATACATTGTTTAATTTTGTCAAGGTCTTCATTCACATTTTCATCCTTGCATAACCTTTTTCCACAAAAATCATGTAGGAGTTGTTTAATGACATCATTGATATTGTCCTTTGAATTCACATCCTCCAAAAAACAAGATTTGTCATATTGGTTGTGGAACAAATGATAGAATTTTTTGTTCAAAGTGGTTTTTCCAATCCCACTCATTCCAACCAAACCAACAATAAATTGCTTTTGTAACAAGATGTTTATCTCTTGTGCTTTGTCAATCAACGCCACTTCATGACATGGCAAATGTGGAAACAATATATTTTTCTGTCAAAATTCACAAAATATAGGTCATTTATATGTTATTTTTCTTATTTGATAATCAATATATATGACATTGCATATGCAATACACATCAACTATGCTATGACCTAATGTGTTTCAAATTACATGAACATATATGAAGTCAAAAAATTTAGATTTGATGTGTTTACCTCCATACAAATTCTCAAACAATTTAACAATAAAAAATAGCTTTGATGATCTTTGTTTGGTGGCTTGCAAATTGTCAAGTGATTAGCATCCTCAATTTTGTAATGGTTGTTGTTTGACAACTGAATAGCTGAGGCATGTGGCACTAAAATTCCCTCCATGTGCAAAAGATTAAGTTAATGGAATTCATTGACTTGTTTGTTCATTTATGTTTTAGCTTATAAACCAAATGGTGGTGGAAACTAGTTAATGACTATTGGTGTTTGAATAACAATGAAATATTGTGTACAAGTAATTTCTTTCAACCTTTTGGCAAACAATTTATAGAAATACATCACAAAATTATCGGGTTTTAATCTCACAAGTTTTTACATGTTTTAATGATGTCATGACTTTCTTTATAAATATTTATATGGAATTGATTTGATGAAGGGAAAATTTAAACCTATATCCTAATTTTTGAAATCAATCAAATTTCATTTCCATCAATAGTAATTCATGAAACAAAGTTCATAAAACACATGACCCATTCACCACATTAATATATTTAAAAGTATTGAGTACATGATCCCACACAAGTTTTGACAATACAAAAAATGTTCAACTAACAAAGCTAGTTGGATAACTTTCAATGTGATGAAAGGAAAATCTTACCCAATTCTTGTCAAGTGGTAATCCTTCAGCAAATGCATAAATGTTGAGGTCTTCACGAATTGCATTTTAAAAATCCGTTGAAAGTTGCTTCATTTGTGAGTCGAAAGATTCTAAATTTTTAAAAAACCCAGATTGGGTTGCATACTCGTTCGATGTGTTGATTTGTCGATGTTTCCAAATGAAATAATTTGATAAAGATTGGGTACCACTAGCATGTGGTACACTATAAAATACTACACCTTTAACATTGTTCAAAAATGTTTTACAACATTTGTGTACTTTATCATCCAAACCATTTTTTGGCGTTTGATATCCATGTTTGTGAGCTTCAACCACCAAGCTTTTGAGTACAAGACCTCCAAAACTATAAGCAACTAATGCCACCAGTCCATCCCAAAGGGATTGATAACTACAAAATATTCAACAATGCACCAAAATTCCATTATCAACATTGTGTTAGAATGTACAAATTTATCCTATTACACTTGGGGGCAATTTTTCAATTCACACATGACCTAAGCCATAAGTTCATAATTGATTTGCTTGTCATATGTCATATTTCCTTTATTGACTCCATCAATCTACCTAAAAAATGTGACAACTATATTTTGGTAAAACAATTATTATGCACAAATATGTAAGTGTTTACATTCTTGTGTTAATATACAACTCATCTTCTATGTGTTACATTGGAAATATACTCGAAATTAAAAAAATATATATATTCCCTTTTTTTGAAATATATTTTTTGCAATGAAATGGATGCAAATTTTCTACACATGTATTAATTTAATTTAATTTAATTCAATTACATTACCTTAGATAAAACTTTTAAAAATGTGAATTCAAAATTGCCATCAAAACCAAACTAGTTGTACCATGAACTTATAATATGAACATAGACATTGCTTTTATCTTCAAACAATAACATTTGCATTTAAGCCCCATTTTATGTTCTCCTACATGAACCTAACAATTCAAGTAAATTGAAACTTGTTGGTGTGTATCACAATACCAGTACACATGAACAATTAACTTGTGCAAAACATGTAAGAAATTCTAAAGATGTAAACAATTATCTTTAATGTACACAAGGAGAAGTAATTAATGTGTCCATAAATAAAGGATATTGTCCCACCTTGAATTCGTGATCAAACTTTGAATGAGGTTTTTACCAATTTCAGTCACATCATTGTCGACACTTCCCATAATGTTAAAATCAGAGGACAATGATAAAATTTGAACATTGTTGTTCAAGTCTTCGGGTAGCCACTTTTCTGGCCAACATATGCACTCTTCTCTATTGTTGGTGGGGCGTGTTGTCCATGTTTCCTTCCATTCATCATTCATGCCAAAAGCAATCCCATGAAAAAAAATGATGGTCAAGTTTGGATTATTGGAATTGCAAGTGGGATTTAAATCATGCACCAAATATTGCTGCAAAGAAAATGAAACTGGTCAACACAATTACTTAACTGTCTATTGGAAATTATTTGACTATACATGAAGTAAGAAAAATGTAATATACAAATTATAGTAGTTAGATAAAAACAATAATTAGTTGAAAACATTAAGTCTAACAAGATCGCAATAATAGATGAATTGGAAAATATCAAATCTATCTTGCACGACTAACAAATGAAGATCATTCACATGTGTCATAGACCTCAAAGTTTCAAAACATAGTTCAATAAGTAAATGTTGTTGCATAGTAGGTGGAATGCATGCCAAACAATAAAGGTTAATGCTAAGAATTGGACTCTTTCAAGTTTGGGCTGATTTGCTTAACCAGCTAATTTGGTTCATTTGTATTTCATGACATTTTCCCCAACATTTGGGCCTCTAAGGCCTTCAATGGCTAAGGAATCGGGACACAAACCCAATAAGAATGTCCAAGAACATTTTAATAATTTGCTTTAGGTTGTTGGATCAAGACTACACATTGAACTTAACTCATGATCTATAATGAAAGTTCCAATCCTTACAAGTTCAATATATTCTTAGTCAATGCCAAAATTTGACAAATTTCCCTGTCACCAATTCTACTTGATATAGCAACTGAGTCGCCGGCCTAACGTAAGAGGCTATAGTCATGAGTCCATTTCATTTTGTTTTAAACATCATTTCATATTATTTTTATTTAAACAACCAAACTGGAAAGTAAGCAAAGTAAAAATGTATGACAAGGAAGCTTGTAAATGACTGGGGACACTAAGGTACCGTAGTGGCTAAAAGGTATGGTTTGGCGTGACTCTTCAGACTGTAGCAGACGCGTTTTACCGATTTCATGGTCACTGAACAAATCATTACTTTATTGTCTGCAACACATGTCTCTATTTTCCACTCATAATTGACGATGGAAAATGCAATGTGAGCTTGAGACTTGTCGATCACGCTTTCCTTTTTCCCTCTGGCCTCCTCCATTATTATCATCATGACTTTTGTTCTCATCCACACCACACCGAACTTTCTTTTACCAAAAAACTATAGCCGAAAAAAAAGGTAACTTACAAAATTTAGAAAGTGCTAAAATCAAAATGCTTTTTGAGATTCTCCATATCCAAAATTCAGTCAAATTCTAAGAAAAATCGTCCGATTTCCAGACATGGTTTTCAATTAGGTAGCCAGAAATAAGAGAAAGATGTTTAAATTTTTCTAATTCCATAATATTTAGCTCATAGCCAAATCTGACTAACTCTTCCTACCTATGATAGCCACTTGGGGCTATATCTCAAAACTGACCAAAACAATTATGCATCTACACGTTTCCTGCTGTTGCCTGATTTCATTCACCCAGTGCATTATTGAGGCGCTCTGCCAGAGCTCATGTTGCAGGCAATGCATGATTAATTGGGCCTTGGGCCATACAGCCAGGGTGAATTGACCACCCCACATTGGGATCACTGTGAACCCATTTAAATGGTCATATTATGGCCGCAAAATTTACAGATTTGGACTTTGGCACCTTGATTTAGTTCAGGGAACTGATATTTAAAAATACTTAGAATATTTATGGGCAATTTAAATAATCTTTGTGGTTTTTACAATGATCCCAATGTGCGGGGGTCAACTTGCCTTGGTCGGGTGAACCTGGCCTACATTAGAACCACGGTGAAAATCCCAAAGTTTTTGGCGACAGCTTCAAAACACTATCGATACATGTACGGTCCTTAGAGCATCTCCAGCCCACACCTGCAAACACCGGTTTTCGTTAAATTTTGCTGTATGATAGCATTACTCATGCTGCGGTTCTATGTTAATGTGGATTTTGCAGCGGTCATTTAGACCCCTTTTAAAAGCGTTTTTCTACTATGGATTTGGACCGTGATTAATACTGGTCCAAATGTAAAGACATAAATGGTCTTTGAGTGTTTAAAGGGATTTTATGCAGTTGCGGGTGGGGACAATGATCATAAAATACTGTTGTATTTTCACATAAAGGACTTGTTTGCAGTTTTTGGGGTGGAGATGATGAACTTAGACAAAATCATGGTCTCGAAATCGACAAAGACAGCCTCTAAGAGGCCTTGCTAAAGAACGTGAGTGTAACGGTGTAGGTGCTGGTTCGCCCTGCCCAATGTCTACGATTGGAGGAGCCTGGGGGGAGAAGGAAAAATTACATGGACGGTCATATAGCAAAGAAATCTGGAGTCGAAAAACAAAAGAACTTCTGTACAGAGCAGTGATTTTTCTCGGTGAATTTTCGCATTGTGACTACACATTTTTTGAAGAAATTGGGAAATTTTGTTTTAATGGTGTGAATTCGAAAAAATGGAATTTTTTTGACAAAGTTTACAAATCACAAAATTGAAATAAAAAGAAAACACTGGTACAGAGGTGTATGTGTGTGCAATCTAAAGAAATTATGGAAAAACTATTGTGAAACTAAGGGCGACTCTAAACGGTCGAAGGTCCAAGAACCAATGAATTCAAGCAATCTTATTGGTTGAAAGCTTTAAATTGGTCCCAAGGCCTTTTGATAAGGGTCCAAAACCAGAAAGTGGCAAATTGAGGCTAATATGGCACCTGTTTTGGAGGGAAAATCAATTGGTAGGGAACAAAAGACAGTGCTAAAACGAGAGCTCCTGATTTGGAGAACCAAGAATCAGACTAGGGACCCAGGTACACTCCAATTCAACAATTCAATCTGCTTCACATGAGTCCAAATTGGTTCCTAAGAAATTGGACCCCTGGACCCTCGTCTAAAGTGGGCCTAAACCGGGGTCTCCCGGTTGGCACATGGCTACAATGCATGGGGATCCTCCCCACATGCAAGGTTTGCACTGAGGAGGCCCCTGAATCCCCTCAACATTGTCTCCTCGAGTGTCCTCGCGCCAAACAGGCTTGGGAAGCCTTCTATCACATCTGGCAAAAATGGGGAGCGTCCAATGACATCATTCTTTCCTGGCCTTTCGTCATGCTTGGTGAAGCTGTCTTCGAGAGAGAAGATGACCCCCTGAGTCCAAGGGTACCATGTAGGAGGCTTCTTCTCCAACATCAGACAACCGCTTGACATCCTTCGCAGTTTTATTCTCTATTTTCTTTGGACAGAGAGATGCCGGAAGCATTTTGATAATCAGTATTCCTGTAGGAAAATCCTTCAACAAGCCTGGGTTGCTACCGTTGAGGTTGGAATGGCCACTTGGAAAGCCATTAATTCCCTTCGATCCACCCGGGACCCTAGTATTCAAGATAGGATTGAGCAAGCCTTTAGGGCGGAATGGTGCCACTTAGGCATCTTTGGGGTTGATTGCGTCACCATCGTGTGGTGCTTTTTGCCCCCCTTGTATTTCTTGGATTTCTTTAATGTTTGATGGGGCTGTTGCCTCCCTCCCCTTCTGGGGGTTTCTTCTTCTAAAGTGGGCCTAATGGTGTTCTAGTGCAAGATCCTTTTGACTCATTACGTGGAGAACCACAGTCAGCACGATTGACATCTAGTGCAAAGTGCAAACATGTTGGATCGGAGATCTGAGGCCTTAGCCTGGTGAAAGTCACTAACTTTTTGCTCATATTTGGTTTTCGGACTTGCTTTGGGTTATGGTGCCCACAACCAAGTCTGTTGTTTGTGAAGGAATTTGGAAAACCTGTAATTAATGGCCAGGCCGAACGTGCACCTACATTAATACATTCACCTTCTTGAATGAGCCCGTCTTTTCCCCAATAATAACTCCAAGACGCATCAAACAACTGTTAAATTTGAACTCAGACACCCTGACTTAGTCCAAGGCCCGCATTACAATAGGAGTGGGCGCTGAAAAAACTTGGGGACAACTTTCAGCATTTTTGGCTTTTTGTCTGGCCCCCAAGGTACTCACAAATGAGGAGCTCAGAAATTCCTGCATCAACTGGGCCTGCAGAGAGCTTTATTGCACCTTTGAACCCTGCTATTGCAAAACAACAAATGCACAGCCCCAGCACGATAGCTAGTGGCACCCATAAATAATATTTGGAAAAGCAGCATTAGTTGAAAAACAGTAATTATATAGGCTATATTTATCGAACAAATAGAGGTCAAATAAGGAAAAGGCCGCAGATCTTCGAGGTCTAATGATTACATAACTTCAAGTTCCAATTTGTATGGATAGAGGGACTCGAACAAATCACCGGGCACTCTCAGTGGAAGGTCAATGGACTGAGAAGCAGCCAAGAGAGTGAGACGAGCATGAGTTCTGGGAGCCCCAGTGGAACTGGAGCACGTTCTCCCAGTGTCAACTGTTCCCCTCTTTTGGAAATTCCGTCAGCAAGGTTGAATGAATGGAAAGGTCTTATTAATGATACACAGCAACCACTACCAAGCCCTAGTCTGAGTTCTAGTGAGCATCAAAGCCTCTGGAAAGAGGAGCTTGAGCAGGAGCTTAGAATGAAGCGAGAGGAGAAACGGAAACAATTGGCTAAACAGGGCTCTCCAATGTCTCCACCCAACTCCAAGGGCCTTCAACGACCTGCCAGTCTCTGGCTACTGCTTTCCAAATTTAGCAGCTTCATCTCATCTGAGGATTTGATCTGATACTCTATTGTGTAGTCTTCCCCCTATTCTAGTCGATGGTGATGGGCTGCCCCTCGTTATGTACTACATGTGCAAATGTATCAACACTTTTTGGGCTTGATTATTTTGGCCACAGAACCCTTGCCAAAACTAAAATGCAGAGAGTAATAGAGCTAGAGAATAACCCATAGATTGTGTTCATAAAATTCCACCCATTCACTAAATTTGGCTGACTATTTGGAGAGGGAATTGAACACAAACATAAAGATAGGGAGAGATAAAAAACCTTGTATGTAGACAAATTGTGGATTGACTATTAAACCATGCTCACAAATTCACCACAGTAGCCCTGTATATACACATAGAACTTAAAAGGCAAATACCTTGTAGTAGTGACTTTCCTTCCTTTTGCAAACTTCTATAATTTCTATAGACTACATGAAAGAAAAAAACTCATTGAACTATGTCATCGTTAACCATATAGTAATAGATTCAAAAAAGGGGGAAGTGTAATGAAAGAACTACCTTCATCTATTGGCCAATTGAATGCACTCCAAGAGCTTGATTTGCAAGGGTGTTCCAACTTGAAAGAACTACCTTCGTCTATTGGCCAATTGAATGCACTCCAAAAGCTTAATTTGCAAGGGTGTTATAACTTGAAAGAACTGCCTTCATCTACTGGCCAATGGAATGCACTCCGAAAGCTTCATTTGCAAGGGGTTTATAACTTGAAAGAACTGCGTTCATCTATTGGGTAATTGAATACACTCCTAGAGCTTGATTTGCAAGGGTGTTCTGAGTTGAAAAAATTACCTTCATCTATTGGCCAATTGAATGCACTCCAAAAGCTTAATTTGCAAGGGTGTTATAACTTGAAAGAACTACCTTCATCTATTGGCCAATGGAATGCACTTCGAAAGCTTCATTTGCAAGGGGTTTATAACTTGAAAGAACTACGTTCATCTATTGGGTAATTGAATACACTCCTAGAGCTTGATTTGCAAGGGTGTTCTGAGTTGAAAGAACTACCTTCATCTATTGGCCAATTGAATGCACTCCCAAAGCTTGATTTATCAGAGTGTTCCAAATTGAAAGAACTGCCTTCATCTATTAGTCAATTGAATGCACTCCTAGAGCTTGATTTACGAGGGTGTTCCGAATTGAAAGAACTACCTTCATCTATTGGTCAATTGAATGCAACCAAAACAAATTGTCATTTTATCAAAGTCGATTTTCATTTTTTTATTTATAAAAATTGTGAGTCTAAACTAAATAAGTTACAATGCATTGATATTCATTCCCATAAAAAGTTCAAAACAACATTTGGTCGAATTCAAACAAGGAAAAAAAAAGGGTTGAGAATCCCAATCAAGGTATATTTCAATTTGTGAAAAGCGACCATTTATGTATTACAAAAAGTAAAATATTCATTTCAATTTATTTTTTAATGTGGAAGAACCTTGCAAATTTTTTTCAATATAGTTTTATGGCACCTTCCCGCTTTTGGAATCATATATATAAGGGAAAAAAATATGTGAATTAAATTTCGTGCAAGGTCAATATTTTTTTATATGAAAAGAATTTGAAAAGAATTGGCTATTTATTTTTTTATAAAAAAATGTATATTACAAAGTGTAAGATGCATGTTGATTAATTGATTGAATTTTACAAAATTGTAAGGTCTAGCGAAAAATTATTATTGAAAAGTTTTTTAAAAAGGCGAGGGGTAAGTTCTTTATGTTTTTTTTAATTTAAATCAACAGGTGAACTAACACCTAGATTACCAGTATATAAATCAATGGGGTGGGAGGGAGGGCAGGGGAGAAAACACTTTTAAATTGTCTAAATATCCCATGTTTGGACATTTTTTAATTTTACAACATGAATGAATTTGAATTTATGAGGTTATGGATATATATCACAATATGATTAAACTTTTAAAAATGTAATTAAATATATCAAAATATTTAAATGGATAAAATTAATTATAATAGTGGACTGTGAATATATCCAACTACATAATTTGAATTGGAATTTTCTACGAAAATTGATGACATACATGAAATTCATCACATGGATGAAAATGTGATTTGGATTGATTTTAAATAATTGAAATTTTATGATACAACAATTTTTTTAAATGTAGATTTTATTGTTGCAAATCTTAAAACAAAAGAATAAAAGCATTAAAATATCTATCAAACAGTTAAACCTTTATGGCATCAACAAAAAATTCATAAATTACAACCTCTTCCATTGAAGAGGTGAGAATACTCACATCATGTTTTGATATTTAGCATGATATCGACAATGAACCCAAAAAATAACAAAAAAATAATCAAAAAAATTGTCACTTTATATTTATTTTTAAAATTCAAAAATTAAATTATTTTTTAATAATTACTTTTGTAAGGATCTGATATTATTGAAAATATGTACAACCAATACGAAAAACATGAATATCATGTCATAAATATTAAAGAAGTTGAATGGGGTAATCTACAACAAGGTTCAAACTACCATAGTACTTTATTCAACCCACAAACAAAAGAAGCAACATTTGCACTATTCATAGGAATTGCAGGATTATGTTGGTTGGGGCCAAAGGGAAATGACAATAAAGTTTCCTTCGTTAATATACACATGCTAAGTCATCATTTTCCATTATACTTAATGAGTCGATATTCATGAATGAATATAAAAACAAAATCTTACAATGGACATAACATTGGAACAAAAAATGCATTGACTTGACTTGGCAACAAAATCGAAATATAGTATTCAAAAAGAATTTGTTAAAGTTTATATATATATATAACATCTATGACACTTGAACTAGCATCCAAAAAACCAAAAATTGTTAATGAAAATGATAATTCAAAAGAATTTAATATAATATAAGTGTTTGACAAAGACAATAAACTCATCAATGGTGCAACAATAAATCCAAGGGATTTAGTCTCCATCAAATGTTATGTTAGATATTGGAGACACTTTATTTCCAAATGACATGGAATAACATTAAAACTAGTTGTAAAAACATTTGATCAAGATAGAATTATTGTTGACAGTTATAATACTCATAGATTCACAATATAGATTAGGTTAAGGTAGCATTATTGTAATACCTAAATATTATTCATCTTTTCAAAAATCTTTTATATAAATATAGATATTTTAAAATTTTAAAAAATCATTACCACAATTTAATGTGAGTTTAGTATTTCATTATATGCATTATTGCTTATGACCCCATAATGTACAATCTTGAAACACATTATCATAGATCATCATTAAATTTCATCAAAAAATCATATTATCAACATACTTAAAAGGCAATTTAAGTGCATCATTATATTTTATATTTTTACATATAAAATGAAATCATATGTAAACTATTCAAAATAATTTTAAATTAAATAATAAAATATTATATATTCATAATAAAAAATATTATACAAAAGGAAAATACCAAATAATAATAATAATGATGATATTTTTAAAAAGGAATGTCAAAAGACGAATATATTATGAATTAAGTTAAATAAAATTTAATATTAAAATATGGGTTCATTAGAAATTTCAATACAATGACATTGATACACAATTTTTATAAAAAATAAAAATAAACTAAAACAAGAAACAAATAAAGCAAACAAAGTGGATATAAATAATAAAAAACGAGCCAAATATCATGATATTGATATGGAAGTAGATGTAAAATTTTTTAATTCAAATAAACAACACAAAGATATTGATATGCAAAAAGTAGGTACTTTCTTTACACACATAAAAATTGGAAATAAATTTATAGTGTTTAAGACGATTTCACAATTTCATGAAAAGTGTTTCATTTACATTTGATTATTATTGTGTTTGTGATGAAAAAAATTCATATAGTAATTAATAATATGCAATGTATCATAATTAAATACAATATTAAAAAAACATAAAAACTTTATTAAAATTAAATCCTAAACATCATGTATCAAATGATCATGATATGATTCCACAAGAACTCACAATAAGTACTCTGCACATACATCTAGAGTTGGAGGGACTTTTACTTTCCAAAACAAATATTTCAGAACCAAATTTTTTTCTACGTACAATTTGTAATTATTTTGTAAAAAATAAGAAAATGCCAAAACTTGCATTGGCTAATGGTCTATGGATTGGTATCACACAAATAACACTACCAAATTTGACAATGGTTGAAGAAAATTTAATTGCAAGATATTGTTGTTGGAAAATATTATTTTAATTAATATATACAAACAAAGGTGGTATAACAAGTCAACATGCACTTAAAGGCAATGTAGTAATTTTTGCACAAGACTTTGAATGTGCAGTTGAAATATTAAATGAATTACCTAATCATCATTATATATCTTACAATCATAAATCTAAAATGATCAATGAATAAAACAACCCATCTTTGATGTAATGCATGTTACATAGTTTGTTCCCTTTTTGAATTGGTGTTCCTAAAATGGTAAATAGGCCAATTAAAGTTTCAATACAACTACATACAAAACACCTCATGAATTTAGATGAGACACAATATAAAATTTCAAAAACACCATCTATTTCCATTTTCTATGTTTAACATAATTCAATGAAGACAAATATGTCTTAAAGTTAAATTAACTATGTGTAGATCATCAAACATAAATGAAAAATCTCTTTTGAATAAATTAAAATCAATAGATTTGAATGAAATCATAAAAAATCCACACAAAACAATGAAAAAAAATGTAAAAAAATTGTTACACCATATAAAAATTTCTAACAAATATGTAATGGCCTCTGGAAATAGTTACACATCAGAAATAGATCAAATATTCAATATGATAAATTTTATGGGAACGCCAAGTTTGTTTTTCACTTTAAATCCTGCATTTGTTCATCATCAATTAATTGTTGTCGTAATTAGACAAAAAATTAATGTTGGCTTATTTTATGATGATAACATGTTAAATAAAATTGAACGATGTAAATAAACAACCATAAATCCCAAAGTTCAAGCAATTTTTGTGCACACTCTTGTGAATGTTATTTTGAAACATGCTACAAGTTTTTTTTATTTTTTAAATCTAATAATAATGTATGAGTGTTCTGACATATTAAAACATTTTACAGATGTTATGAAATTGCTAAAATTGGTAATTTACATATCCATACATTATTATGGTTCAATGATTCACCATATCTTAACACCTTGATTCAAACACCACGTCATGATGAATTTTTTTGAAAAAACATGATTGATTATTTAAATGAAATTATCACATAAGACATTAATAGGTACCAGTCTTCCAATTATGTAACACAAAATGAAAATGACAAATGTGATGATTACATACACCCATGTACCACAAGACCTCTTGACACAAATGAAAACACTTTCCACGAATTATTTGACAATGATATATGTAAATTACATATGTAATCATCATGCATGTAATTTGGCATGTTATAAATCAAATATTGATGCATCAAAAAAACTTTGTAAATATGGTTTTCCTCAACCCTTGATCAATACAACTCATTTTGACAATGACATTGGACTACTACATATTAAAAAAAATGACAAATGGTTAAACAATGCAAACCCTTGGATATTATCTACATCTAAATGCAACCTTGACCTCAAATTTATAACAACTTTAGATAAAGATAATAAATCATTGATTAATACATCATAGATTACATAACAAATCTACATTACACACACGTATTTTTTATTACAAATTGTTGTGCAAAATATTGAAATAATGAATAAAAACAGAAATTGATACGATCTTATTAATAAAAGTTATCTATTCATACAATGTTTGAATACAACCAGAAGGTAACAAGAAATATTAGCCACTAAAGCAATTAGTTATTCGTTGAATTTATTTGATCACATAACTATTTATGATTTTACATATATACTTTGGTATATTTTCTTAACATGGGTAAATGAATAGGAAATCAAATAAATGAATCAAAGTGAAAATAATTACTTATCAATTGATCATTTTGAAACATTTATAGTTAACAAAGTTTTTTAAAATTCAAAATACATAAGACATAATTTTTGAACTGACTATCAATAAAGACCCAAAACATTTGAATATCCCCCGCCCCCCTCCCCTTAAAATTTCTGGCAAAAGATATAAAATCTACAATGTTCATAGTCATCGACTTCATGAAAATCATCCTCAATACAAAATTCATAATATATATGAATATAACACACCTAAAATACCAGTCTTTTAAAATTATACAATACCATCACAAAAGAATGATCTAGAAAATTATGCTCGAGCAATTTCCATTATATTTTCTTCATGGTGAACTTTATTTGATATCAAAAATAATCTTTTTATGTCATGGGAGGAAACTTTAAGCAAATTGTATCCTAGTTTTTCTAATTCAACAATAATGGTAATAAAAAATGTCAACATCTTACATGAATGTAAAGATGTAGATCAATTATTGACAACTTCAATAAAAAAGTAGTCAAATGAAGATGAAAATTAAAACTAGAAAACAAATCCTCTTTATTCATAAGAGTTTGAAAACATGGTTCAAAATGACATTGATGAAATCACAATACAAAATAATATCATACAATGAAAACAAAAACCTGAACAACTAGAAATAGAATATTTATTATGTAACACAAGTATTAATGGATACATAATTGAAATAACAAAAAACTTGGAATTAATGGAAAATATAGAAAATGAAAAAATGATACGAACATCATAATTGAACATCAATTTAATATGAAACAATGGATTCATATTTTAAATAATTTACAAAATCAAACAATTGATAAGTCAACACAAGAACATGTGCATCCATATACAAATATAAACCACACACATCTAAATCAAAATTCACAACAACTAGAATTATGAAAGATACCTATTACTGAAATAAACCAATAAAATAAAACATATACCAATATTAATAATATAACATCTATTTACAAAGATAAAATTTCTCCTACATCCTTTAATTTTTTCATTAAATAAAAGAAAAAAGTAATAAACTAAATAAATTTGCATTCGAAACATTCACACAAATGAATTCCATTAATCAAATATTACAACACGTAGAAGGTGCTCCATGAACAAGTAAAACACAAATAATCAAAGCCATCCTAAAATATTTTATCAAAACAAATAATGAACAAAAACTTCACATTGTAGCATACATTGCAAATTGCAACATTGTTAATGGAACAATTACCCATTTTATACTAGGCTTTGTCAATTAATAAACATGCCATTATAAGTAAACCAAATTTAGTAACAAACATTTGGCCCACTATTGAATTCATCATTGTTGATGAAATTTCAATGGTTGGTTACGACATGCTCACTACAATGCATTTAAAATTGCAAAAAAGAAGAAGTAACATATTACCATTTAGTGGGGTAAACATATTGTTTATGAAGATTTTTTAAACAATTTCCACCCATTACTTATACACCATTGTATTCAAATAACATTCAGCCAACCTTTGCATTCACAAAATTAACTCAAAAAAAATCATAAGTAAAAGTTTGTGGGAAAACTACATTTGCCCGAATAATATCATTTTAACAAAACAAATGTGACAAATGGAAGATGACTAATATGGATTTATTCTAGAAAACCTTTGAATCAGAAATTTTTTTGATTCAAATTTTGAATTACTTAAAACAAGATTTCTATCCAAATAAAAAATAAACTTGTTTGAAGATCCATGGAGGATAACAACCTTCATAATTCCCCGAAATGAATTACGTAATGCTCTCAATCATTGAACATAATAAAAATGAATTCCACAAAATTAAAACAAAAATGTTACATAGTTATAACTATTGATACTTATAAAAAAATCCAATATGTAGTGACATTCAATATACTATACGACAAACAATGCCAATAAGTAAAACTCAAAATTTAACACAATTTAACTTTTTTTTATAAAGCAATGAAAGTAATAATTTCTTAAAATCTATACCCAAAACTAGGAATTGTAAATGGAACAATTGGTTATGTTGAAAATATTTCACTCACAAAATCACATTGGATTCAATGTGATGAAATGATGCACCCACCCAATAACATTTTAGTTGATTTTTATGAAATAATAATATTAAAATACATTACAAGACATCAATGTCAAAAGTTTACCTAGAATGTGATATCAATAGCACCCATAATGAGAAATTTCCAATATCACCATTTCATAAAAGAATCAAACAACTCAATTTTTCAAATATAAGTTGATATCAACTATTATTTGCCCGAGTTTTTTGTTTAACTGGCTTTGAAGCTCAAGGGCAAACTTTTGAACATTTGATCATAGACCTTTGCCAACCACCGGACAATATTCAACTTAATATGCACAACATGTATGTAACATTATCATGTTTATGTTCCTTTGATGGACTCATAATTTTACAAAATATCACTATTCATAACATACATAAAGTTAATTTCAAAAAAAGATCATTAGAAATGACAACACCCGTTTTGAGATCAAACATTAACCAAATCAATATACCAACACAATATCATAAATTGATTGAGGGGAAAAAAAATATATGTAAAAAAAAATTGAAAACATTATTGAAATAAATGATGATTCAAATGATGATAACAATGATAATAACATCATTCACTATTGGCATGAAGACCTTCAATTAACAAAAGAAGATGAATGCATATTTTTTGATCCAAATGAATAGTTTAGTAATCAACACCGAGGAGCAACAATGCAAATATTATATATAAACAAATTACAATCAATAGGTTATGAACAACACACTTATGCAAATATGGGAGTGATAAACAAAATTGTACAAAATTCCCTTCAACATATTTTTATCAATAACAATCATTAGATATTAGTCAAAATACACGCTTCCATACTTAATTTACATTGTACAATATATAATTCAAATCAACCTATGATAAAAACATTACCCAATGATATTATATAATTAAAAAAAAACAAATATTGAACAATTGTTGTATAGATATGCAAATGTCATGCAACAAATAGATAATTCATTACACGTGGTCTTTTCACAATAACATATACCACACATATAATATTTGAAATTGAACTGAAAAAATCCAAATATGTCTTATGACAATTGCATTTACATTTATGAAACAACATAAATTGTAGATACATATCTCCTTTCCCAAAATACTCAAACCAAAATCTTAACATTTCTTTTGTCCAATAAATATAATTTAAACAATATTTGATAACATAACCATTTTAACTTGAAAATATATAAAACTACAATACCATATAATTTATAATATCTAAAAATATATATCATATATTGATGCAATTAACAATTAAGGAAACAAGTGAAAACAACACCTTTTACATATTTGATTCCATGCATTACCCATTATATTCCATGTGTACAACCCATAACATGTTTTTTTTCCCTTTGAGATTAAATTAGTTTCCAATAAAAACTTCTCTATTGAATAATTAATTCAAAGATTTAATCCACTTACTTAGCTACGCAAATGGTTATCCACCCTAATTGCTTCGAAGATTTCAATGAATTAAAAACAAGGGTAATTAGTTAAATCTCTAATCGGATGATAATTCAGAAGTATGAAGTATATATATATGAAAATAACAAAGTTTTCAAATATAAAC